>CM033982.1:27822948-28422948 GCA_019706035.1 Raphanus raphanistrum subsp. raphanistrum | reverse complement strand
GTTCTAGATAAAACAATAAATAATAATAACAATGTTAATTAATATGATTACATTAAGTAAATAACATTTTATATTTAATAAAAGTACTATAATAATATTTTCACACTAAATTGAATTCAATATTGATATTTAATTTAAATATAATCTTATTTATAATTATGTGCAATTTTTTTATAAACTAGTATTTTCACACTAATATAAATTTACATATGTATGATTTATGTATTTAAATTTTTACTTATTTGATGAAAATTTATTTGAAACAACTATATGTACTTATAAACAATAAATATTAATCATGGACAAAAATTTGATATAATACTCTTGAAAGTTTTGATGGTTTAATGGGCAATGAAATGTACGACGAATTTAAGATAGTATCATTTCAAGTTTACTATAGATTGTTTTCTATTGGTGAAGATGATTTCAGAATTAGAAGAATGATTTGGTTTTACAAATTATTTAAAAGATATTAAAATACTAAAAAGAAGTTTCAATCACTCAAAACTTATTTATATCCTTCAGATATATAATATAAGGGCATATAGTCTTGCACGGGCCAAGCAATAATCGTCTTTTGTCGTTTATATAGATGCCGAATTTCTGTTGTTGTTTGCAAAATCTTAGATGTGTCTCCATATGTTGATGTAAAAACAATAAATATTAATTTATAATATTATGAAATTTATACAGTATTTTGAACCATTTCTTACACACTTTCACGATTCAAATATATGTTTTGAATGGTTAAATCCACATTTACTGTTTGATTCGTTTGAATCACTCTTGTTCTGCTCTATCCGTTTGATCTGTTAGATTTGCAACGCTTGATTATATTATCCATTAGGAGCCTAAAAATATATATCTAGAAAGATAAAAATCTTTAAACTATTGATAGAAAAATCTGACACATATATACGAAGAACTGGAATGATACTAATTGACAACGAGGTTTGTAAAATTCTTTAAAAAAATCCAAAATTAAGACTGACAGCTAGCATATGATATGAGGGTCCACTTTGCTTATTAATATATATCTTTCTTTTTGGGTCAAAATTAATAATATATTTTATTTATTTATTTTAACACTAATATATATATATATAAATCATCCATACTTCAGAAACATGTGACTGATTTTACGATTTATAGGCTTTTTGGAGGATGGTGCTTATGTAAGATATACCGAAAATGCAAATCAGAAATGAAAATTATCAGACCAGCGCCTATAAATTAAGTGTTCCTGACGCCTAAATAGTAATGTTGGTTCAGGGATGTCAAAAGAAAAAGTTGGCTCACTAGACATTTTCCAGCTCTAATTTATTAATTTATTGAGTCTCATTTTTTTGTGTGTTCCAGTTTTATGCATGATTAATGGTCGATCAGATTTTAATAAAAGTAAACTACGCGCGTAACATATCTAACAAGATAATATTTCTTAGCTTTTGAAAAAACAAGATAACATAATCAAAAATAAATTAAAAAGGATAAAATAAATGTTTAAGTCGGAAAGAAAATAAAAGAAAATAAAAAGGTTGGAATTAGACAGACAGGGGGAAGAAAATAATTGTTGGGGGCGGGCTCCCTTCGAATCCGCGCAGCTCACAGTCTCCATTGATTCTTCTGCCATTTGACGCCAAAGAAACAAACAGCTTCTCTCTTTCTTTGCTTTCAGCTAATAAGCTCACAAGAAAGAATCTACGCATCACACTGCTCTCTCTCTCTCTCTCTCTCTACCGTCGTCAACTGAATAAACCACACTGCTCGCTCTTCCACTGCGATATAAATTGAGTTCTTCGTAGGCTTGCCGTTATCGGGAATCTCGGGGGCGGGAGATTGTTGCATGTAATCTCCCTCAATCAATCAATCAATGGGATCTCTAGAATCTGGGATTCCGTCGAAGAGAGAAACCTCCTCCGCCGGGGGGAGATGGGGAAGGCAACAGCAACAGCCTTACTTGCAGAGAAACAGATCGAGGCGGCTCTCGAGATTCTTCCTCTTCAACAACAAGTTCAATTACATCCAGCTCATTTGCTCCATGTGCGTCTTCTTCTTCTTCGTCCTCCTCTTCCAGCTGTTCCTCCCCAGTCTCGTCGTCGACAAATCCGATACACCGCCGCCACGGAGGAGCAAGGATACGCTTCTTCTTCCACCTGATTTGGTCGTTTTCAAGGAGAGTGGGGTTTTCGATTTCGGCGAGGATGTTAGGTTAGAGCCGTCCAAGCTTCTGATGAAATTCCGGAGAGATAGTAGTACTAGTGATGTTGCTTTCAATCTCACTTCTACGCAGCGTTTTGGATTCCGAAAGCCCAACCTAGCTCTGGTCACTACTCTACTTCACCTCTCTCTTTTTAGATCAATGATTCACTGGTCGATTGTGACTGTGAGAGATCTGATGACTTGGCATTGTGGTTTTCTCTTCTTTTTTTTATAAGGTTTTTGCGGATTTGTTAGCTGATGATCCTGAACAGATGAAAATGGTGACTATCTCCAATGCACTGCTAGAAATTGGTTATGCTATTGAGGTATGTATACATTTGTGTGTACCATGTGAAGTATGATGATGACTCGAATCCTCACACTTGTCTCTTTGATAGGTTTACTCACTCGAAGACGGTCCAGTTCATGGAGTTTGGCAGCAAATGGGAGTTTCAGTCACTATACTCGACACTAACCATTCATCAAGCTGCCTCATCGACTGGCTCTCGTATGTATATTTCCATTTTCCATTGCTTCAAAACTTGTTGGAGAACTAGTTAGTTTAGCCTGTCTTATTGGGACTAATCTTGAAGGCTGTTATTAATTTAATGTTGTCATGTGACTCGGTTTAATTGGATAATGTGGATGGATCTGAGTTTGATCCAGTGCATTATGGGTGTTCTTATCTTCTATTATTGTAATGCACAACTTAAGTTGACTTCACTTGGTCAACGAGATGATTTCTTATCATTTTCTTTCTTCTTTTCTTGAAGCTATGATGGCGTCATTGTAAACTCTCTCCAAGCTAGGACTATGTTTACTTGGTAAGACTTTTTCACTTCTTTTGGTATGAGTGTATATCACATGGTTTTGGTTTTTAATCATTGTGCATTGAAATGATAATGTGTGTATTTGTTATTCTTTGACAGCTTCATGCAAGAACCTTTCAAGTCTTTGCCACTTGTTTGGGTCATCAATGAAAAAACTCTTGCTGTTCGGTCTAGACAGTATAACTCAACAGGCCACACTGAACTCCTAACGGACTGGAAAAAGATTTTCAGCCGCGCTTCGGTTGTAGTCTTCCATGATTTTCTCCTTCCGGTAAAATATTTTATTATTTAGAGTGCAACCACCAGAAAATATTCAATTTTGCTTCTTCTCAGTTGACTTGCTATTTGTTTCATGCAGATTCTCTACTCCGAGTTTGATGCTGGCAACTTTTATGTGATTCCCGGATCTCCTGAAGAAGCGTGGAAAGCAAAGAATCTGGACTTTTCACAGAAAGATGACATTGTCATTTCCATTGTGGGAAGTCAGTTCTTGTACAAAGGCCAATGGCTTGAACATGCTCTTCTTCTGCAATCTCTACAGCCGTTATTCTCAGGCTATAACAGTGAAAGTTATAACTCCCATCTCAAGATCATAGTTTTAGGGGGAGAGTCAGCTTCCAACTACAGCGTAGCTATTGAGGTATAACAAAGGTCTGCTTTGACTATTAATGAAATGGGTTTGTAGCTTTTGAAGGCAGAGATTACAAAAAAATCACTAAAACCTTGTTCATTTGTTTGTATTTGAACTTCTTAGACAATTTCCCAGAACTTGACATATCCAAAAGATGCTGTGAAGCATGTAAGCGTCGCTGGGAATGTTGATAAGATACTGGAAAGTTCTGATCTTGTCATATACGGATCATTTCTTGAGGAGCAATCTTTTCCAGAAATTTTGATGAAGGCCATGGCACTTGGGAAACCCATAGTCGCACCGGACCTCTCGAATATTAAAAAACATGTATGTTCCTTTTTTACTTTGCTTGTTTCTCCATGGAGATGTGTAGTGGCATACTGACTGTATTGGCAAAATATCAAATAGGTCGATGACAGGGTTACTGGGTATCTTTTTCCCAAGAAGAATCCTGAGGTTCTGTTGCAGATTGTGCTTGAAGTGATAAGAGAAGGAAAAATATCTCCGTTGGCTCGGAATATTGGCTTGATGGGGAAAGCAGCTGTTAAAAATATGATGGCGCTGGAAACCATTGAAGGCTATGCGGTTCTACTAGAGAATATTCTCAAGCTTTCGTCAGAAGTTGCTTCTCCTAAGGATGTACAGACAGTTCCTTCAAAACTGAGAGAAGAGTGGAGTTGGCATCTGTTCGAAGCTCTCATGAATGCATCGCCTCATAATAAAACAGCAAGGAGCTATGAATTCATAGCGAATGTTGAGGGACGTTGGAATCATACCCCAGGAGAAGCTATGAAATTTGGGGTAGTTAATGATGATTCATATGTATATGAAATATGGGAAGATGAGAGATATCTGCAAGTGATTAACAGTAAGAAAAGACAAGAAGACGAGGAGGTAAGCATTTCAGATGCGAGTTCTTGAAAATGAATTCTCATCTCCAGTTTCAGATTTATCAATTTTTTTTGTGTTATTGCGCAGCTAAAAAGCAGAGCCTTGCAGTATCATGGGACATGGGAGGAAGTATATAAAAACGCCAAAAGGGCAGATCGAAGTAAGAATGATCTACACGAGAGGGATGAAGGGGAGCTGCTGCGAACCGGTCAACCGTTATGCATATATGAACCCTATTTTGGTGAAGGAACTTGGTCGTTTCTACATGAATACCCCCTCTACCGTGGGGTGGGCATGGTGAGTTTCCATGTGCAATATGGTCGTTTTTGAAATGTTTTTAAAAATTGATGTGAACGCATCATATTGCAGTCGGTTAAAGGAAGGAGGACTGGGATGGATGATATCGATGCATCATCACGTCTTCCGCTTTTCAACAATCCGTACTATCGCGATGCTCTTGGTGACTTTGGAGCATTCTTTGCAATTTCAAACAAGATTGATCGATTACACAGGAATGCATGGATTGGGTTTCAGTCCTGGAGAGCTACCGCCAGGAAGGTACACAGACACACCTTCCCTTGCTGCTATAGAGTGATATGGTCCAGTACTAATAGTACTTGTGATCTGGAACCCTGAAACAGGAATCTTTATCAAGGATTGCTGAGAACGCATTACTTAATGCTATAAAAACACGGAAACACGGTGATGCTTTGTATTTTTGGGTTCGCATGGACAAAGATCCGAGGAATCCTCTGCAGAAAACCTTTTGGTCGTTCTGTGACTCCATAAATGCTGGGAATTGCAGGTAAAACCCATACAGATTTCTTATAATATAGTTTTATAATAATGTTCGAGATATCATATACCTGACCTTTTGCAATTTGTGGACTTTTGATGAAGGTTTGCTTACAATGAAACTCTGAAGAAAATGTACAGTGTGAAGAATGTGGACTCACTGCCTCCAATGCCCGAGGATGGGGATACATGGTCTGTGATGCAGAGCTGGGCGTTGCCAACAAGGTCCTTCCTAGAGTTTGTCATGTTCTCAAGGTGCTTGTTATTACCCATTGATTGTTTCAACCTGACCCCTCATTGACAAAAAAAAAAGAGTAGTTAAGAGAGTGTTTCTTCTCACTTGTGTTGTAGGATGTTTGTGGATTCTTTGGATGCACAGATATATGAAGAGCATCATCGAACCAACCGTTGCTATCTGAGTTTAACCAAAGTAAGAAAATGATTCTTTCTTCTGCCAAAGTCCGTATTGTATTTGCTAAGCATAGAACAGTCATAATGTGCTCAATATTCTCACAGGACAAGCATTGCTATTCACGGTTACTAGAGCTTCTGGTGAACGTGTGGGCCTACCACAGCGCGAGACGCATTGTCTACGTAGATCCTGCTACTGGTTTGATGCAGGAGCAACACATGCAGAAGAATAGGAGAGGGCAAATGTGGGTGCAGTGGTTTGAGTATACAACTCTGAAAACAATGGACGAGGATCTTGCAGAGGAAGCAGACTCAGACCGTCGTGTGGGACACTGGATATGGCCATGGACAGGGGAGGTGGTGTGGCGAGGTTCATTAGAGAAAGAGAGGCAGAGGAAGAATGTAGAGAAAGAAGAGAAGAAGAAGAGAAGTAAAGATAAGCTGAACAGAATGAGAAGTAGAAATAGTCGCCAGAAAGTCATTGGAAAATATGTAAAACCGCCGCCGGAGAACGGAACCGTTACCGGAAACTCCACTTTGTAAAACGGAGACGCATAAAAAACACAGATTAATGATTTGTTTCATTCATTTGTTTTGAGAGATAATTGTATAAAATGTGTCTTAATCATTCACCCTCTCTTCCCTTTAACTCTCCGGCGATAATGAGAGGAATCTATAAAACTGAGTTTTGATGGCAGACTCGAGCATACTTTCGGTCAAATATTGGATGTAGATATTCATTTGAATATGAATAGGAAGAGAGTCAATATTTTGAGTGTACTATCTAAGCCGAAAACGTAGTATAAAATTTGAGTCAAAATTGATTAAATATTCGAGCAGATTCAAAATTTTGGTATTTAGAGAACCGAAACTGATACGAACCAAAATATTTCAGGTACTCGAATGTATTCGAAGTAGATTTATAAACAATATATTAATTATTTTAAGATCTAATGTATATTAAAAATAACTAAAATATATAAAATACTTTTAAAATTATCCAAAATATTTGCAAATATATATGAATAGTCAAAATTAAATGTCTAAAATAGTAAAGTATACTCAAAATACCAAAAAATACTTAAAATACTATTGATTTTCTATCCAAAAATCGAATGAAAATCAATCTATATGTTAAGTTTAGGTATTTTGATAGATGTTATTCAATTTATATATAATATTTTATTTTGTTTGTAGATTTCAAAAAATTAAAGTATATAATAATCTTTTTGTATATAATGAATTTTAAAATAATTTAAATGGGTTATCCGAACCTGAACTGAATCCATAAAGATTCGAACCGAATCCGAAGTAAAATTTAGAAATATCCAAATAGAACTGAAGTTACCTTCTTTACAATCTTTGCCATAAGATTTTAAATATATACTCACTCTATTTTATAATAAATGTCATTCTAACATTTTTTTCTTGTTACACAAAAATATCATTTTATGATTCTAATACAAATTATACTTATTTTCAGCTGAAAATTAATTGCAAACTGCATTGATTTTATAAATAATTTTATTTATCTCAAATATTATTTTTAATTAATAACAATTTACATATATTTCTGTCATTTCTTTTAATTTATGTGAAAATGTCAAATAACACTTATTTAAAAACGGAGGAAGTAATAGTGATTTTATGTGTCCGTGCCAACTTAATTATATACATAATTGTTACTGAATTTTCAGTTAATTTTTATATATTATTTTATTATTTCATAATATATATAAAAGAAAATAAGTAACAGTACATAAAATAATTTGTATACATAATGCTTAACCTAGTTGATTTTAAACTCATTTATAGGTTCATAATATATAAGATTTATAATTTGATATCATTTTTGTTAACTTATATATGTGGATTTCAAAACCTTTGCTATATAATTTAGATTTTGTTTTAATATTACTCATAAAATATGATGTACCTTACTTAAAAGTACAAATTCATTTGAATAATATTGGAGTTTAGTGAAATATTTGATATTTTTATTAAATAAACCTGAATTTATTATCTAGAATACAAGATTTACAAATATAAAAAATAATACATTGATCAAAACATAATATATTATTCTTGATTGAAACAGTAAACAGACCAGATTATAGTTGGATTTAAATCATTATTAAATTCATCGTTCAGTAATACCCCATAAAATAAATATTTTTCAACACTCGGTAAAACAATCTATCTTATTCAGTCTTGTATGTGCATTAATTAGTTGAGATATGTTAATTTTGGTCAAAAGTATTAATCACATTAAAAATATTTTCCGGATATGTTCTTCAAGTCAAAATGGCATCTAGTGAATGCATAAGGAAAGAGAGGGCGCCCAAAAAAGGAAACGTTGAATACTCCCCCTATAAAGCCAATAAGCTTTTGCATTTAAACTTATTCATCTTGTACACCCTTTTGATAAATCTTAAAAATCTCTTTGCTCAGATATTTCTTTATGGATTCAGATTCCTACCGTAGTTTTGGCTTTGCCTTCAACAATGTTCGTTTCTCCGACCGTCTTCTTCGCATCGAGATCACGAATGGCGGTGAGATCACTAATGTCGATTCGGTTCAGGATCACAAACGCAGGAGAACAGATGTCAACGCTCGCGGTTTGTTTTGTTCAATCCCAAATTATTCAATATTTCGTGGTTACCAGAATACTGGTGGGTCTAGTGGTTATGCGAGGGACTGGTTCCCTCATGCCACGGACTCAAACCACTTTTAATACAAAATTGTTATTCTTTAAATCAGAATTTCTAAAGACTGACTTGGAAACTATCTTCTTATAATGACAGCTGTAGGTGGTGAAAATGAGAAAGAGTGTAACCCTCCAACTCCGAGAGTTACAGAATTACATATAAACTCTCTTGTTTTGGCAGACAAAAGCCCATTTTTCTTCAAGCTATTCTCTAATGGAATGATGGAGTCGGAGCAAAAGCATATCACCTTGAGAGTCGAAGCTTATGGTATTAGTTTTGAATATTTTAACTTTATTCTGGTATAGTGGTATTTTATTATTTATAGCAAAAAAAAAAGTTATTTTGTTCTCCATTTGTTTGCAGAGGAAGCAGCTGTAATGGAGCTGTTGCATTTCATGTATACAAATTCACTGTCATCATCAGTCACTAATGTCCCTGCTTTAGTTCGTCTTCTAATGGCAGCAGACAAGTTTGAGGTTGCTTCGTGTATGAAGTATTGCACCTGTTTGTTGCTTACTGTTCCTATGACATTGCCTTATGCGTTGTATATTGTTCGTCTTCCCTGGCCCCTGCTACATGCTGGTTCCGTAAAGCCTTTGATAAATGCTGCAAGGCATTTCATCTTCATGCACTACAAGGATATAACCAAGTGAGTATATATATACATTGAAACTTTCAAAGCTTTTTTTTTGTGTGTGTAAAAAAAAGTATTTTTTATATATTGAGTGTTTGATAGGTTTCCAAAAGAAGAGGTGATGGCTTTACCGTTAGTAGGTATCACCACACTACTAATGAGCAACCGTCTGATGATTGCATCTGAGGATACTGTCTACGAAGTTGTCTTACAATGGGCAAAAGCAAATTACTCGGTTCTAGAAGAACGCCAAGGGATCCTCACTCGTCTCGCTCGCTACATCCGTTTCCCTTACATGACATGTCCTAGACTCCATAAAATCTTGACATCAGATGACTTTAAACCTTCTGTCGGCTACAAACTTGTCCTTGAAGCTCTCTTCTTCAAATCCGAATCATCACTGGATCATCGAGCCGCCGTAATAGCCGGCTCACGTGACCAACGGTTTATTGAGCGAGCCTACACATACAAACCCATCAGAACTATGGAGTTCGAGGTGCCTCACCGTCAGAGCATCGCCTACTTGGACTTGACACGCAGAGAATGCAATGCTCTGTATCCATCGAATCCGATTTTCTCTCAAAACTTTCACTTGGGAGGACAAGCGTTCCTTCTCTTGGCTTGTTGCAACAATAGCCAGCCAAATGGGTTTCACAGTTTTGGATTGTATCTTAAGGCACAACTAAACGGGTCGGTGAATATGACTGTGGACTACAAGTTTTCAGCTAGGTGGAAGCCAACCCATGAATTTGTCATGAGAGGCAGAGGAAATCATAAGTTCACCGGAGCTGAATCTGTTGGATTCAGGGACTTGTTTGAGACATCATGGGCTAGTTTCACTGGTGAGGATTGCCCCTACTTCATCAATGACGTTCTTCATCTCAGAGCCGAGCTCTCTCTCTGTCTTTAAAATTAATCCTACCTTTGAACTTTGTTAACTGCTGTTTTTATTGATCAAATACCCTTCTAAGGTTTGTATATTGATCGTGAATAAATAAATATACATTTCTCCTAATACTAAATTTCATTCACTGACGGTGGATCTAAGAGAATAGTTTCAGACCGCAGAAGATACATTCTTGAAATATATATATTGTATAACATATCATATTACAGGAAAATCCCATAGAGAAAGCTGGTTTATATTTTTTTGAAAGAATCTATTCGGTCCCAGCGATCTTCTTCTTCAAGGAATCAATATCCTCAGCCAACTCCTTTCTGCTTGACTGAAACAAGATTTACAGAGACATGTCAGATTCACTGATGCTATTATAGATTTTATAAAGTTAAGTGGCAGTTTTCTTACCTTGAAGAGAAGGTATCTGTAGACGAACCATCCTGTGTACCCAAGACCAACAAGTTCCATCACCTTGGGAAGCTACACTCAAAACAAATAAACATCATTCGAGTCACTTTCTGATATCTAACACTTAAAGGTATTATATTAAAAGATTGATTTGTTACCAGAGGAACAGAGTTGATGGCACCAACAACAATGGAAGATAACCAAACAGCAACAACAGCTCCTCCTCCATAGATTATTACAGTTGACTTGTTCTCAAGACCATCCCACTGCGCCATAACAAAACACAAAGCCAATCAAAACAACTCCGTGTATTGTTTGTCGATCGCAACCAACCAAAGCAGTTGCTTCTTACCTTTTCTTTCAAGTCTGTGAAGAGTTCATTGGTGTCAATGGCCGTTGAGGTCTCATCTGATGAAGAAGCTCTCATCTTCATCAATTCAACCTTGGGCAAACCATTCCCTGCGATTAAACCGGAGAATTTCAATGCATTTTGGTTTCGATTAAACCACCAATTCCGGTTTTGAAATTAAACCAACTGGCTTCAAAGCTTTGATAGCTTTACACCATCCATATGTGATGGGAGCTTATAAACCGGATCAACCGAACTGAATTTCGAATTCTAACCGGTCCACTATATATACCGAACCGCCGCATGAGTTAATATTTAATTCTAGGAAAAATAAAATCGGTCACCTGAAAGTAGCTTCACCGGAACAGTGAAAGAGGATCGGCCAAAAGAGCGAGGAGGAAGGTAAGGAACGGCTGAGAAGCGGGCGGATACTGAGTGGACACGTGGCATCATGACTGCCACAGAGGACGAAGCTGCTACTGTCATCGCCATCGAAGCACACCGATTATTTCTTCTTCAGCTTCTTCTCTAATTTCTCCACACTCGATTTTTTATTTTTTGTTTGTTCTGCTGCGCTTTTGACCAGACAAGATTCCGTGTAGCGACACGTGGACATTCCTCCTGCTCTTATTGGTCGATGCTCTTATCTTCAGAAATCCTACTCAGTGGTGGTGATTATAGAATATACTCGCATTCCGCGGAGTTTAAGGCCTCTTTTAGGCCCATTTAAATAATGGACCATATTATCGTATTTTATCTATTTTGTCGTTTTCTTGTCTATTTCTTATAAGTGAGGAAACATGAAAAAAATAGTGCAAACCTTTGATTCTTGTGTCAAGATAGTCACGCTCAACTAATATGCTTCCAATATGAACAACAACGTGGATGTTAAGAGATTGCATTATATATTATTGATTTAAAATAGTGTGCATGCCTTATTATATAGATATCTTTAAACCCAAAAGTACTTGCATGTGAAAGTATAAGACAAAATAATAAGATTGCTAAACAGACGGACATATATGGTTGAGCGCAAAAGGAGGAGATGATATGGAGCCATCGAGAATGGCCGTCAAAATGCGGTGGTTTGCAGCCTCCGTAGCGTGAATTCCGTCCCAACTCACATAGTTTTGTGGATCACGGCAGGCCTTGGCCGTCACAGAAGAATTTCCGATTACTTTTGTGGTGCCGCAAAATAACTTCTGATTGAAGTTGTACGGACGTCCACCGTACCCACAACAAGCTTTAATACCGTGTTTCATACCTTAACCAACCAACAAATAAAAAATAACCTATTAAGAAAAATACCAAGACTGGATTTTACATATGGTAAGTCAAGTTAAACCAAATCGGTTGTGACATTACGTACCATAGGATTTGGGGTGTTGAAAGAGGTCAAGCAGTGCTTTGTGAGTGTCTAAATATATAATGGTAGCGTTTTTAAATTCGGTTCTTGTCTCAGATAATGTCTTCTTCAATAATGAATTGTAATATTCGACAGCTTTGTTTACTGGAATGAGACATCCGAATTTGTCTAAATCCGAATTGGAATGAGTGTAACCGGTTAATATCGCCGGGTAACATCCAACTGGTGCTAAATTCAGTACCAAAAATGTCCGACCACCTATTCCATATATCTCCTACATCCAAAAGGCAACCTTTATAAGGAAAACTAGATTATAACCCGCGCGCCCGCGCGGATGTATTTTTCAAAAATATGTTGCTATTTATTTTCGTGTCAATATTAGGGCTGGACAAAAAATTCAGATCCGAAGAAGCGAACCAAATCCGATCCGAAAAAGTAGTACCAAATCCGTATCGAAATTGATCAAATATCTGAATTATTCAAAATTCTGGTATTTAGAGAACCAAAATCGAATCCAATCTGAACCGAAGTATTTTGAGTACCCAAATGGATCCGAAATAGATTCATATATATATATATATATATATATATATATATATATATATTATCTATTTTTAAAATTAATTTATATAAAAACATTCATAATATATATGATATTTTTAATTTGGTCTTAATACTTGAAAATATACACAAATAGTAAAAAGTAAAAATCTAAAATAGTTAATGTATACTCAAAACACCAAAATACTTGAAAAGTTATTGATTTTTTATCCAAATATTTAAACCAAACTAATTTATATGTTAATTTAGGTATTCTTACATATGTTATTCAAATTATATGTAAAATATTATTTTATTTATAAATTTTGAGAAAATGAAAGTATATAATGAATTTTAAAAACTAAAATAATGTAAATGGGTTATCCGAACATGAACTGAAATTTTTGACCCCAGAAACCCGAAACCTAAACATACTCGAATCAAATCCAAATTGGTACCCGAACGTCCATCTTCAGTCACTATTATTTATCATATATGTGTCATCATATAATTAATATTATTTTATACCTACTGTCATATAAGTAATCATAAATTTAATAGTATTTTATGCGTATCATCATATAAATAATCACACATATTATATTTTTATAACTTAATGTGAAATATTAAACCCCTAATTTAAGTTGTTATATTAAATTGGGTTTTTTATTTTGTTTTTTTCTTATATATATTGAAAACAATTTTTTAATAATGATTAGTGGGAAATATTTTAGTAAAAATCAATTTTTGAATATATATGCATATTTTTGAATCAAATTTTTGATATAAATCAACATTAAATTATATTCTTGATTTGAACATAAATTTTAAAAAACATTTTATGATTATTTTAGACCAAAAAAATTAAGTAATTAAATTGACCTATTTTCGTATATCTTAAAACGGGTCTAGATAGATATTTTCTGATAATATAATGAACTTTCAATTTTTCTTAGTAGAATAAGCTAATTACTTTTTATAATATACTACTATCCAAAATAAAATATTTATGTAAATTAATATGTTATCCTTTAAAAGATTAGACATGTCTATAAGTTTTATAATATTGACAATAAATTCCATTTCTATATTATTTTGAATTTTTGGTTGTATTCTTAATTATAATTAAAAAATAACTTTATATGTTTTAATAAAACATGTATAGTTTATATTTTGCAGGTGAAATCAAATAATATTATATATATCATTTAAAGATTCTACTTCATTTAAATAAATTTATATAGAAAGGTTAGATTAGCTGTGAATCATAATTATAAAATCTTCATTTTGTTAGATATGTAGAGATTTTAGGAATAAGTTAAAAATATGTTGGGAACTGTTATGGAATATATGTTTCTTTTTTATAAATCAAATCAATAGCAATATTCAAAATCTTTATAAAAAAAAAATTATTTTAAATGTGTCTCCTTAATCATAAACTTTGAATAATGGCAGATACATTTTATTTAATACATGTAAACCAATCGGTTTAGTATTACTGTGAAGGTTTGTAGCTACGTACATCATAACTTTGGTTTGTAATTTACATCAAGATTTATTATTATTGTGAGTTTATATAATTTAGACACTGGTGTAAAACTGTAAATCAACCGGTTTATTATTTCGAGGTTGGAAAAATACACATGACGTTCTTTATTGGTAAGTGAATAATATGACTATTTTGGTATAAACGTGTTAATTGATTTTTGGTTAATTAGTAGTTATTAGTGCAGTGGCATTCAGTGGTAAATATTTAAAAGAAGTAAGGGTTATTTCCCATTTGTACTTCACTTTTAATAGGATAGATAAAAAAAAATTGTACTAGAAGCAGGAGGATGCATGCAGTACCTTAATGGTTCCAGCAATTTGGCTAATGACTTGTGGAAGATACTGTTTTACACCATCCACTCCAATGGAAGCTAAATTGGAAGTGAAATCGTTTTGGCCGATATAAAACGTATAAAGCGATTTTCCGAAAATATTGCTAGGCGGTAGGATATGCAACCCTGTTGTATCATATGCATGTTTACATCATTTGTTTTGTTAATTTTACCATTGTTATATGTATATATCATTTTGAATATACCTGGTAGGTCCGAGGAATGGAACTCGTCGACTCTAACCTTAAATTGTTTCATCTGATTTAGCTGAATAGCAAGTGAGAAAGGACTGATCCCGGAGACGAACAAGGACGTGTTTGGCAAAAGAACCGTCGACGCTAAGGTCGCAAAGTTTGCACCGTGTCGAAAATCCGATCCGATTGATTGCAAATATGGGCTTAGGAAAGGCATCCCAAGAGATTCCGCTAGAGAGAGTTCGACATTACATTTTTAGTACTACACTGAAATCATAGCACATGCAAATTAAACTTTTGTTCCGGAGAAACAAAATTGAATTTGTTTTCTATATTAACAAACAAACATTTGAAATTCACATTTATTCCTATATTAAGCAAAAAACTTTCGGAAACATTGAAATATATGTGGAATATTAAAGAGTACTCATTACCCAAAAAATCAATGATGAGACGGCCGTCTGAAGCACGACCGACCGGTTTCTTGAAATAAGTCATTCCCCATGGACCGGACTGAGCCGGAAAAGCAGCCCAAAATCCTCCAGTGTCAGAGTTCGAATCTCCGAAATTAAAAATTGCCTTGAATTCACATTTTGAATCAGCTTTACACGAAGAGAACATCACAATGATCACTGTTAGAAGAGAGAAGGATACTCTTCTATTTAGAACATAACCCATTTCTCTCACTTTGAGCCAAATGTTTGCGAGTGTGTCAAGAGAGTGACGATGGAGATATTTGGTGCTATATAAACTTTTGTCATAGTCAGTCCGTGACTTGATGTGTCCGTTTGTGTCTGTTTGTATTATTGTATATACACAAGTTTTATGATAATGACCTCTTATGAGTTAAAAGAAACTAGCTATTGTGTTAATTACTTCAAGGATTTCTTTACTTAATTGTTTTTACATTTTACTATACATTTATAGACATGTCAATTAGGGCCGAAGCCTACAGTCCGAACCCGTATGGCTCTAAAAGTTATCGGATTTGAGCTTAGTTTTATAAGCTCAAGAAATCGGGTCTATCGGGCTAAGTCCATTTGGGCTTTGAATATTGCAGGCTTAAGTCCGTTTGGGTTATAGCCAGTCCGAAAATCCGAAACTTTGTATTTTATTTTAAATATTATCATTCTTGTAATCAAAATCTTTATTAGTATTACCATATTATTTTAATTTTAATCCAAACTCTAATAAAAAATATAAAAGCTGTTAATGCACCTTATTGTTTGATCATTACAAACATCATATTTTTGCAAATAAAACTTCAAAATGTGTTCAAAAAAAATTCTCCTTTTATAACATAGTTTTTCAACACATGAAGTCTGAAATATTTAATCATGTTTATCATAAATTTTATTCTCTTATATGTTTAGTTTAAATTTATATTTGATTATTTAAATCTTATTAAATTTGATTAGTTTATAATATGTCTTTAAAGCATACGAAAAATTAAAATATTTTTGATAAATAAGAAAAGTTTAAACTCACTTTACATTTTAAAACAAAAAGTTAAAACTGTTTTTTTTCTGAAAATTCATATGTATTAAAACGCTAAAAATGACAGTGACAAATTATTTTTTGAAAAAGCCTGAAAATCCCTATAGTCCTATAAGAACAGGGCTTTGAATTCTAGGTTTAAAATATTTTCTGACCGGGTCGGGCTGGGTTCAAATATTTACGGGTCTAGCGAGTTTGAACCGGACCGGGCCGGGTCAGCCCGAATTGATACCCCTACATTTAGATCAGTATTTTTCTTATTTTTTATAAATAAAATGTATACACTAGTGTGCTTATTTTTGATAAATAGAAAAAAAAAGAGAAATTCTTGGGTTCACCCCTAAAGTGAACCTTTAGGTTCACCCAAACAAAATGATTTCGTTATTTCATATTCAGTATCTTTTAAAAAAGAAAACAAAATATTGTCAAATTATATTAATATTTTTAAAAGATACTGAATATGAAAAAGATAGGGGTGAACCCAAGTATTTCCCAAAAAAAAGTGGGTATAGTTGTTAAAAAAACTGGGTCTAACAATCCCTCTCAAGCCCAATAATGGATTAATAAAGTCCAACTTAAAAAAAGTTTGTGTTTATCCGATCCTCAGTGGAATTACGCTTAGCTTGCACAAATTTGATACTTTCATAACAATATCTGTTGAAAAAATCCACCAAAAACTAGATTGAATATTCGAATACCACAAAAACAAAGCAAAGTTTTGGATTTATGGATCGAATATGTCTTAATTTGGATGATCTAGAATTAACAATAACATATCTTTACATATAAATTTTGTTACTTTGCTATTGTTTTTGCTAGTTGTACCAACAAGGAAAGTTGTATGAAGAAAGAGTTGGACTTTCTTATTCAAAGTATGATCCGGATAACCCGACTACAAAGGAGGGTATTGACGTAAATGTACATCTTCGATCCTGTTTAAATGTACGCATCAAGTGGCTCCCCGTTAGAATTTCCTCAAGAACACGTGCCTTGTCGGAGTTACCTGGGCTTTGAATGTCACGCAGAGTGTTGTGAATGCAAACAAAGTTCTATTTTGCCATCCCTACCAATCCATATCAATCGAACACAAATATTCTTATACGTTAGCCGCAATAAGAATACAAAAAAACATAACTACAAGCTAACAATTAGCCAACCTCCTCAATCTAAAACAAACAGAATTACTACTGCACTACATAAAAATTATAATAAACTCGGAAGAGTCCATAATATAATTATTCCATTTCGTCTGTGTTGATCAATGGCTTTGTACAAACATAAACTATCCCATATGTATGGAAATTCATCTATGATATTATTTCGGTTTATTACAATTTATAAAAGAGTTTCGTTTGTTCCAATTTTCAGTTTCATTTACAGTATTAATTCTCAAACAAAATATAAAAATGTTTTCTCTCATTTCTTAATATGTTCAATTGGTAAAATTAGTTTCTCACCAAAAATCAAATAAGAATATATGAACAAAACATCATTACTGTCACAATGAAGCCCCCAACAAATTGCCACATCTTTGACATAGACAAAGTATGCCATGATTATTACTACTTTAATAGGGTGAAACAATTTGTTATCTTTTTCAAAAAGATAATCACAAAATAAACACAACCATTTTGCATTTTTCTTTCTCTTACATCAACTTACCTTTATGTTTAAATTTCAACTAAATTAATTTTGTAACAACTATCGATTTTTATTCTACTTTTATTGAATAGATCAGCCACAACCACTTATGATATTCTACTTTGAACTAATCGACTTAAAAAAAGTAATACATTACGATTGCTAAGCACTACAAAATGGATCATAAAAATATCAGTATCTTTCAACATATTTTCATCTTCATACTTTTGAACATAGTCTCTTTACTAAGACCATAAAATAAATAGTAGAATCAGTTAAAAATAACACATACGAACCCGGCGCGTAGCACCGGAAGACCACAAGTATATACATATATATTTGGGATTCAGGCATGCCGCCACATCATCATGCCTAAACCCACTACTTCTACAACTTTTGATACTTGTTTTGGATTTCTTTGTTTGTTTTAAATTAGTTGGGCTCACTACTTTAATTTTTAAATTGACATAAGTTCTATATCTTAAAAAACCCACATACAGGGGATCAACTATTATCTCGTACAGGGGTGCACATTTTACCTGATACCCGAGTACTTGGTTTTAACAAGTAAAGTACAAGTCGAAAATTTGAGTACTCGTACCAATCAAGTCAAGTATCAAGTACACGCAAATAACGAATACTGAGAAAGAGCGCGTTACAGCTAGTCTGGAAGAATATATTTGGAAAATTGTATACAGTACCACATTCTTAATATCGGTTTTATGTTTACATTAACCACTTTTACTCACATTTTTAAATAAGTGAAGAACACTTATAACACTAGGATTAATTAATCTAAGACTTAGGAGTTTAGAATTAGGGGTGGGGTAAAGTTTTGGAATGTGGAGTTTCTGATTCTAAAAAAACTCTTAAAAATATTTTAAAAAAATATTTAATTTTTTTAAAAAATATTTTCAGAAACTAATATTGAATTTCAAAAAGTAATAAAAACGAAAAAATTCAAAAAAAAAAATTCTATAAGAATTTCGAATTTAAAAACATATAATTTGAAACTATAATTTTTATTTATTTAAATAATTTTTTATTATATATAGAATAAGGGTATAAGAATCTTTTACCTCTTAATGAAGAAGTTATTTGTGAAAATATCTCTTTGGCAAAAGTAAAGATGAACATTGATACCAATAATGTGGTAGACATGAAAATCTCCCTATATTTTTATATTTTTTTTAATTAAAATTATTTCATTATAATCAAAAACTATTTACGGTTTACTATAAAAAAAAAGAAAATGTATTATAAACTATACAAATGTATATGTCACAATTGGAGTAGGAATCATCAGTTGCCTATATGATTTTCAGGCCAGTGCATGTGATTAATATTAAGATTCGAACAATAGATTTGCTTTGACCATATTTACAAAATAACTTAATATGTTAAATATATAAATAAATATCACTAATTTGTATGTATCAATATGGAATATCAATTAAAGTAAAACTAGGATAAGACCTGCGCCTTGCGCAGGGTGAAATATATATTAAAAAAATTACATTTTCATATTTTGTAAAATTTGATGATTTCGAAAAATATGTGTTCTTGTGACCAAAATATATTTGGTGTTTATGTTTTCAATATATAATAATAACTAACTATAAATATTTGATACACCTAAAAGTATAGAAACTCAAATCAAACAATTAAAATGTGATATCATTGATACTCCTATAATCATAAATTAAGAATTGTAAAAAAATGATGGTATTTCTAAGGGAAAACTCAACCGTTTATATATAGTAGGCATAAGTGAATTTTCGGATTTTTTAGAAATTTAAAATAATTAGCATTAATTATCTAAAAACCATATTTTCGGGTTATACAGTGAACCAATATTTATGTAAATTTTCAATAACTACCACAAACATATTTGACATGTTATTTTAGCATTATGCAGTCATTTTGGTGACTATTATTAATATTTAAAATTTTATTACTAAAATTTTCAAAAATTTATACAATTTTTATTAAATATATTCAAATATAATAATAAAAATTTCAAAATATATTAGTTTTTAACATCATACAATTTTATTACTAAAATTTTCAAAAAAAATCAACAATTTTTATAAATAATTTTAATCATAAAATCATTAGTTTCTTATATATCTAAATTTTCTGTAAACATTTTAATTATTAATTTTTGATAGCTATATAATTTTATATCAATTTTTGATTGATTCTATACCCATTGATTTAATATATTTAACCAAAAAAATAGATAGAAAATCTATCTAAGATTATTATTTTAAATATATAAATATATATATATATATGTGAAATTTAATTTTAAATAAACAAAATTATTTTTATCTTAATTTTATGTTAAATTAAATCAAATTTATATTAAAATATTGGTAAGAAAAGTATAAAATTTCATTTTTAGAAGGTCATTATTAATATTTACCTATACTACAATTAGGTAGGTACCAAAGATTTTTCTTAATATTAAATATAACTTTCACTAATTTAAGTTCTTAAGAATTATGTTGTAAGGAAAAATATTTGATGTATAAGTTCGTTTGGTAATAACAAAACAATTTAGTTTCAGTATTATTCTTTGTATAAATTTATGTACGTGAGGAAAGCCTCAGAACTGAACAATATTCTTTTTTTCCTTTTATAATCAAAATAATTTTGAATAGCTGCGTTTCTTTGCTATTTTTTATCAAATCGTCTTTTTCTATTAATTAAAAAAAATAACACTTAAAAACTCATTACTTTCTGATTCATACCAAAAGCAAGCAATATTTAGACCATAATATATAGCAAACTTTGATTTAAATAGATGTCAAAGTAGTACGGACTAAGAGTATATCTTACACTTGTTTAAAAAGATTATTATATTGGATCACAATATAAATTAACTTTGAGCCGTTTAAAGAAATATCACCTAATGTATAATCATGTTATTATCAGAATCTAAAACTATTGCCATATCACTTTATGATGATCACTACATATTATATAATAAAATTTAATGGTTAAACTATTTTTGCTTAGGTATGAGAAATATATGGTATTATGATATTTAAATGGGTAAAGGATTCAAAAAGAAGTTTTGGGTACATATTGTTTTAGCTAATAATCAATAAAAAACAATCCAAAAAAATCAAGTCTATGCATTTACCGGAATTATATAACTGCTAATCAAAAATATTAAAATAACAAAGAGTAACCAATAGCTGCATATAATATTTTAAAAGTAAATATAAAAGAAATAAGGAAAGCTATTTGTGGCCTAATTTGAAAAAAAAAACCTATCGATTTAGAAAGGTAAAGCAAGTCAGTATTTTTTACCGACTTAGAAAGGTAAAACTGTGAATCCCCTTCTCAGACACTTCATTCGACAATGAAAAGCTAGGTTTAGAATCAACCAAAGTTAATTTCAAATCATCCTTCGGTAGCCTGCATTAATTACAAAAAATGCTCAGAGTTCTCAAACTTCATAAAAAACCACAATCAAATCGAATTTTGGTAACTTACAGATGAAAAATCAACCATAGTTACTTTCAAATCATCATTCAACTTCGATTCTTAGTCTGAACTTCAATTCTTAGTCTTTCGCAAAAAAACATGTGAATTAGAAATGTGAAACTCAAAATAATATACTTAAAAGTAAACATTAAAAAAAACTGTGAATTAAAAAAACTTGTGAATTAGAAAGACAAAGCTCCACTACGATTCTTAGTCTATCGCTTGAAAATGCTATGGTTAAAACCCTGGAAACCATTAGACGGATATGTTTCAGACAATAAAAAGGAGCAACATGTCAACGAATTATAAGGCAATAAAAGTAATGGAAACCTTATATAATCACGCTTACATTTGCTCTACACGACTTATTTTGTTCGGAATGACCTCCACTATCATTATATATAGGTTTATATCTTGGGCACGAAGTTTTTTTCCGATAGTATTATGCAATTAATACCCGATATTTTTTTACTCATAATTGCCAATCCTAGAATAACAGCATTATTACCTATTTTGAAAATGAATGAATGATAAAAGGAATGATTGTTTAATCATTATGGACGGATCATAATTGCCAATCATATTAGTTACCAAAATCGAGACCAAATTAAAGTCGCTCAACAAAGATTGCTATATATGTACACATGAAACTAAACACAATAAATTAAAGGCATTTAATTACTACACGAAATTAAATGCAGTAAATTAAGGTTGCTATAAACGGATGTATCAGAAATTGAATGCGAATAATTTGGTTATGTTCGACGATGAGAGTATATTATATAAGTCGATTATTCACATGTATCACAATGGCATTCATATGTAATTATTCTAGTGAATTGAAGGTGAGTATACAAATAGGCTGAGAATAAATATGGTTTTGTCACGTCAGCATGGCACACCTGTAAATAACTTACAAAACAAAGGTTAGTCTCAAAAATTGCTCATTGGTTAATAAGAAGGTGATAAGTCGCAGAGAAACAGTCAATGACCTATATATATTTATGTCTGGTATAATATATTTGTAGAAACTCACATTAACTGTATATTATTGTTTCCATTAAAACTTCATAAAAGAACTTTGCATTACTCTATACATAAATTGTTTCCAAAAAAGTGCAAATTTTCGATTTGAAAGTTACTATTTAGCTTTACGAACACGCACAATTTGAATTTGATATAAATTCAGTTTATTATATTCGAAAAGACACAAAACATCTTAAATCAATGTTAGCCAATTTGCTATCAAATGACTGTGTCCTACCAAACCATTAAGTTAACCAAAGCGAAATCATACCCATTTTTATTTTTATAAGTTATCTCTTTTTAGTTTTTACTCAATTTAAACACATAAATCTATGTAAAACCATAATATAATACAGACTAAAAAAACAAACCCATGAATTTTGACTTGTTCATACTTACATCCTTTGTATACGAACCCCGGCAGTCTGAAAATCATTTTAGAACAAACATGTGTCAGTTTTGCTTATATTTCTCAGTATAATTTTTGTTTCACAAAAATGTGACATACAATGTGTCAAGCTGAAATTTTTCGGTATAAAATGTGTCAAATAAACAGACATGAACAACGCAAGTTTATTAGATGTTCATATCAAAACCATAAGATTAGTTGATTTTGACCTGTATACTATATTGTAGGTTTTCAGTGGAAGAGATCAATATACATATATTCATGCAAGAGGTTCGTAGATAATAATAATTTCAAAGCGATGTGTGAGAGAAATGATCACATTAATATATGTATATGAACGCCCGGAATTAATAAAGTCACAGTGGCATATTATGTAAATTTTCTAGTAAATGTTGGTCAATTATAAAAAGGATTGAGGAGGATTGTAGAGTTGACACATCAGCAAAAATGGCAAAATTGTGAATATAATACCAAACAAAGGTTACTCTCCAAAAATGCTTCCCTTTTAATAAGAAAGGGATAATATAGAAATGGAAATTTGTGATTCCGCAAAACTAATGGGATGATTGGCTGCAACAGTAGATGTTATGGATAATCAGAATATAGTCTAGAGTAATATATGTCAACCAATCAAGATTTTCTTTCCTTAAAATACTCACAGCCAAAAAAATCTTTACAAAATCAAAATATAGCTGTAGAGAGATTTATTTCCAAAGCAAAAAAATAGTGCTTTACAAAACGAAAACAAAATAATCTATTGCAAATAAATCTACAGATTAAATCTACAGCCAAAAACATAAATTTACAACTCATTTTATCACCCCCCTAAGGAAGGCTGTATTGAATCTGAGAATTTAGTATGATTTGTTATATAAATACAAATTACCTAAAGCTCTTAGTTAAGTACACCCCTCCTAAAAATTATATAAATAGAGCTTTTCTACAATAGAGAAAAGTAAACATATTTCTCTTGCTATATTATACACAAAAGAAAAAAAATTATGGCAGTCACAAAAAAATTGATGATTTTTTCTCTAACAGTGATATTAGCAGCTTCAATGTTTAACAATAGCATTTTGGCTTCAGGTATGTTGAAATTATAGAATTAGCAAAGATCATATAACAAAGATCATATATGTTAAGATCATATATGTTAACAATAATGCAACTCTTACATTATTCTAAGTTAGACATAATGATAAAGAAAATAATTGTAGAATTAACAAAGATCATATATGTTTTATGTGGTTGCGTAGGTGAAGAGATTGCACAATGCCTTAATTTTTGTACGGGCGAAGACCCACCAAATTTATGCTTTACTGAATGTACTAAAAACGGGCATCGAACCGGAAGATGTATTAGTCCTAGTCCTAATGTCCTTTGGCCTACAAGATGTTGTTGTTTTACTTAGAGTGATATTGCTATCATCTTCCTAATAGCTAAATGATGTAAGAGTTGCATTCAAAAAATCTAGTTTATGATTCATAATGAATGCAACAAAATAAAGACTACCTTATTGTAATGCATATGTTAAACTATTCAACAAAAATATACAATAGTCACATATTTATATCATATATGAAATGATTGAACTGAGATTTCATAAAGGATGACATGTTTAGTGCATTTTTTTTTCAATTCAGATCCCCTTAATATTAAAATAGAATCATTATTAGAGACTAATGTTATGTTCATGTGTTATTAACAATAATGTCATTTCCTACATGGCAACACCATATTTCTTCTCAACTTCTTTAAGTAGAAATCCTATCCTTATTAGACTTATTACATTCTTTGTCATTATTCACTAATTGTATCTTAGCATAATGTTTTAACAGTATATCTTGGAAAATATTAATGTAGACGAAGGAACCCACCGACGGCGTGACATTAACAAAATTGCACTAAATACTTTAAGAAATCGTGAATACTTGACCTTGCGTTACTATAATATTGAGCCTAGAAATTGAAAATACTTGCTCTTGAGCAAAATATCGGTACAACCATAGGATTTATTTCCACAGCCAAGTTGAATAGATAGCTTGTATATAACTCGGATTTATCAAAAATCTCAGAATTTTTTTATTCTTTGAATTGTATAGATGATATGCATTGTCTTCTATCTCATCAATGATCAATCACCATGCATTTTTGTTTATTCAGGGCCGGTCCTGGACTAAAGTCCATGAAGCAAGGGCTTTAGGTGCCAAAATATTATATATTGTTTTGGGGGGCCAATGACAGAAATATTTCTTTGGTTCAGTGGTTGAGAGCTTTAAGTTATCCTTGGGGTGTTGTGTTCGAATCGCCAATGGGCAGTATTTTTTAAAATTTGCTTTAGGCGCTTGATTACATAGGACCGGTAGTATACAAATTTTGTCCAAATTATCAATGATCTGAAAGAGCTTGAGGTTTTGAGTTATTTTCCTCAAAAGATTAATAAGAGAGTTATTCTTAATAAGTTTGATTGTGATTCACATATTGTGATTCACATATTGTGATTCTATATTTGGTATCAGAGCCATAAAGATCATTGATGTTCTTTCCTGTTCGAAGAGAAGTTTGATGATCATTGAATTTACGGAGAAGAAGATAACTATGGTTGACGACGAGAAGGAAGAAGAATTTGAGATAAAATCCAAGGAACTTGGATTCTCTTATATCAAGTGTCTGATGTTAAAATCCTCTAATTACACCATGTTGTCCATGCGAATAAAGATTGTTGGGTTCATAAACGAGGTGTGGGAAGCTATTGTGTCCAGAGCTAATATGGAAAAGAAGCATTATATGGTGTTTGCTTTGTTATTCCAGTCTACACCAGAGGTGTTAACGTTAGAAGTTGGAGAACTTAGCACCGCAAAAGCTGTTCGGGATGCTATTGATACAATACACATTCAGAATGCTATTAATACAATACAGGCCGAAACTGAACAAGTAAGGGAATCTAGGTCACAAACCTTGATGGCCAAATTTAAGAGATCGGTGAAGAGGAGGAAGAACAACAAGTTGAAGCGAGATGTAGTGGGCGATCTGGTAGCTCATACAAGCAAAGGCATGATAAATAAAAATATGAGTACATTGATAAAGAGAGAGTTACGTTTCTTCTTCTGTATTATAAATATAATACGCTCAATCGTTATGCATCATATTGTCTTGATCGATTGCTTTGGCTTCAAGAAGCAAACTTGAAGAAACAGACGGAAGAGTGGTTGATAGCTCGTGATGAAGTGAGGAAGCTTCATGAGGAAACAATAAAAAAATTTGGAGAAGCTAAGGAAACTATAGGAGACTTCAGGACAGTGAAGAAGAAGAAGAAATTGATAACGAAGAATAAGAAGAAGAGAGCAAATCTAATGAAAATAAAGAAAGTGATGGAGTCTCAACTGATTGTTCCTCAGCTAACCATGGGTGATGTTGTTGATGTGGAAGATAATGAAGAGAATGAGATACCTGAGAAAGCATCAGATGAGCTTGATGTGGGGGAACTGGTTTTCGAAACTGATAATGTAGATTTCAAATTCAAAATCTGTACGACTGGAGAACTAGGAAAACTAGTATAACCGAAAATTGTTGTAGAACTAGTAAAACTGGTATAAAACTGGTATTCGTAAGGGTGATTTTTCTATGAATAATGGATGGTATTGAATGGTTTTGGCAGGTTAGAATGAGCAATGTCATCATACACTTCAGATACGAAGGTCAGATGTATTGTTTAGTGTTCAAGCATGTTGCTGAGGAGATAACTCTTTCAATGGTAGAAGCACGCATATGCAAAAAGGTCGGGGTTAATGAATGTAATGTGAAGTTGAATTTGAGCTACATTCCACTGCTGATTGGGAGTGACGAGAAATTCGTCATTTGTGATGATGAGGATCTGCTGAGTTATCTTTTGTCCCTTGATAAAGATAACCTGAGGTGCATTTTGTGGAGGTGATCAAAATGGCAGTACTACCAGAGCAGCTTTCAAGAGTGGGGAAACGAATTTCTCTATGTATGAATTATGAGGTGTGGCATGAAGATGAAATCGGAGATAAAGCCATAACTTTATATGGTGGCAACAATCAAGTTGATAAACAACCCGAGGGGGGGGGGGTTGTGGCGATTGAGGAGATGTTGGAAAAAGGTGATGAAGACGTAAATGTTGATGGCAATGTGGAGGCAAATGTCTATGCAATTGATGATGGTAATGTGGATGGTAATGTGGATGAAAATGTTGATGGCAATGTGGATAATGGTCGCGAAGACACAGAAAGGAGGGATGAAAATGTCGATGTTCCACCTGTTGGCAAAAATATTTCGTTTATGGAGGAATGGGAAGACGGTCTTGGTTTGAAAATACAACAAGAGTTTGCTAGTAAAAAAGGCAGTGCAAGAAGTGGTGGATAGAGGCGCATGCACGAAATCATTTGGGTTTAATGTGGTGAAATCAGATAAGGAGTGATTAGTGCTAAAATGCATTAAGGAAGGATGTAAATGGGGAGTACGTGCTGCGAAGATTAAAAAGTCTCAAATGTTTTCTATTAGAACGTACAACAAGATGCATGCATGCTCGCATGGCAGTCAGAGTAATTGCAACTCAAAGAGGAGAGGCTCGCTACATCTAGTTGCATCTCAATTGCGTGATAATTATCCAGGGGAAATGGAAACTCCTCGTCCTAGCAATATCCAGGCTCTTGTGTGGACAAAACTGGGTGTCAATATATCATACTCCACTGCTTTGAGAGGTAAAAATGAAGCTGCAAGCATGTTGCGTGGGACTCCCGAAGAAAGCTATCAGATGTTGTATTGTTATTTGTACATGTTAGAGAAGATCAATCATCAGACAATCACGAGTGTGAAATTAGATGATTCTGACAGATTCAAGTACTTGTTCATAGCACTGGAGCTAGCATCAAAGGTTTTTAAGTGACGATAGCACTGGAGCTAGCATCAAAGGTTTTTAAGTGATGAGGAAAGTTGTAACCGTGGATGCTACTTTTCTAAAAAATGGATATGGTGGTGTACTTGTTTTTGCAACGGCTCAAGATCCTAATCGGCACCACTATCCTTTAGTTTTTGGTGTGCTAGATGGTGAGAATAAGGACAGTTGGAGTTGGTTTTTCGAGATGTTCAAGACTGTTGTGCCAGATTCATCGGAGTTGGTGTTTATGAGTGACAGAAATGGAAGCCTCATCAATGCGATATCTAATGTATTTCCGATGGCTCATCATGCGCATTGTATATGGCATTTGACTCAAAATATTAAAGGTCATGTAAGTAACGTCAACAAAGAAGTTGTGCAATGGAAGTTTATGGAGATTGCTCGGATTTATACAGTTCCTGAATTCGAGACTAAATATGATGCTTTCAAGATTCGATATCCATCAGCTGCCAAGTATTTGGAGGAGAGTAGTGAGAAAGAAAAGTGGGTGAGGTGTTGGTTTCCGGGAGAAAGATACAACATCGACACAAGCAACGTTGTGGAGTCAATAAACAGCGTTTTCAGGGATGCGAGGAAGTACTCTTTAATACCCTTGCTAGATACGATAGTTAAAAAACAGCTGATTGGTTTAATGAACATAGGAAAGAAACCGTTAGAGGATCCACTGAGCGGAAACTAGTGCCTCTTGTGGAAAATTATGTGCATGACGCATGGTCAGAGGCGAGGAAATTAATTGTTTCGGAGATAAACTCTTTCGACCTGGAATACAGTGTCGTCGCATCAGATGGGAAGCCATATTCAATGAATTTACGTGGAAAAAGTTGCAGTTGCCGGTTCTTTGGTATTGAAAAGTATCCTTGTGTCCACGGACTAGCGGCTTACATTTTCTACTCTAGCAGTCATGGTAGTGGCTCTGTTTTCCAGTTAGAAGATTTGATCTCTAAATACTATTGGACATAGCTGTGGGCATTGGCATATTACAGGTCTATTTATGTGGTTCCTGATAGGAGTCAATGGGATGTCCCAGATTACATCAAAGAAATGAAGATTATAGCTCCAGAGCGCGTTGAGAAAAGGGGTAGAAAGAGAGTGAAAAGGTTTCAATCTGCTGGTGAACGGCGGTCAAAGATGCAAAATAAAAGGCGTCCAAGACAAAGCTTGCAGTGGTTGATGTTTGGAAATCAAAATGTTTGAGTTTCACTTTGTGTTATTTGAACAACTATGGAAAACTATGGAAAACTCTACTTTGTAATATAACTATGAAAAACTGTACTATTAATATAACTTTTCTTTGTGATATTACTATGGAAAACTGTACTATTAATATAATTTCTCTTTGTAATATTACTATCGAATAAAAAAAACTAAATTATTTCTCTGTCATGAGAGATGAGAATTTTAGAAACCCGCCACAATTTGATATTTTTGATAAACCCGCCAAAAGTACAAGTAGTTGTACACATGATAGTAGTTGTACAGAAATTACAAATAGTTGTACTTCCGGTGAGTTTCAATAATTTTAGTTATACATGTACTTATGTTTTGTTTTCATAGTTTTACAATGATAAAATTGTTCTAATAATCTGATTCTTGGTGTTTCCCGTACTAAATTGTATACATAAAAGAGTTTTACCAAATAGTAGGAAGATGGAATACAAGACTTCTAGTGTAGGTGACTACAAAAATGTATGTTGGGTAGTAAATGTGACCATAAAAAGATTACATTTCGTTGAAAAACTTTTATGTATACAATTTAGTACGGCAAACACCAATAATCAAATTATTAGAACAATTTTATCATTGTAAAACTATGAAAACAAAACATAAGTACATGTATAACTAAAATTATTGAAATTCACCGGAAATACAATTATTTGTAATTTCTGTACAACTACTATCCTGGATATAACTACTTGTACTTTTGGCGGGTTTATCAAAAATATCAAATTTTGGCGGGTTTCTAATGAAGACCTTGATGAGTGTATTTGTCATTGCGAACATCATAACCTAATGTTCCTCCTCTGCGAGAGTCACAGAACGCGGAGTTTGCTTACGGATGAGCAGTGGGGTGTTAATATATCGCTCCTTATCCAGATTAACTAAATTGACAGTAAAGAAGAAGTTAGATCCTGAGTTGCTTAGGCAGCTTGGCTGCGATGTCTAACGGTTTCTAAACTACTGGGGTTATGGTTGTACCGATTTTCTTCGATTCTGTGATGTAAGCTTAGTGTTATTGCCTTTATGGAAGATTCAATGGAATAAACTTAAAGTTAAGAAAAAGGTTATATATTATATAAGCAACTGGATTAGATGTTTTATTTGATGGTCTTTCTGCTTCGTAATCGTTTTGTGTTTGTATTCTTCTTCCTTAATGGAAATACACCTTCCATGTGTGTGTTTTCCAGTTTTACGTTATACGTATTGTAAGACTGGTCATTTATTCTATATATCGACGTGCTTCCCTCTAGGTGGGACGTGACGGCAGTGTTTGTTTATACTACTTGTGACAGACAGATGATTGATTACTAACACACCAACATTCTAGTAATATCATTTACAGATTCTGTGTGACCCTGTTTATATTTTCTTCAATAAATAAATAGAAAAACATTGAGTAGTTCAAAATTCCAGAGAGACAAAATGCACGTCAGTTCAGTTGGAAGACTTTGAGTGAGTGGCCAAATTGTCAGAAAATCTTTTTAATCATTCTTGTTTTCTGTTGGTAGGATTACATACAAAAAGATATATTAAATCATAATGCAAAGACTTTTCAAATTTCATTTTGAAGCATATTCATAAGAAGAGAGACCACACAACAAACCCTAACGGGCGACGAAGATATGGAAGCCGATAAGTTTCTAAAACCGGTGCTTCAGAAACCACCTGGCTACCGTGAGCTTCACGCGCCTCCTGAAACTCCAAACACATCATCACGTCGCCGGCCGCCTAAGCATATGATCCCGCCGTCTTTTTACCCGGAGAAGAAGAGACGGTGGAGTCGCTGCCGCCTCTTCTGCTGCAGCTGCTGCATCACCGTCGCAATCGTCGTCCTCCTCTTAGTCCTCACCGTCTCCGTATTCTTCCTCAGGTACAGCCCGAGGCTCCCCGTCGTACGCCTCGCCTCCTTCCGCGCCACCGACTTCAACTTCTCCCGCGGAAAAGCTTCCGACGACGGATTATCGCAACTAACGGCGAAGACCACGACGAAGCTCGACTTCATAAACCCCAACGGGAAGCTAAGGTACTATTACGGAGACGCTGACGTGGCGGTGAGCGTAGGAGACGGCGACTTCGAGACGAGTTTAGGGTCAACGAAAGTCAACGGGTTTGTGGAGAAGCCGGGGAATCGGACGGTCGTGATCGTGCCGATCAGCGTGAAGGGACAACAGGTGGATGATCTGACGGTTAAGAGGCTTCGAGCGGACATGAAGAGTAAGAAGTTGGTGGTGAAGGTGACCGTTAAGACAAAGGTGGGATTGGCTGTGGGAAGGCGTAAGATTGTTACGGTGGGGATTAGTCTCAGTTGCGGTGGCGTGACACTACAGACGCTGGATAAACAGATGGCTAAATGCACCATCACAATGCTTAAATGGTACGTTAGTGCTAATACTACCTTTGATTAATGATTAGGGTGTAAATAATCTTGATTAATGACAAATAAAATTATTTAAATTGCAGGATTAAATTACACTCGTAAGCAATGGTGATGGTTGTGCAACTGTCATCGAAGATTCAAGCATTCATTATACGTCCCCGAAGTTTCAGCTTCACTAATGACCACTCTGTATTTGTTTTACCCTTCTTGTATTTACTTAAATGCTTTCACATGATTGTGATCCAATATTTAACAATTATTTTACAATTTTGAAGACGATTTACTTATAATAGTATCTTAGAGTTAGTGATTCTCCATGAGTCCATGTACTTGTTGTCTTGTAATAAATATGGAGACGAATGAATTTGTTAAAACACCCATAGCACATGGAATGATTGAGTTACAAGTTTCTTGTGTGTTCCACAATGCATACACAAAATACTAGTAGCAGGACACATGAACTCAGTAAGAAAACTACATAAACAGCATAATTATTCAAACTAATCCACAAAGTACCAATAAGAGTGGTAATAATAATGATAACTTAATACCAAAAGACCCAACAAAAACTTGTAAAACACACAAGCTCCAGAACCAAATAGGTTTAATATAGTTGGCCTCTTGGCTTATTTTGATTCAGAAGAAAACTCAATCTATAAGTAGAAAGAAAAAAAAATAGAAGTTTGGCTAAAGCTCTCTATAGCCTTTTATCTCTTCCATGGATGCTGAAAGGAGATCAAATAAAAGACCCTAAAATGTTGTACTTCTCTTCTGTCTCCTCTGGCTACAAAAATAGAAGTGTCCTCTCTCTCTCTCTCTCTCTCTCTCTCTCTCTTCTTGAAGATATCATCAAACAGACTCAGTCTGATATCCTAAACTCCACTCCTAACACGTCTTTCACCATCTCATATGTCACAAATGCAATCGCAATTGATGGTACAACCTATACCAACACACACGACAACAACACTCTTGAGAAAAGAGTGTTTAATTTACTAAATGCAAATGGGTATTTTTGTTATAGGAAACAAACCTTCACTGAGTTGGGGACCAAACCCTTGTACAAAGCTCCAAAGCCTTCATGACGAACTGTCTTCCTAAATGCATCAACCATACCGTTGTATTCAAGCTTGCTTCTCCCCTCGCCTGTAACAACAGAGGAAGCATCTTTCCACCCAACCATTTGCATTCTCCTACGAATCACATCTAGCGGATAAGCAATGGTTTGACCAACTGTTCCGGCTATAGCACCACATGAGAGTCTCGTTATAATGGTCAGCTCGTTGTTCTCCACTAGTCCGAACGGATTGTCTTTGACTAGCCAGTCCTTTAGAGACTCATAGACCGCAAAGTTCAAACCCACATATGGAACCTGCATTGATCACAAGGGTCTCATGACATGTGATAAGTTAAAGGAAAAGAGAAAAGTGACATACAACTCCAATGACTGATGGAAGCCAACCACGGTACAAGGCCCGTGGACCTTCCTCTCGCAGGACAGTTGACAAAGCATGAGCAATTCCTCTATATTGATAAGGAGAGTTTGCAGTCTGTGAATACATCCATGTATGCAGAGTTAAACAAAGATGACCAATTAAGTCCCCCACAGCAAATTACAAAAAAAAAAAAAGTTACCTGGACAGTTAGCCTTCCACGAACCATATCCATAGGGTATGTTGCAGACATGGCTATTATTCCAGCAGTTGCACCAGCTCCAAGCCGTAAAACAGGAGTGAGTTGCGCATTTTCTGCAGAAGCACCATTAACCATAAAATCTTATAAATAAAGTACTGTTGCACCATTGATGCAAAAGCTTATGTTATGAGTTCAACATAACTACAAAGGCTTCATGCATAGATAATGTCTTATATTGAAATCAACTTACCATTTCCTGTCTGCTGGCGATACATATACAGTATACCCCTAAAAGAGAGAGCGCATAGATTAGATTAAGATATATAAATTGAGTAGAATCAAAAAGGTCTTACTTAGAAGCTTGCTCATAGCTGAAAAATTTGACAGCGGAGTTAGGAACAATACGAGCACAGTTGGTGCCATTTCCTTTGAAGAGTCCACGAAGGCCCTCTGTTCTCCAAATATGCTTCAACCCTTGGACTGTCCCACTATACTTTATGTTATGTGGATTTTGGACCTACGTAATTGGCAATGAATGAACATGTCAAGTCTCCACTCTCTCCAGTTCATTTAAATGCTTCAAAACAAAATAAAGAGGAAAACCAACTAACCTGAAGCAATATCTTCATCCTTTCCAGAGGTGCAACTGCAGTTCGTGACCTAATCAAAAAACAAAACACGCATCTTCTTCGTTCAGACATTAACTCAATAAACAAAAAAAAATGTGTGCATTGAAAGTAACTCAAAGAGTGAAAAGATAAAAGTGACTAACTGCTCTTTCTTTTATATATGTCAATCACATGACTCAGACCAAATCAAGTAAAGATGAACACTTTAAGACCATACAACTCCTTCAGACAAAAACCGATATATCTACATTTGACTGCTTCAGACACTGATCTTACTACGACCAGATTCAACATCTACAAAGTTTTGATTTTTAATGAAAAACCTAATAACATTTCACGAGATTCATCAACATAAGAGGAGAAATGAAGAAAAGAGAGAGAGAGACTCACACTCCACCAGCGACGCCACCGGCGAAGAGAGACTTGCAGATGCTGAGGACAGCATAGCTCGGAGCTTTGACTCCTTCTCTCGCCAACTTCGCTTCCTCCGCCAGGTTTACGATCGTCGAAACAGCTGCCGATTCGCTGCTTTTCACATCCTCTGATGCCATCCTATAGACAGAGAAATCGCAATCACTCCCCTCTACGATCTCAAATGATTTCTTTAGAAGTTTTCTCACGATCTTCGATCTCTCAACGACGACCTAAAACCCTAACAGAAATCTCTGTTAAAGATTGATGAGGGGAGAGAGACAGAGAGATCAAAGCACTTCTCGAGAGAGAGGAATCTACTTCTCTTCTCTTTCACTGTCCCGGCGGCGATAATAATAAACGCCAAAAGACAACCTACTGATTTAGAAGACTGATGCAATACGGCGCCGTTTTACTGGCTTCCTTTTTCTTGGGAGAATATTTACAAATCAGTACCTTGACTAACTATGTTTCTTAAAATAGCCTTTCTAGTTTTCTACTATGAAAAACAAAAGAGTTCTGCTTCTGCATTAGTGTTGAATGAACAGTATTTTGATAATATTTCGTAATTGTCTAGGATACAAATATGTCTTTCTAATTAGAAGTTGTTACTGCAAGAAAAAAAAACAGATGATGAATTATTTTGTAATTTTCATACTTGAGGGGACCAATATGCATATAATAGCTAGTTTAGTGACTTGTTTGCAAAGGACAGGGCTTCGCGCGTAAGATAAACTCTCCTCGATATGTACGCCACGTGGAGATGGGTATTACTGTTTAGTGATTTGATCCACTCCCACTATGATCCGGTTTGGTCGCTGAAAAGTGAAAAGAGAGTTGTATATTTCGAACCACATAAATTTGTGTTGGGCTCATTAAAAGGCAAAATATTAATCTCATTACAGTTTCTACTACTTTCAGGCTACATACTCCACATACTTTAAGATTTAGTTCTGTTAGTAATGGAAAATTTTATATTTACTTTTTATTTAACATAGTGTTGGGCTTCATATGGAAAGAATGACAATATAAATAAAAAGTAATAACTATATGGCAAACATTTTCTTCCTTATTTTCCAATGGTGATATCATGTATCAAGTTACTAACAACTGTGTCATCAAATCTTGTTTTCGGCCTTTTGTCCGTTTGAGGGGCCATATACCCAAAAATGGAATAATCAAATCACCCTCAGAATCCACGTCGAGTTTTTATGTTTGGTATTGTTATCTAAAAGAAAAAAAAAAAAATATATATATATATAGTGTACGAAAAGTGGATGTATGAGTGTATGACCAGTGACCACAACTTATAAGAATCAAATAATGAAAGCCTTATGTTTTTTTTTTTTTTTTTTTTTGTAACACTTTTTTTTTGTAACACCTGAAAGCCTTATGTTAATTATCCTATTTCTGTGGTAAGTCTTTAGATCACAGATCAACAAAGTTCGCCAGCTGAAACCCACTACTCCGACTTCCAGTTGATATCACCAAGCAATCATTTGCTCTTAGCTTCTATTTTCTTAAGGCCGTATAGTAGGTAGGCCTGTTGGACCCAAAAAATAGGCCCTTATAATGAATTCCTGGCCGGCTTTATGCCAATGACTTTTTTTCTATCTTTTGGGGGGGGGGGGGGGGTCAATTTTTTTTTTTCTTTTTTTACGACCAAGTTTTCTTATTTTAATAACCTGAAATTGCTTGTCAACCAACGCTTAAATATATCAAATTGCATATAATATATCTTCAGATTTTGCCAAACGTAATCGATATGAGTGTATATGAGTGGACACAAAAAGGATATCCAAAATTTTCTGTCTCAAAGGAATAACTGATTTTTTGATTTAATCTGATCTGTAACTTATTCGATATTTTTATAAATAAATATTTTTATCGAATATCCAAGCTGGTCTGTAAAAATATAACAAATATTAAAAAAACAATCAATTTAAAATAATAGTATTTCATTAAATTTTAGAAAACTACAATTTTAGTAACTAAATAACTAATTTAGTGAATAAAATTATAAAATTTATATAACATTTATAATTTTTATGTACATATACATATATGTATATATGTATAATATGTTGGTTCATCTAAATGTATAATAACTTTTTAATTAAACTAACCATAAAGTAATTATTAATATTTTTCATTGTTTCCTTATATAAAAATCATGAAATTGTTTAGTGCAACTTAAGTATATATGACAATTAATGATTTTGAATAATAAAGATTTGATAAAAATTAGCCTATTATCTATAATTTCTTAAAATTATAACTTATCAAAATGAATTAAACAACCATATAAATTATATAATAAAATTTAATTTTTTTTTCTGTATTATTTTGAATTACTTAAAACGACTATAAATAACTAAAGTTGTTAAAAAATCTCACATTTAAACTTTTTTTTTGATGAAATTTCAAATTTATTCATCCATATAGGGAAGAGACATTTACAAAAGAATTTAAAAGACTGTTATGCCTAGTTTATGATGTGTAAACTAGAAAATGAAAGAGAACTATCAACTACATGGTGTGCACATTGAAACTTTTTGTGTTCCATGGTTTAAAATTTAGGTTATAACAAGATACAAATTATTACAAAATTATACTGGTATGGCCTTATTTAATTATATATCATATAAAATACATAATTATTTTATTTAAGAAATTTGCTTTGATTTTTTTGAGAAAAATTTGAACAAATATTGACAGATTTATATTTATATTTAAAACTTTGTATTGAATGTTTTTAAAATTATAAATTCTAAATTATTAAACATCCCACATTTGTTTTATAACGAATAAAAAACCAAAATCTAATCACATTATCTAAAAATTAGTAACTTTAGTTTTCAAAATTAGCATTTTTAATAAGTTCTGTAAATATATGAGTTTGATTTTTTTTAACATCAAAATTATATATGTATAAATTAAAAATGTAAAAAACCAGAAAATATAATAAAAATTATCTAAAGATTTATTATTACATTTTTATTAGGTAAGATATAGTTTTTATTATATTTTATTGTCTTTTACATTTTTAACTTTTAGATAATTTTTATTACAGGTACAGCTTTAGATAATTTTGTTATATTTTTGGGTTTTTAATTTTTAATATATACATATATAATATTGATTTTAAAACAAATCGAACTCATATATTTACAGAATTTTAAAATGCTAATTTTAAAAATTAAAGTTATTAATTTTTATATTTTGGATTTTTTTATTCTTAATGTAAAACCCTTTAACTATGTTTACTAAATGTAAAAGCTCTTACACTAAAGAATTACCAGTACTACAGGTAATTATGACCGGCGAAAATTTAATTCACTAAGTAATTAGTTTAGAGATTATTTTGTTAAATACTTAGTATAGGTATTTTTACCCAAAACAAATTTAGTCGAGGGATTTTAACATTAAAAATCCTATAATTTATACCAAGTGCACTTTGATCTTAAATGATCGTACAAGAGAAGACGACTTTACAGCTGCTAGCTTTTGTCATGACTCATGACCACTAAAATAGTCAGAAAGGCGACCTATAGATAGTAGTATAGTACTATGTGTTACAAAAAAAAATAGTACTATGCGTCCAGGCGATAAATTTTTTCTCTGAATAAATAGTGGTCCAAATTATTTAAATTTGATAGAGATAGAATTACTTAAAGTCAAACATAATCGATTATCATAAGATTTTTCTTTTGACAAAGCGATAATCTAAAGATATATGATTCTTGTGGTTGACAATGCAAAAGTAAAGATAGCATTAGGAGCATTTTCAATACCTGTGGATTTTGTAACAGCATTTTTTTATTTTAGAGAAAAAATATAAAAATGCTATATTTTATTTTATATTTATAGGTGAAAATAATATCTCTATATTTTTTGTAAATAGAGAAATTCTATTACAGAAATATGAATTGGAGTAGATCTATTATTATAATGGAGATTTCTTATTTCAAAAAGAAAATATAGAGATGAAATAGAAGTGGATCGTAAATGGTTTAAGTTTTATTTCAAATAGAAGTGGATCGGAAATGGTTTAAGTTTTATCTGAGAACCTATCCTAAACATGGAAGCATTACTTGACAGTTGACATACTACATAACTTTGTTATGGATATAAAAAGCTTCCAAAATTGAAACCGACGTTTGTGCTAATAGTTACAAAAGCACGTAATGATTTGTGGATAAAGAGAAAACACTAGGTGGTGACTTTATTTAACTTCAAAATTATTTTGTCTTTTTTTTTTGGTAATCAATTTTTTTTTGTTAGAACTAAACGACCAATATATTACATTTTTAGTGAATGTTATAAATAAATCATGCTGAAATTAGCACAAGGTTGTGTGATACCTGATACGTATTACTAGGCCTGGGCACGATCGGATATTCGGGTTTTTGAAGGTATTTATGATTTGCTTCGAATGTTACGGATATCTAATTTTTCGATTTGCTTTGATTCGGAAAAATACGGATATTCGGAAAAACGGATATCCGGAAAATAAATAGATATTTGCGGATATTTGCGGATACTTACGGATATCTCATTTGTTTTGACTAATACAAATAATCTTAAAAATTCGATACAAATTTGTTTTGTAAAATATTTTTTTACATGATATAAAAGATAAAAAATTAAAAGATATAGTGAATCTACGTATTTTGTAAATTTTTAAACTTAGTTAACAATTATAATAACATAAAACTTAAGAAAAAAAATAATTGTCATAAATGTTTTCTTTTCCTTTTATGTAATAATTTTATATAAGTAATAATGTGAATAGAATCTGTCAAATCATATGTTAGAATCTATCTTATTAAAACAGAAACATTACAACTTCTTCTAGGTAGATTTTTAAAGGTAGACTTCAGATATTTAAATTAAATGTCTCATTCTTTATATATAATACGTACCATAGTCTAATTTTGCATTGATGTATTTCCTTAAATACAGTTCTTCTTTTTGTCCATATTCCATATATGACTTTTATATTTATTACATATTGATTTAAATAAGATATATACTAAGAATACTAAAAATATTAATCGTTCTATAATTACTCCATACAATTCATTTTAAATTGATCAGTATACTTTCATTGGCTATATTGATTTTATTAGTGCGAATAACATTAGGTAGATAAGTCATAGACACATACATAAAGATATGGCTATTTTTATAACTACGTTGGGCCTAATCTACTTTCTAAAACAAATAACACATAGCTTCATATATTGTAAAACAAATAACACATAGCTTCATATATTGTATAGAATATAGTAATATTGTATAGTATTATACTTATACAATAATACTAAAAACAAACCAAACTGAAATATAATATACATCAAAAATGCTTTGAACCATTACACACCAAATATATTGACCTCGGAAATAAAATTCACTTTGAAATTACGTAATAATTATTTTAAAAAATTAAATTTCGTAATGTACAAAAAAACATAAGTTTTATATAAAATTTTGTGTTACAATAAAAAGACATAACTCGCGCTTGCAAAATTTTATTTTTACATACGAAAGACAGTTTTGATATTGTTCTTTAAACACAAAATTGAATTATACAAACTCGATACTACATAAAACTAAACAATATAGAATACATTTTAAAAATAAAATCCGTGCGGGTGCGCATATGTTTATATAATATATAAATATATTATGTTACAATATTTTCATATAAATAATACCCCAATGTAAGTTTTGTATGATACATGTTGAAAATACAAAATATATAGCACTATATATTTTAAGTAATATAGAAAAATCTATTTTACGTTATCAAAAAATTTAAAAATCAAATTTAGTAATTAAACACATTTCTTATTTAAATACATTAGTACACATTGTTATTTATCAAAATTTTATATTAATACACATTGCGATCATGTATAACATTTAGTAAAAACAAAAATAAAAAAGAAAATTGACTCCCGCTCGGTCGAGCGGGCTATGATCTAGTAATAATTATATAATTTTATACATTTAAAACTTTAAATATAATCAAAATATACATATATTTATATATTGACGGATCGGATGGGATATTCGCTTCCCAAAATTTTAATATTTATGATTTGCTTCGATATTAACGGATATTGAATTTTAGTATTTGCTTTGCTTCGGAAGCTTACGGATATTCGGAATTTTCGGATCGAATAGTAACGGATAACGAATCGAATCAAATTTCACGGATAAAATGCTCACCCCTACGTATTACTAGTAGTAATTTTTCTTTTTTTTGCTTTGACATCTACTAGTAGTAATTTTGAATATGAAACCGGTAAGTATTGATGAATAAAAGTTCGAGTTTTTCCTAGTAATTGAATATTATTTCGTAGTTCACTTTATTGGAAAAAATGCGATTACTGTAAATGTATTTATTTACTTGTCGGTAAACAGTCATATTCACCAGTTCTATATCTTTCTGTATTATAAAAGAAAAAAAAACAATGATTTGGTTGTGGTCTCCTAATCGCAAGGGTCAACGAGACCCAGTCCGCTCAAACATTGATTCAGATTTGTACTTTCACACGCTTTTTACGTACGAACGCGCCTTATTTGTTTCATCGCTTCATTTTTTCTTGGTTTCCTCCTTAACTCTTCAAGTCGTATCATCAAACTATGCGCTTGAAGTCTTAATCTTTGCCATATCCGAGAAAAGCAAACGATTTTTCAAATGTTAATGTTTAATTTTAAGCATAAATAATAAAATTTACAGCTCAGGATTTGTAGGTAAAGTAAGCAGACATTTATTAGAATCCCAAGGAACAGACGATTTATCCCCTTTTTTATATACTTCGAGAAGGAAATAAATTAAAAAAAAAAAGAGCCCTTTTGACTTTCCTTTGTATTCTGAAATATTCATTCAACAAAAAACATAGAGAGCCCCATTTTGAAAATTAGTTGAGGATTAAAGGGTTTGGTTTCTCGTCTTGTTGCATTTATTTCAATCATCATCAAAATTCACAATCCATCGGCTCACCTAACTAACTAACTCAGCAACACCATTCTTCAAGGTTCGTTCCCTTCTCTCTTTGATTCTTCGTTCGATTGTGTTGTGCCCATCAACTCAAAAGTGTTGTTGTGTTCTGATTTGATTAAGAGAAACAGTGTTGTTGTGTTCGAATTCTATCTAAAGTCGAAGAGTTTCTTCTGAATTGCAGTTCAATTACCCTGAAAGCTATCACCTTTCGATTCTATGAGGTCAAGAGGTGACGTAGATGATGTTCGATCAGATGCTGGCTCTTCAAGAAGCCAAGAGAGTCTCAAGGGGAAGAAGAAGCAATCTACAAACGGGTCTCAAAGATCTGGCAAAAGCCAAGACCTTGGTTCAGATTCTCCCTCTAAGAACATCCCTATTGAGTACTCAGAGCAAGAGCGAGCCGAGCTTCTTAAACGGTTAGATTCCATCAAAGATCATCTCATTCGTGGTGGTGGTAGTGGTGGTTCAGTTAACGAGAATCATCAATTCCTCAGACCAATCCATGTCCATAGTCCTAGTCCTAGTCCTGGACCTTCTTATTACCACCATCCTTATCCTTACCCTCCTCAAGGTTATCATCATCATCAACAAGACCCTTATGGAAGACCACCTCCATTTCAAGGTTATCCTCCCCCTGGAGGTCAATATGTTGACCCACATTCATACTTTCCACCTACTCCCAGTAGGTACGGTGATATGGTTCCTCCCTACAGTCCTGTTTCTTCTCACCAGAGACTCACAACGCCTTACAACCACAGTCCTAGTTTTCCTTCTTCCATCAGCTCTCCAGCTCCTCCTCGAGTTGGTGGTGGTTACGCTAGGTGGCCTAGTGATCTTGATTCTGAGATGGGCGGTGGTGCTTTTGCTCGTGGGTATGTTAAGAAAGCTGTTTCTGATAGCGATGATGCTCGTCTTTGCCATCCTCTTGCTGGTGGTGCTCCTTTTATAGCTTGTCCTAGTTGCTTTGAGCTCTTGTACTTGCCTAAGAAGAAGAAGCTTTTGGCTCAGGAGAGGCAACATAAGCTTCAATGTGGTGCTTGCTCCGAAGTCACTAGTTTCAAAATCATCGATAAGAAACTCGTTTTCACTTCTGGTAATGAAGGAACAACAGAGACAGTTGTTGTTGAAGAACCTGTAAAGAATCAAGGGGACACCATCCGGTCTGAATCTCAACACTCAGATGATGATGAAGAAAGATCGAGTGTTTCTAGTGAACAGCAGCAGAAAGAGGTCAAGTCTGTTCGTAGACGAGTTAAAGCTTCAGAACCTGAGAGTGCAAGTCTTCTTGAACTTTTTGAGCATTCTACTGTAAACAGAGCTGCACTCGCTTATGGGATGGCAGAGTTGGGTTATCACAAGCCTGATAAGGAAGAGTTTTTCAAGAAACAAGACTCGGTAAAGCCTCCTGAATCAGTAGTAGCTACAGAGACAGACGTTTCTTACAATGGATACTCTAACACAACCGACATCTCTGAAGAAGATTCAAACGGAAGAGAAGACAAGAACAGAACAGAAGATGGAGGGAAGACAATAGAAGTGTGGGTCAATGGACATCTTATAGCAGAAGAGCTAGTTAGCAGTGCTGAGAAACTAGCTGGACCAATCCAAGCTGGAAAGTATTGGTAATATGCCATGAACTTCAACCTTCTCTTGTTTTTTTTTGGCGCTTGTTTACTCGTTTGGTTTCTAACTTAATGTCTGTGATGATGCAGGTATGACTACCGAGCTGGGTTCTGGGGTGTAATGGGCAAACCGTGTCTCGGTATAATACCTGTAAGTCTCTTCACATTCTTCTCTCAGTTTAATTACTGAAACAGTGAAACTAGGCCCATTCGGTTCGGTTGATCAGATTTTGGATATTCTTTGCTATGCTCATAAGTTCCATTCGGATTTTACTAACTTTGGGTTAGGTTCGGTTCCTTCTAAATTCGGTTCGGATTGTGTTAGCCTAAAAATCTAAAAAAGAACCAAAAAAATTTGACCAGAAATACTCAAAATATATAAATAATTCAAAAATGTAAATTTTTTTTTGAACACTTTCAAAAAAACTAGTTAAACTACCTAAACTAACTAAGAAGTATTCAAAATAACAAATAAAAAACTACAAAAATCTTTAAAAGTACTATAAAATATCTAGATTAACTTAACATATATAAAAGGATTAACATATTTAACAAATTTCAGATATTTTTATAGTTCGGATTATGATTTAATTCGGGTTGTACCTGTACTCGAAAGTACAGAGCTCTTAAGTCCCTTTGAATATTTCTTTACAACGGTTCGGATAGGATTTAGGGTTTTCCGGTTCATATTAATTTTGAGCTTGGTTAAAAACGCCCTGGCCTAACTGAAACAGAATCATCAAACTGATGAAGAAACTACTTGTTGTTGTTGTTGCAGCCATTTATTGAGGAGTTTAGCCATCCAATGCCGGATAGGTGCGCTGCAGGAAACACAGAAGTGTATGTGAATGGAAGAGAGCTTCACAAGAGAGACTTGGAGTTACTAGTGGGTCGTGGTCTTCCTCGAGACAAGAACCGTTCTTACATTCTTGATATCTCTGGAAGAATCCTTGATGGAGACTCAGGGGAAGAACTTAAAAGCCTTGGCAGATTAGCCCCAACGTAAGCAAGTTACACTAGATACATACTGTCTTTTTAGGCTAGGTTCTGAGATATTTGTTGAAAATGTTTTGATAATAAATTGTGAAACAGGATTGAGAAGACGAAGCATGGGTTTGGTATGAGAGTTCCAAGATCATTAGCTTCATGAAAAGTGAAACAACACAACCAAATGATACTGATAATGCGCTTTCAGTCTTCATGTTATTTGTTTGTTTTGATAAATGTAAAGTGTGCTTTCTACTCATCAGATGGGTTAGAATTTGATTTCATCCTTTTTATTGGGTTAAAACTTGATTCAATTTTTTTCTTATTATTTTCTTTGTCAGTATACAGGATGGGTTGGGGTGTTATGATTGTATATGAACCGGGTAAGGTTTGTTAAGTTTCTTCTTTTTTCAAGCAGACAAAACCGGTTTGTGATTACTGATGGAAATTGGTTATAGATTTTGTGGAATGAAATAGTTTGCCCACCAACGTTATGTCTTTAATGTATTGGACGACGGCCTATAACGACTTGTACGGCTGTACCATATCTTATGTTATGTGTCTAATGGACTTCTGAGTTCTAACTACATAATGTTTTTTCTAATGTTACTATGATGTGAGGAACCAAATCCTAACTCTTAAAGTGCCAAATCTTTTTCTATATAGACTTATAAATTTCTTGACCATAAGTTGATTTGAATTTTCTCTGTTTCAACAATTCAATTAGACCCCCTTAGACTTATAGGCTTGTTCGTTTCATTATCGCTGGATTCAGCGGCAGCCGCAGAAAAATGTACTGTGAAGAGAAAAAAAAATATCAGTGTCAACAGCCAAAGTAATCGCAACAGATTTGCTGCAGATTAAACGCCAATGCCGCTGATTTGTTCAGCGTCTGTTTTATTTCCCGTTTATTGCCGCAGCAACGGAAAGTTCAGTTAACGGTGCTTCACTGGTGCTGTGTGTTTCCATTTCTAAAGCTTTGATTTTTTGACGCTACCGCTGTGTCAGTGTTAGACGAAACGAACAGGACTATAGTCGTTTTGCACGTGAAGCTGGTTATACTACATGACAACAAACCGTAGACCCATAGGCCCGACAACAATATCAAACAAGATAGATAAATTGTTTTTGTAGGACTTCGTGGTCCGTTCGTTCATTTTCAATGTATTAATATTTTCTTACCAAAAAAATAGAGTCGTGAAAGAATAAAACAGAGGAAACAAAAAATGAGCTGATGTCCAATAGTATCAAATCGAAGCTACAGTTTTAGATTTCAATTGGTAACATCTAATCTATTAATTTAAAATCCTGTTTAAATTCATAACATGATTTTAATTTGAACCTACTAAATATATTGTGATAAAATAAGACATCATTATCTACAATATTAAAATAAAATCTCCTAACATGATTTTAATTTGAACCTACTAAATATATTGTGATAAAATAAGACATCATTATCTACAATATTAAAATAAAATCTCTCTTAAAATCTGTCTTTGATTTATTTTGATAATTACAAGAAATATCACTCCTATATTTATGCTTAACATAATTAATTAATATCTGATATCATAAATTTATATCATTTCATTTATTATTTAACAAAACTCCTTATTTCACTATACAAATTAAAGAGTACCTACACCAAAACATTAATAGTATTATGTCAAATAAGACGTAATACATTCAATAACATATCTCATTTAGATCGGTTCATGTATTGTTGAGCTCCATATATTTTCAAAATTAAACAAAAATTTTAAAATCAATTTAAAATCGAATTTATTCTTTTAATATCATTTAGTTTGTACCATTCTTTTAGTTTTGTAATATATTTATAAAAGTTTTAATAATTTGATATATGTTTTTTGAGAAAAATATAAAGACATAATTTCATTAATCAATACTTGTAATATTTTAAAATTTTGATATATGTTATATTGGATACAATTATAAAATTTGAAATGTTAAGGAGCTAAGAATTGTATATAAAACATAAAATTGAACTTCACCATTAGTTACAATTTTATAAGGTAATTATACCCCAAATATTCAATATATTGCATTTATCTGTATTTTCTCGTCTTAATTAGATATTGAACCTCGTTACATAATATTTTGAATCAGTTCAAGTGTTCATTTTTAGGTATTTTGAGTTGCATATAAGGTTAAAAAAATTATTTTATTTCATTTCTTCGTCTAAGAGTTTTAAATATATTTTATATATGTTATGAAATTCTACATTGTTATTTTAAGCAAAAGAAAACAAAAGTATAATGTTGGAATTGCATCAGTAAACATAGTTTATAATATTTTGAAAATTCATGTACATTTATGAATATATTAAAAGTATTTAAGTCCTATTAATTGGTTAATCACTTGATTAGGACTGTGAAGACATTTTATAAATTATATCTATGAAAACTAGGTAAATACCATTTTATAATTTTATATTTTCCTTAATTTATTATGTGATTTGAGAAATATGATATTAGATGATCAGTTTATTTTGTTAAAAATTAATTTCTTTTATATTCATTTAATTAAAATATAATCATAAAAACATTTTAAATATCTAAGTTATTTTATTTTGTCATTTTTTGTAAAATATATTTTATATATAAAAATATACATTTTGAAAGTGTATAGATATTTCCTTTTTATTTATGTTGTTTAAGGAAAATATAAAGTAAGAAAAGTAAAATTCGTTTATACAGAAAAATTATTTGAAATACCATAATGACACCTCTTTTTAATAATATACTCACTCAAAATACTTTAATATTTGAGTTTGGGGTTTAGTGATTATTGTTTAGGATTTATTATTTATAGAGTTGAGTTTATAAACTTTTTTATACTTAAACATTTATAAATAATTTATGAGAGTTAATTTAGTATTATTATAATAAAATTAAGTTAAAAATTTATAAATGGTTTATGATTATCTTTTGAAGGTAAATTTAATAAGTGGTATCAAACTTTTTGGTAACATCAGAATTTCTCCTTAAATATATAATGTCTATCTATTTTGTAAATACTTTTATTCTTTATATGTTTTTCTCAAAAAAAAAAAATTAAAAGGGAAATAACTTTTTTTAGTAATGGTAACTGAGTATAATTTTTAATTCATTAGGGTAAATTGAATCTAAAATAGAACTAAAGTTTTCAATTTAATTGGAGAAAATAGAAAAAATTACATTTATCAATTATAATTTTTAACAATACAATAAAAAACAATTTGCGAACTTGGAACTCCTAGACAATTCAGGTTTTAGTGGATCCCCATAATGTAAAAATAATAAAAAAGTATACCACTGAACATGATTAGTATGGTGGATATAAATGGATGACATGTCATAGAAAAATAAGAATTATACGGTCAAATCAGGTTACCAAGTAGAACAGATTTATCCAGACAGGGAAAACTCACCAATAGTGTTTGAACCCATAATTAATATACTGAAAGCTTTATGTTGTAAAGTACGGTGTCCACCAAAGATTAAATATTTTTTATGGCAATTGGTATCAAGGTTTATAGCAGTTAAGAAAAATCTGTAAGCGAGATGACTACAAGGGGGAATAGTTGTGCCAGATGTGGGCTTAAGAGGAATCGATAAACCATGTGCTTTCGAATGCAATCGAACGCGTCAGGTTTGGACCATTTCACAAATACAATCAAATTTAGTTATTTTTTCCACTAGTTCTCTCTTCACAATATGGATCATCTATTATGGAGAGTTCACCTGAAAATGGATAATAATCAATCTGCATGGATTTCATGGTACATTTGGAAATGAAAGAATAATAAAAATTTCAGTAATATTAACATTGATCTCAGAGCGTTCAATTTGCGAAAACAGAATCAACACCTTGGAATGAAGCACAAATGTTGAACACACAAGAGAGCTTCACAACATGTAGAGGTTTTGAATCTACCGCTAATTTTTCAGGACGTTTATGTTTTACTTATGGTTTTTAGAAAGATGAGAAGTTTTTTTAAGACAATGTTGGTATAGTATTCTAGAAAGCTTTGAAGGTTTGATGGGGATAAGAAATTTCATGTCTACTCTCTTCCCCTTTTTACACGGAGGTGGAAGCGCTATTTTGGGCAAGGGAGTCTATGAGAAATTTGCGTGAGTCTCAGATCACGTTTGCAACAGATTATTCTCAGTTGGTGAAGATGGTTCAGAACCATAAAAATGACCTAGCTTTTTGTAAATTATTTAGAAGATATCAAAACCCTACAAAAAAAGTTTCTTCAATTCAGAAATCATTTATATACCACGAACATAGAATCTAAGAACAAATAGTCTAACACGAAATATCAGAAAACAACTGTATTACGTTATTCACATGGATGTGGAGTTATCGATGTAGTTTAAATAATCAGTATGGATTTGTTTAAGTTGATGACAAAAAAATATAAGATAAGAAACAATTATTCAAGCTAACCAAACAAATAATTAAATTTTAAAAAACTAAACAAATAATTACTACGGTACAGTTTCACAATTCACAGACACAAAACGTCATTGGACCCCTCATACCTATAAAATTTATAGGTTTAACCCTAACTGGTCATTATTATAAAATAATTGCATTTATCTTGTATTATATTCATTAATATTTTGGTATCTATATTTTTATCATCTTATAACATTTTACAAATAATTTTAATAGAAATTATTATTAAAACTGTACGTATTTGAATGTTTTAAATAACGTATATCTAAGATATAAAATAAAAGCTGATTCTCTTGTTTAACAAATAGTTCTTTTTGAACCTTGTATGCATTAATGAAGAAAAGACTAAAATTTGAAACAGTGATTATACTCTTTACTTGTTAACTAAAATATTTTAAAATTTAAAAATAAGTAAATAATTATATGTTTTATAATTTATAATTTTATTTTAGTTTTAAATTTAGAATCCAAAAATATTATTTCGGTTATAAGTTGTGAAGTTGTGAAACTTGTGAGGACAAAATTTCTATACAACCTGTATGTAGATTTTAACTTATTTAGCATTTGTTTTAAGAAAAATAGAATAAGAGATTGTTTTCTTTGATAACTCTGGTATCTGGGCAGCCACATTCCCAACTATCCCCCGAAAGAGTCCAGCGCCCCAACGGAAGGGATGTTAAATCCGTTGTAACCAAGACTCGAACCGGGTGGCGGGCAGTACAGAATAAGAGATTGTTAAACCTCCAAACTTTCCAATCAACAATGTCCATCTTCTTTATGTGATTATAATTTTAGCTCTGTCAATTAGCAATGACATTCATCTTATTTCGTTCATGAGGCAGAAACGAATGTTCACTCAACCTCTTTTAAACCGTTAAAAAGAGTAAATTATAATCTTGTGTTTCCTCGGAAACTAGTATTTGTGGCTTTAGTGCTACTTTCAAGTTCATTAAGCTAAAACAATGTGATTATATTAACACGTGATCCCTTCCAAACTGCGGAGTTGAATTAGTGCGTGATTATAAGCACCCAAGGTTTTTCTTCTTCTTTTTTTTTTTCTTTCACCCGAGAAGGTTTGCATGGCATGTGCTCCTTTTAATTCCATTTCCACCACACATGCCGAGTAAGAGGAAGAAGGGTTTCACCATCATATTTCTTAATTGCAACATAAGCTGTATATTTTTTAGCAAAAAAAAAAAAAAAAAAACATAAGCTGTATATAGAAGAGCCTCAAATTAAGGGTTACGTAATATGCATGTGATCGCACAAACTGTTGTATTAATCTGGAAGAGGAAGAAGCAGAAGAACGTTCAAAGTTTATTGGATTTGCCTTAGCTAATGTTAATAGATTCTTACATTAAAGTTTTGAGAAATTTGATCAAACTATTAAAAAGAATTAACATTTTTTAAAGTTGATGTCAGAAAAAGTTGACGTATCGATATCTTGTGAGACATCACTCGCTTTTTGTATATTATGGGCTCTGAGATAATGAGATTATTACCTTTTTCACTCAAACATATGCTAAAGTCTAATCTATTGGTGAATGCTTGTATGCCTTTTTCTCGTCGCCATGATGTCCCATAAATATTTGAAGAAGTGTTAAAATGGAGCGAAGTGAAGGAAATCACTGCAACAGCATTACGTTTGCATGTCATCACATCTCACACGTGACATTTCACACGCTCACATATTTTCACCTACAATCACAAAAGGATGCCCCGCTCCAATAACTGAAGATATATCACTTAACAATATTTTTACCTACATTATGAAAAATTCTCATAACCAATAGTGTATTTTATACAAATGTCAAAAAACTAAATATGCATGAAAAATTACAGGAATATACTGAATGAAAAGAATTAAGAAAAAGGATTGGAAAAGGATTGGAAAAGGATAGAATAATGGAAGTTATTCTATTTCATCTCATTCATAGTACCTTTTAATCATGAATGTTTAATAACTATTTCCATTTCCTTTTATATAATTCCACGTAAATCATTAAAATATGATTTCACTTATTTTGGAATCTACGTGAATATGTCATTCTATATAATTTTTCCTCCGGTACTCTCAGTTCATGAATAATTTATAGTAGATCATGGCTACAGCAAAATGGAGTAACATTTAATAAACGCTAATTAAATAAATAAACATATATGTAGTACAACAAATAATGTCACCCTGTTAATATGATACACACGAAATCTCTATATAAAGTCACTGCGCTACTCAATACTCTCATCATTTACAAAAGAGAAAAAAGTTAAGCAATCACAAACTTTCAAAAGGAAAAGAAAACAAGTTTGCATCAATGGAGGATCCAAAAGCGCCTCACGTCGCCATCCTTCCAAGTCCTGGAATGGGTCACCTCATCCCACTCGTTCAGTTCGCTAAACAACTCGTTCACCGACACACCTTCTCCGTAACCTTTCTCGTCATCGGCGAAGGTCCACCGTCAAAGTCTCAGAGAAATGTTCTAAACTCTCTCCCATCGTCCATCTCCTCCGTCTTTCTCCCTCCCGCCGACCTCACCGATCTCCCTCCCACCACTCGCATCGAAACTCGTATCTCGCTCACCGTGAGTCGTTCCAACGCGGAGCTCCGGCGAGTCTTTGAGTCTTTGGCAGCTGAAGGCCGTTTGCCGACGGTGCTCTTGGTTGACTTGTTCGGCACGGATGCTTTCGACGTCGCCTTGAAGTTCCACGTGTCGCCCTATATTTTCTTTCCACCAAACGCTAACGTCTTGTCGTTTTTTCTCCATCTTCCTAAACTCGACCAAACGATGTCGTGTGAGTTTAGTGAGTTAACCGAACCGGTTCAGCTCCCCGGATGTGTACCGTTCGCCGGAAAAGAAGCCCCTGACCCGGCGAGAGATCGGAAACATGACGTGTACAAATGTCTTCTCCACAACGCCAAAAGGTACAAAGAGGCCGAAGGGATTCTTGTTAATACCTTTCTCGAGCTAGAGCCAAATGCTTTAAAGGCCTTGCAAGAACCGGGTCTTGGCAAACCACCGGTTTACCCTATTGGACCGTTGGTTAATATTGGTAAGCAAGAGGGCAGTAACGGGACAGAAGAGTCCGAATGTTTGAAGTGGCTGGACAAACAACCGCTCTGTTCGGTTTTGTATGTTTCATTTGGGAGTGGTGGTGCACTAACGCTTGAGCAGCTCAATGAGCTTGCTCTTGGTCTTGAAGATAGCGAGCAACGGTTTCTTTGGGTTATACGTAGCCCAAGTCAAATTGCTGATGCTTCGTTTTTTAGCTCGCATAGTGAAGCCGACCCATTGACATTTTTGCCACCAGGTTTCTTGGAACGGACTAAAGATAGAGGCTTTATGATCTCTTCATGGGCTCCACAAGTCCATATTTTAGCTCATACATCTACCGGAGGATTTTTGAGTCATTGTGGATGGAACTCGACTCTGGAAAGTATAGTAAACGGTGTTCCTCTTATCGCATGGCCATTATACGCTGAGCAGAAGATGAATGCGGTTTTGTTGGCCGAAGATATTCATGTTGCGCTTAGGGCTCGTGCTGGGGAGGATGGTACGGTGAGAAGAGAAGAGGTGGCTAGAGTGGTTAAGGGATTAATGGAAGGTGAAGAAGGTAAAAGTGTGAGGAATAAGATGAAGGAAATGAAGGAAGGAGCTAGTAGGGTGCTGAGTGATGATGGGTCTTCTACAAAGGCACTTACTCTTGTGGCATTGAAGTGGAATGACCAACAAAAAGGGTTAGAGCGAAATGGCAAGCTCTGAATATGTATCGGTCTCATACGATGATTTGTACAATCAAACGATGTGCTATCTGCAATTGTGTTTGTGTATGAAGTATGAACTATGAATGTAATGTTTTTATTTGCTTCTTTTCTGTCATCAACTTTTATTTGAAAATGATATTGGGTCTCGGTAGGGGTGGCAAAAAGAATCGAATCAAACCGAACCAACTGAACCGAAACTGATTCAAATCAAACTGAAGTCTATTATCAAATAGTTTGGTTTAAGATTTTCTCAATCCAAACCAACCGAACTGAAACCGATTCAAGTCAAACCGAATTAAACTGAACCGATAAACTAATGTATTTTTGTTATTATTTGAATTAAACATAGTAGCAATATACAATATACTAAAATCTAAGACTAAAGTCACTATTAAATATTAACAATGTCAGTTTTTTTATTTTCTATTTATTATAGTTAACTTTGGTTTGATTGTGTTCTTATAATTGTTTTGTGATCTTTTAAAGTTTTTGTTTCAGTTTTATATTATATTTAATTTACATAGTTTATTTAAAAGGTATTATTAACAATTTTAAAAAAAAAATCTATTTACTTTAGTTAATTTTGATTTGATTTTATTTTTATAATTTTTTGTATGTGTTTAGAGCTTTTTTAGTTTTATATTGGATTTAGTTTACATAATTTATTTTTTTCATAGTCACATGATTTCCTGACCATGCGTTTATGTTTTAAAACATAATCTCTCTTAAAAAAAAACTAAACTTGAGGAAACCCGATTGAATCAAACCGAAACACAAACCGAATACAAACCAAAACAAAACCGATCCAAACCAATCTAATTATGGTTTACTTCAGTTGAAAAAATTGTAGAACCGAATTAACCATACTGAACCGATAAAATAACCGAAGTGCCCACCTCTAGGTCTCGTACTCTCATTTATTGTAGACATGGTTGCTTATTAGAGAGGACATACCTGCTTGTCCTTGGATGCAGGGGGTCTGGTTCTCTAAAGCAACTCCAAAATTCTCTTTCATCACTTGGCTCGCAATGCTAGATGGACTGTCAACAATGGATAGAGTTTCGAAATGGAGCATTGGAGTGGATGATGTTTGTGTCCTTTGTCGGACAGCACCAGAATCTCGAAGCCACATGTTCTTTGATTGTCCTTTCTCATCGATTATAAGGAAGAAGCTTAGTAATGGGATCCTGCAAAATTCTTATTCTGCTGGAATGTTATTAAGATAATTATAGTAGTCAAGTCTCTTGATGCGAAGCACTATTTTGCATCAGATATGCAATTCCATGTGCAATACACAATTTGTGGAAAGAGCGCAATAGAAGAAAGCATGGTGAAGCGGCGCTTATACAACCTGCAACTTTGGAGAAGATCAGTGAAAAGCAAGTTAGGAATAAACTCAGCCTTGTAAGTGTGAGGGAAGCCAACAAGCTGAGAGGTGTCCTTGCATTTTAGTTCAGAAGTAGGGAGTAGTTTTTTTTGAGAGAATTTGTGAAATAACAAAAAAAATTGAAACTAGATTTTTAAAGTGAGAGTAGAGAGAGATAAGAAAAGGATGGAAGAAAGAGAAAGAGATTTTGGTTAGTTACCTAATTTGTTTTCTTGTGTAGTTATAGGGTGCAATCTCTCTTTTTTCGATTGATAGTTAAAAACAAAATGAATTTGATGTAAAACAGTTTTTTGGGTGAATACCGGGTTCGACGTCCCTTGACTACAGATCAAACATTCATAAAGTCGTTCAAAAAAAGGGTGAATACAAATTTAATATTCATTTAAAAACAATAATGGGTGAAGAAAAAAATAAGTGTGCATAACAAAGAAAAAAGAAAAAAATGTGTGTGGGTAGTATTATTAGGTGACGTAAATTAAATTAAGGCGACAAAGAAACAAAACATGAGTGGGACCTCAAGACAGTATGTCGTTTTATAACTTGTAAAACGACGTCCACTTTTATTTTGAAGTAGGTGAGTTATCTTTTACTTGCTAGGTGGAAAGCATCTCCGACTCACTTCAAAATGAAAATTAAAGTAAGAAATGTTTGTTGATAAAAAATTAAAAGAAATTTCAACCTCATTATATTTATATTTCAGTCTTATTCTATTTTTCCATCCCAGAATGAAGTAACGGACATGTTACTTCATAAATAAAATATAAACTAGATCATGACCCGCTCGACCGAGCGGGAGTCAATTTTCTTTTATCTTTGTTTGTACTAAATGTTATACATGATTGCCATGTATATTAATATAAAATTTTGATGAATAACAATGTGTACTAATGTGTTTAAATAAGCAATGTGTTTAATTACTAAATTTGATTTTTAAATTTTATGATAACATAAAGTAGACTTTTATATATTATTAAAATATATAGTGCTATATATTTTGTATTTTCAACATTTATCATACAAAATTTACGTTGGGGTATTATTTTAATGAAAATATGTATAACATAATATATTTATATATTATATAAATATATCTACGATTTTCGCAAAGGTCATGCTCACCCGCACGGTTTTTATTTTTAAAATGTATTATATATTGTTTAGTTTTATGTAGTATCGAGTTTGTATAATTCAATTTTGTGTGTAAAGAACAATATCAAAAATATCTTTCGTATGTAAAAATAACATTTTGCAAGGGCGAGCTGTGTCTTTTTATTGTAACAAAAAATTTGATATAAAACTTATGTTTTTTTGTACATTACGAAGTTTAATTTCTTACAATAATTATTACATAATTTCAAAGAGAATTTTATCTCTGAGGTCTAATATATTTTGTGTGTAATGGTTCAAAGCATTTTCGATATATTATATTTCAGTTTGGTACAGTATTATATATTCTATACAATATATAAAGCTATGTGTTATTTGTTTTAGAAAGTAGATTAACGTAGTTAAAGAATAGTCATATCTTTATGTATGTGTCTATGATTTATCTACTTAATGTTATTCGTACTAATAAAATCAATATGGCCAATGAAAGTATATTGATCAATTTAAAATGAATTGTATAGAGTAATTCTAGTACGTTTAATATTTTTAGTATTTTTAGTATCTATCCATTTAAATCGATATGTAATAAATGTGAAAACCATATATGGAATATGGACAAACAGATGAATTGTATTTAAGGAAATACATCAATGCAAAATTAAACTATGTGTACATATTATATATAAGGAATGAGACATTTAATTTAAATATATGAGGTCCACCTTTAAATTCCACATAGAAGAAGTTGTAATGTTTCTGATTTAATAAGATAGATATATTTTATTTTTTTACTTAACTTTTAACTTTAAATTAAATTCGAATAAAACTGATTCCGTTATAAAATTATTCCATTTTAAAATAAAAATGGAACTTTTACAATGGTTTTAAACTGTGTTGAATATCTATATATGGTCTGATTGGTAATAGCTGTAGTTTCAAAATTATTGTTGTAAAAAAAATCTGTAGACTTTTTACCGTAGTTTTAGATTTTATTACTGTAAAATTTTATAGAAAGCATTAAAAATTGCTTTGAATATGTGGCTCTACAAAACACTTATACAGTTGTAGGTTATTTCAAGATCTGAAGTTTAAAGAAAAAAAAAATCTTGATTACTTTGATTTTGATGTTTTAGAAATAAACGGGGCTCTTGAGAATACCACGACAACTACCGATCACACTCACGATCACTTCTTTGACGGATTCATATTTGTTGTATCATAGTTAATAATATGGCCTACATACTAGACTCGTCGGACTTATTTACTGGAAGAAGCCCAATTCTATTTCATTCACAAGAAGGACCGATATTTAAATGGTTTATTTTAAGAAAACTTCATTATTACAAAGTTGGGAAATTAAAATTAATCAGTGAAACTTCAGAGAATTCAATTATACTTCATGACCCAAAATCTCTCAATTTCTGCTGCTGTTCTTCCTGGGATCCTCCCAGCTATCAACTCCCACCTATATCAGCAAATATAGTAAAATTAAGCTGGATTCATGTTTAATAAAATTATTATTTTATATAGCATAATTAGCCAATTAGGTCGAAATTGTAGCCGTTTATAAGTTAATAAATATTTAGTTAATTTTAAGGGATCAAACCTGTCACCGATAAGATTATGCATTCTACAGATCAAATCTTCTTCTTCTAGATTCATGTTCACAGCTTGCCGATCAAGACTACTCACTTCTGTTCCATGCGACATCAGAAAGCATTTCATATTTTTCAAACTATAATTTTTTTTATTTTTTGTAAACATGGAAGTTTTCATCAGCTTACCTTTAGACAAAGAAGAAGTAAGAATAGGGTTGGTCTTGGTTTGCTTCGTCCTGAGATGCTTATCCATAAGAGGGCACCTTTTTAACGTTCTCGGTGTGAGTAAGAAGAAATAACAGAAAGAGATTAGAGAGAGAGTGGTCGTTTTTCAGAGAGAGCAGCCAACCATCTTATCTATTTATAGAAAAAAAAACAAATTAAGTAGTCAACGAGTTTAAAAGAGATTAGAGAGAGAGAGGGGTCGTTTTTTTTTTCAAAAAAAAGTAGTCAACGAGTTTTGTCGGTCTCTATGTAAAGGAATCTTAATTTACTAAGCTGCTTTTCATTGATTAAATAATCATTGTGAGTATCTTGCAAAAAGTAAAATCGCATGTCCTCGTGCCTTCATTTACTCGGTTGTGATTCTCTGGAATATAAGTTATATAAAACTGATTATCTTCTCGGTGTTAATTACTCCGTTCCATAAACATCAAAGTTTTGAGATTTTAATTGTTTCACAAATATGAAAAAATTATGTTTCAATGGATTTTTAAAACTTATTTGCCTTTTTAGTTTTTACTATATTATTTAAGGTAATTACTAGTAAAATAAATGTAGATCTTTTGAAATATTGGTATTAAGGAAATGCTATTTTTGGCATTTAAAAAACTTATTTGCCTTTCTATACCGTAGCATTTTTTTATATAAACGACTTTCTTAATTTAAATAAAAACATAAAATGTTTACAAAAGTCATCTGGTCTAGTTTTTGCTTAAACCATAAAACACATAACTAACAAGTTGGCCCAATTACTTTAGTTAGCAACCCAATGAGAAGCCCATAAGGAAGAACGTAGAGTCGGGGTTGTTGGAAGATGGCGTTTGAGAAGTCGATGATCAAGAGAGGCGTATCCAGCTCTGCATCATGAGCGATGATCGAGCTGGATTTGCATCTCTGAAGCTTTGTATCTTGTTCCTAAGCTGTCTGTCCATCAATTTGAAGATCTGATCAACCGATCTGAAGGTGTTTGTGTGGAGCCGAGCATTACGCTCTGTCCAGAGTCAGTAGAGGGTCGATTGCCAAGCAAGTAAGGAGAGGATCTGATATACCGTGGCGTTATTTCCTTCTGATATTTATATCCTCATCTATTTTGTTGGATTGTTGTTCCATCATGTAAGTTTTATCTTCTCTAATTTTTTTTCTTATACCTTTTTTTCATTGATATAATTTGACTTAAGAAAATTTGACAATAATTTTTTTAAAAATGTAAACAAACACAATATTATTATAAACTAGATTCTGCTTACTATTTTTTTTGACAAAATAAATACAGTTTCACAAGTTGAATGAAGGATTATTTATTAAAATATAGGAGTTTTAATCATAAATTACTAGTAATTCCAACTTAGTTACATTTTTAAAACTAAAGCTCATAAAAAGTAATGATGTTTAAATATATCTCATACACAGTAAATAAATTACTGATGATATCAACAGAATATGGAAAATTTGAAAATGATATTTTGCATGATTCTAATCGCATATCAAAAATGCAAAGAAGAAAATTATAATGGGACAGAGTTTTCTAATGCACTTTAGACGCCAATCCGGTCCGGACCGGCACTGATCGCCATTCATGTCGTTGAAACTTTTAACAACTTACATTATTTCTTTGCTATCTGCAACTGATTGCTATACTAGTCGTATGATCATAGGATATGCAAATAATTAAATAATATTTAGTCACAGATCATAGTCGCATGTTGCATTGACATCAAAACTATCAGGGCCTTTGTAAATTAGTTAGTTGTGGCTTATCTCCTCCTGACCACTCAATACTTGAATCATTATGTATTCACTAGTTTGACAACACTACCTGAAAACGGGAGCTTAAAGTTTGATAGCTTAAACTTTGGACTCTTAGACCCGTAGGACCACATAATGTCTATTATTAATTTTTGTCGTGGGTCTGTCAATCCCAAAATTTAATTTTGACATTGTCGGGAAATGTCATTTTAAATAAAAATAAACTATAGAAATATGTGGCGACGCATAAACCATTAACATGAACAATTTGATTTTTTTATATACCGTATCGCTGATCCGAATAATTTTGGGGAGAACACACTTAATGTTATGGAGTGGACTGATTACCACGCTGTCACACCCGAAACTCTTGTGGTCAAAACTGCTATCAGTGACATATTATCAAGGAACTGAAGATTCTAATGGATTGTATCAACTCACAAAATCGATGTATGGAGGTCCAGAGTGTTCTCAAAGACATCTCTGCTCTACGTGCATCCTTCAGCTCTATCTTTTTTCATTTTATTTCTGCTTCTTTAGAGCATCTCCAACAGCCCTTCATCCCTTCATTTTTTAAAGGCTTTTGCACTTCAACAGCTCTTTATCCCTTCATTTTTTAAAGGAGTGAATAGTACACCTCCAAATATGAAGGGGCACTGTACATGCCTTTAAAACATTGTTTACTTTTCACTTTAGTCCTTCTATTTATATTTGTTTAATGATTGTGTACTTATTGTTTCTTATTTGGCATTCTACTATTATAATTACACTGACACTTAAATATTATGATTTTGGTCTTATAAAATTAATTTTAGATAATAATAATATATTAATAAATATTATATACCAATATATACTAATATTCAATAAAAAAAATATAAACATATTATTTCACACATTATATTTTGGGCTTTTGGAGTTCATCAATGGAGTTTAGATTTTTCAATAGGATTTTTCAATGGGCTTTTGGAGTTCTACAAGCCAAATTTGCTATCGTCGCAGGATCCTCACGTTATTGGAAGAAAGAGGTATTACATGATATAATGACTTCATGTATTATAATGCATAACATGATAATTGAAGATGAACGAGATATCAATGCACTGATTCGAGATGCAAGACCGGCTCCGTCAATAAATGTTGAGATGGCCATAAACGAAGATATGCGTTTTCAACAATTTTTAGCACGTAATCTTCGAATAAAAAATAAGGATGCTCATTTAGCACTTAAAAATGCTTTGATTGAGCATATTTGGGAGCATTACGGAAATAATCGTATTGATTAGTTTTGTATTTTTAATATATATATATATATATTGTAATTTGAATTGTTTATGTTTATTATTATATGTAATTTTATGTTTTTATGTTTTTTATCTTTTATTATAAGTAATTTGATGTTATAATTAAATATTTTTACTAATTATGTCAATAATAAATAATAATATGTGTTTACTGTTAATTTTTAAAATTTTAATGACTATAATGAATTATTACTGAAATTGAGGATTAAAGTGTAAAATATAAGCTTTCAAGAAAAAAAATTTGAAGGTCACTATTGGAGAATCACCTCTTCAACCCTTTATTTTGAAGGTGGACCCTACAAAAAATGAAGGGGCAGTTGGAGATGCTCTTAACGCTGAGGCTGATTCTCTGACAAAGATGAGCCTCCAGGAACTTGTAAGTCACACTAGTGCAAACTAAAACTCTGTTTATTGTTTGAATTAATGAATTGATAAAAAAATTAACTTTCAAAATTATTGCTCAACAAAAAATTGCAAAAATAAAAGAAGAAAGAACCAACATTCGACCTCAAAATAGTCATTCAAACTAGTACAAAACCTTAAAGAGTACAAGACAGCTAACGCATAGTCTTGTCAATGATACCAGTAAAAAGTGATATAATTCTTACATATGACCGATCGTTAAATCTCACGAACTAATTAACTCGAGAAGAAAACAAGACCTAAAGTTTTTTTTCTTTGTCAACAACAAGACCTAGACAATCCCTAATTCCCACTGTTATTTGAAAAACGCGGCTACATTGAAAATAATGCACCGGTTGATATCATTCAAGATTAGGGAATAGAACCATATTATTAAATTATTACTACTTTTCAAGATTAGGGAATAGAACCATATTATTAAATTATTACTACTTTCAAAAATAAATATAACTGCTTTTCTCTTCCTCCTCCCGCAAGTGAATTTGGAATTTATTGAGAATATATTGTTAGCACCCAAAAAGTACTCCCTCCGTTTCGAATTATAAGTCGTTTTGGAGCAAAATTTTCGTTTCAAAATAAGTGTCGTTTTGTGATTTTAATGCAAAATTTATTGACTTTTTAATCTAATCTATTTTTCTATTGGTTGAAATCTAATTAGGTGTATTGGTAATGATGTTTTTATCTAGTAAATATACAAAATTAAATGTTTTATTAATCTTTGTGCCGAAGTCTAGAACGACAAATAAATTGAAACGGAGGGAGTATAAGTTAAAAAGTTTGCTATGGAGGAAATTAAATATATTTATTTTGAAAAGAAATTAAATATAATTTTACCTTGGAGATATTCCCGTTTATTCTTTTTTTTTTTTTTTCTAACGACCCTTTTATTCCCTTCGTACTCGTAAATTTTATGTATAGAGTGTAAGCCTATATGTAATTGTTGATACATTACATTATAAAAACAAAGCTAAATATTGTTGAAGAAACAAAACCAATAAAAACACGACAAATCGCTTGTTGTTAGGACCAACCTTCTTTGGCGCAAAGCCTGTTTAGGACCATTTCTGCATGATTGACGACCAAACTTCCAGACTCAGTGTCATGTTTTGTACTAGCATTCATTTACTTGTGGTGATGGATTTATCTCAACTATTTCCTTTTTGTCAACAAACTACACATATCAAATCAAATTAGATAAGATAAAACAGTTATTTTGAAGAGTTGTTACTGGCCGAATCTGGGCACTTCCTAATAGTACATTGATCTCTGCTTACAAAAATTTTGAACCTTTTTTTATATAGCCACTAAACCTCCAAATTATATTTTTAAAAAGTACGGATCCGGCCCGACATTAACTCAAATATTTTGGTCAAGAAATCAGCATAAACTTATAATTGCAAAATTAAAACGAAATTAGATTACTTTAAAATTACATAAGTAATATAAATTAATCTTGAAAGAAGACCAATCTCGTATGATTCATCCGCAGAAAGTTCAAGGGCCCGATGGAATGACATCTTTTTTTTTTTAACATTCATGGCTTATTATGAAAAAAGACTTGTTCGAGCTTTCTGGAAAAAAAAGATTCAAAATTAAATATTACCAACATTTGTATGATTCCAAAGACAGAGAGGTTCACAAAAATGACGGAACTATGGCCAATAAGTTTATGTAATATATGGTATAAAATCATATCGAAGGTTTTATGCCAGTAATTGAAAATCTTCCTCCTTACACTTATTTCGGAAATTCAATCGGTTTTTGTGGTAGGAAATTTAGTATCGGATAATATTCTTATACCTCAGGAAACGTTTCATGACTTAAGAACCAATAAGTCATGCCAGAACAGATATATGACAATCAAAACATATATGAGTAAAACATATGACATAGTAGAATGAGATTTTATTCAAGCTCTACTACACAAAATGGGTTTTGATCCTCATTAGATCAAGTTAATGATAGAGTGTATTTCGTCGGTTCAATATCGGATATTTTTAAATAGTCAACACGAGGATTCATAATACCATACCACATAGAGGTTTACGTCAAGGGGATCCTTTATCCCCTTATTTATTCATCATGTGCACATAAGCAGTAATTGCAAATATCAAAAAGACTGAGAGAGAGAAAGAGTTTACGGAAATGAAGGTAGCCAGAGTATATCCATCGATATCTCATTTGCTATTTGCAGACGATAGTTTCTTCTTTTGTAAGGCACAAAAAGAAGAGAGTCAAACTATTCTCAAGATTTTAAAAGAGTATGAATCTGTGTGAGATCAAGTAATGAACTTCCAGAAATCATTAATTCAATTTGGACATAAGACTGAGAAATCCAGAAGACATGAGTTACGGGATATCTTAGGCATACGGAACTTAGGGGGATGGATCTTACTTGGGACTACAAGAAAGTCTTAAAGGTTCGAAGATACAAGTTTTTGGTTTTATTCAGGATCACTTAAATAACAGGGTTAAAGATTGGAAATTTTAAGTTTTTCACTAAAAGGGGAAAATAAGTGATAATCAAATCCGTGGTCACGGCTTTACCAAATCATGTGATGTCTTACTATCGTTTACTAAAGGCAACTATAAAGAAACTTACGAGTGCAGTGGCACAATTTTGGTGGAGTCCAGGGAAAGTAAAAAGGACACGCATTGGAAATCATGGAACAAATTATGTATCACTAAGGATGAAAGAGGACTAGGGTTTAAAGTCATAGATTTTAACACGGCTATGCTTAGTAAGAAGTTATAACGTCTGATAGAGAAACCAAATACTCTACTTTCTCGAGTTTTAAAAAAGATTGGTATTACAGGAATGCTTCACCCTTGTAATATTAGATCATACTCCCCATCATAGAGCTGGAAGAGTATTTATATCGGCTAGATCTCTGGTTAGCAAATAATTAATCAAAAGGGTGGGATCATGATCGTCCATATCAGTATGGAATGATCCATGACTTCCAACCACTCGCCCGAGACCAGCAAACAAAAATAACATAATAGTTACATGGATCGTACAGTGGACTCTCTTATCAATTCAGCTTCGCGAACTTGGAACTCGCATGCAATTCGGTCTTTGGTGGATCCCGAGGATGCGAAAATAATAGAAAGCATACCCACTGAGTAGGACTCAGATGGAGGACATGGATGGATGGCACTTCACAAATAGTGGGAAATCTACGATCAAATCAGGATACCAAGTTGAACGGATATATTCGGATAAGGAAAAACCACCAGTAGTGTTTGGACCCACAGTCAATCTACTAAAAGCTTCCGACAATTAGGGATGGGCAAGAAAAACAAACCGAACCAAACTAAACCGACCCAACCGAACTCAAACCGATCGAAACCAAAATTATATGTCTAAACCAATTGGTTCAAGATTTTATCAACCCAAATGGTTTGGTTTGGTTTTAATTAATCTAACTAAAAATGCTTTGGTTTTCGGTTTGGTTTGGTTTTAATTAATCTAACTAAAAATGCTTTGGTTTTCGGTTTTGTTTAGTTACCGAACTAGTTAACCTAAACAACTAATCAAAAATTTATACATTTTACTTTTAAAACAATATAATAAACATAACCAAAAATAAAATAAAAAATATGAATCTCATATATTAAAATCAAAACCAAAAATTTGGTTTTGATATTTGTATTAAGTTTAAAGAGAATAAATAAAGTTATTGGATTACATCTTCTAGATTTTTATTTTATTGTGATGTTTAGATTTACATTTAAATATGAAAATAGTGATTTAGTGTAAGATGATGATTTGCTTATGTTTTTATAAATTATATTTTGTAACAAAACTAGATAAAACAAAAAAAAATCAACTCGGTTAAACCGAGAAAACACAAATAAAACCAAAATAAACCGAACCAAACACAAACCAAACCGAATATACACCAAACGAATACGAATCAAACCAATCTAATTTGGGTTGACTTTGGTTAAAGTTATCTTAGACCCAAATTAACCAAACTAAACCGAATCCAAACTGTAGCCATAATTAAACCGAAATGGCCACACAATAAATTCAAAGCTAAGCCTTTTGCTGAAGGGAATCCACAAGAAAGTTAGGTTATATTACCTTCTTCCTCTGGGCCGGCCTACTTTATAATGGGCCGCCCCTTATTTTACCGTGACAATTTAGCGCAAAATTATAGATTTGACTGTGTTGGTCAAAGATGATTTGAACAATGCAACATCACAGCATTAAAAAAGACCAGAGTATTACTCGTCTCAGAACCGACAGAAGGTACCATCTAAAGTCCTTGAAGGAAACATAAAACAGACAAGAAGTGTACAACGTTTCGATCAATATTGTTCTTCTGTTTCATGGATGCGATGGTGTCGGAGATGTTGGAGGCTTCAAGTCAGGGTACTGCAGAAATAGTGAAGAAGAGAAAGAGAGACATCAGGTTACAAAAACTCATTGACTAATCAGTGGATGTCTTAACTACTCATAAAGTTTCTTCCATTTTCTACCAAACATAGCTTCTTTGTGTTAAATAATGTAAGAGAGGTTTAGGGGAGTGTAGAAACATCACCGATGCATAGGGAGAGAGAGGTCTTGAATAAGAATTCAGTTTGGCTTCAGTTTTGGCTGGTTCTGTGATTACTTGTTCAGTGGCGGCTTCCAGTGCGGGCTCTGAGTTTACTTGTGCAGTGGCCGCTTTGATTGCTGGCTCTAGCTCAGGAACTGGTTCATTGACGGTGGTGGTTGTAGCTGCTACTGGTGCTGGTGCGGGAAGACCCTTGCTGCTTACTGGTGTGGGGGATGTTGGAGGCTTCAAGTCAGCGTACTGCAAAAAATAGTGAAGAGAGAGAGATACATCAGATTACAAACGCTCATGTGATCAATGGTTGTCTTAACATAGCTTCTTTGTGTTTATATTATGTAAGAGAGGTTTCAGGGGAGAGTAGAAACATAACCGATGCATATGGAGATAGAGGTCTTGGATCAGATTGCGGTTTGGCTTCAGTTTTCGTTGGTTCTGTGATTATTTGTTCACTGGCTGCTGCTTTGGTCGTTGCCTCTGAGGTTACTTGTGCAGTGGCGGCTTTGATCGCTGTCTCAGGTTCTTTTTCATCCACAGTGGTGGTTGTAGCTGCTTCTGCTACTGCTACTGCTGCTGCTGGTGCGGGAAGAGCTTTGCTGCTTGTTGATGGAGGAAGGAAAGCCCTTCCTATGTCCTGAAGTCATTCAATGTTGAATTTATCAATAGAAACGGTTTCATCTCTAATGGAGTCATTTAATGTTGCGCCTTTCTCTAATGGAGATATCTAAACTAGTTACCTTTAGTTCATCAACAAGTTGTTTAGGTGCAACCTTTGTGTTCAAGAACTCATCCACTTGTTTTAGAGTTTGCTTTCGGTCCTGTAGACCATTTACAGAAAGAACCATCAACAAGAAATCACCACTTCCTAGACATAGAGGTAAACATGTGAAGAAGTTACCTCAGCAAATAGAAGTTTCTTGCCTGCAAGCTGAACAAGTGCAGCTGAACCTAGTAGTTGGAGTATGGTTTCAATCTGTTGTGATGATGACAGAGATAACATGTTAGCATCTTGTGGAGACAAATATAGAAGAAAGAGCGATGAAACTGACCTCTGTAAATGCTAAAACACTTAATCCAGCAGCAGCAGCTACCCCAATTGCAACAGAGACACCATCAGAACTCTCCTGTACATTTATTATGTTTCTCCATTTTTAAAATCATTTCTCAACTTTTCTAATGAATTGTAAAAAATTGTATACTTACGCCAAATACACCGCTGATACTATCAGTCAAACTGCTCAAATCAAGACTCAGACTCTTCTTTGGCTCTATCCAAGGCAAACCGCTATTCTGAAAAATTCCAAAAAAAATCACAATCCTGAATAAGTAAAGCAGAAATCTAGTTGAAGAAAGCAAACATTGTGGAAGGATAAGGAGAGAAACACACACCAACCAGCCTCTAGGTCCCTCTGCACCATCTTTAATAGCGTAAGCAGATTTGAATCCATTAAGGGCCAACAATTCAGCAACAAGCTCAGAGTTTCCATCAAACCTGGCTTTCCGTTCAAGCAATTACACTATGTTAAAACTACTGGTGATCAAAACACTTATAATTACGCTACTCAAGTTTGAATGAAGTAAGACTGCAAGTCTGCAACTATAAATATAAGAAGCAAAAAAGATGCAATGTAGCTATAAAGCCTGTCAATATCTGCCGCTTTCATTCACAAGAAACAGAGCTTTTAGATTCCGAGAGTCTTACTTGTCAAGAATGAACAATGTGGTGTTCTCAGGATCTTTAAACTTCAAGGAAAGCTTCTTCAAGAAACCAGGCTTGTCTTCTCCGTTATAAACAGCTGAAACCGTCTTTTTACCTAAACCTTTAATATTAGGACTGCCCACTTGTCTGAAATCAGCAGGAGCTCTTATGTCAAGCAACTGAGCATTTTCATCAGTACCCAACTTGGCATAAGCATTCTTGGGAGACTCAACCCCAAAAGTTTTGGGCTTTTTGTTCAGAACCTGAGACAGAACAAATGGGACAGCAAATGCAGCAACTCCACCGGCAATAACCAGAGGGTTGTCAGTGATAAAACTTGATATCCCATCGATCAAACCGTCTGAATCAAAAGATGAAGGAGAGGTCGTAGATTGTTGCAGAGCTTCCTCGTACGTAAGGGACTTGGCAGGAGCTGTTGCACTGCTTAGAACAGAGGTTAAAAGAGCCAATCCACCATTGAAGCTCTTGAAGAAGTTTTCTTGGGAGATTGGTTTTGGTGGTAAGAGGCTAGTAGGGAGAGAGAAGGGCTTTCGTGTTGTTGCTCTCTTCTCAGATAAAACTGACATAGGGCTACAGCTAGCGGTTTTCAGAGCTTCCATGGCTCTCTTTCTCTATCTTTATCTTCCTCCTTCTACACCAAGTGTTGTCCGCTCAGTATCGTCAAACGTTTTAGAAGAGATTAAAGAAGTGTGAGGACAAGCATGAAAGCTGTTTGTAGTAAGCTGACGTGGACTGTGTAATCAATTTACAGCCACTGCTTGATTGACACGTCACATTTTTGGATGAGATGTCTCTCGATCATGTCTTGGTGTAAGAACAGAGCATAATTGACTAATTTCAATTTCTCAGCAGTTTTTTTAAGTTAACAAAGAGTATGAAATAAAACAGAAACATGATGCAATGTGAGAAACTTACAAAAGATCAAAGAAATAATCTAAACCTTGTCCAATCTCCCAGATGGAAATGCCAATACCCCAGAGACGAGCATTCTCAAGCCGTAGAAGGATTGACATCAATGTAGGATAGAAAACAGCATGCTTGATGTTCTTATCATCTCTATACATGATAATATGCTCGCCGCTTTCTTTGTCCCAATGCAACGTTGGCTTGTGTTTCTGGAGTAACGCTAGGTAATCCCTTCCGATGATAGCGCCTCCACCTCCTGAATATTGCTCAAAAGAAGGTACTTTATTTAGTTATTTAGAGGAAAAAGGCGAGAAGAGAGCAAAACTTAACTATACCTCCAGAGATTGCAAAATCGTTGCCGTAGAAGTTGATACCAAGAAGAACCTTTCTTGCCAGGGTTGAGTCTACGTTGTTGGATGAGCCAAGGAGGAGTTTGAGGGTGAGATCTATCCACTTGAGAGGAGCATTGGGGCCAGGGTTCTGGGCATTTGAGAAATCGTAGGTCATTAAAGAGAATCCGTCCACCGAATCTTTTAAGAACTGAAGATCTTCTGGTCCAAAATCGTACATTTGGAGCTTCTCCGAACGTGGTGGACCAATGACATACATGAACTGCATATGCTGCTCGTGAAGGGCGTCTCCAAGTTGTTTTACGAATTGCAGTGCCTAGAAGATGTAAGGTTGAACGAGTAAGGGACCATGAGGTTTGATGCTTGCCAGACATAGATTAACGGATCTAAAGAGGAGTAGTACAGGACACAAAATACCATTTTCCGCATATTCGGGTCATGCAAAACACCATAAGCTGCCCACCTTGACCAAGACTCTAGCACAATACCATCATATTCCATTTCCCTAGAATACAAGGTAAAATATGATGACAATTGACAAGGGTGTGTTGTATAATTAACAAGCTCCATGTCATAAATTTTCATACTTTCCAGAAAAGTGAACTTTACAATAATTCCAGACTCTTACTTGCACTCTGTGACAATAAGATTAATAGCTTTTGCCCTTAGTTTCTTTTGCTTGAGCAACTCCTCGGGAACTGCTTCTAGAACAACTCTTGGTAATATCTACATGACAGGGAATCAAAATTCAAACCATGAGAGTAGGGAAAAACACATCAAGAACAAGCCTTCTCCGACCATTACCGAGAAGCAAACAAAACTGAGTGTATTTGTTAAACTACCATGGCATTTCCTCTTGAACGAAGCTCTTGGATCCATCCCTTATCAGCATTATGTCTCCCTTCCAAAACCAATCCATTTCCTTGACTACTATTATATATGTATACCTCTTCAACAAACGCGAAGATAAATGCAAATGCATGCACAATAGAAACTCAGTAACTGATACCTCTTCAGGTCGTACCAAACAGGTGATAAATGAGTAAACTTGGAGTTGTACATCTTTGCCATATCATATCCTTTAGAGTTCCTACACAGCATTTGCAGCATATAATGAGACTAATTCACATGCGAAACTATTACAAGAAAGAAACCGTACCATGGAGTAATGTAAGCTAAGACTGGATAATCATAATGCCTAGCTGATGAATTCTCTGAAGCCTTTGAATGTTCCTGTACCAAAAAAAAACTTAAATCCCTAAAACATTGAGCGACAAACAGTAAGGCGACACTCACAGTGAGGATCTCTTGGAAATGGATATCAGTTTTGATGATTCCCTTTTGACGTATCGACGGCTCCGTTTCGATGACGACTCGATCAGCGAATTTGACTTTGTACACCGCCATTGAGACTGCGGGGATCACGATGAAGAAGACCACGAAGATGGTGATGAGCCTCCGATCTGAATCTGGTTCTCCATCTCGTGGTTTCGACTCGTCTCGCCGGTTGTGCCGCCGTTCGGAACTCTCCGTCGCCGATAAACGTTTCTCACGCCTCCTCGCCATCGAGCCTCTCCGCAACGGTCACTGAAACGACATCACTTTGTGTAAAGAGATCTGTTTTTTTCTTTTTCGGTATGTTGTAATTACCTTTCTACCCTTTTCTTTTTTTTTTCTGTGGTCTAGTGTTACTAAAAGCAAACACGTTTCTCTGGTAAAACGTTGCGTTTTTGAGTTCAGGGTGAATTAAATTGGACAGGTCTAAACAGTAATACAGTCCAAGACTTGCAAGAAGGGTCTCAAAATTCACCATTTCAGAGACGAAAATACAAAGACTCTGTTCTTATAATGGGTGCATAAATACAAAGACACTGTCCAACAAACACCAGAAAACTAAATTACAATCAAAACTTTTACCACATGCTCAAAATGGCATATGGATGGAGCTGATCTAAAACATAATAGCAGCGTGACCACTCATGCTGCTTCTCTATACATATATATATGACCAGACTAAATGAATAGCTTCAGAAGGTGGTGGCGATGGGAGTGGTTATGATGCAGATAAATATTTGGAATATTTCCAAATATATTATTATTTGTTTAATTAATGTTTTGATAATTATCTTAATGTTTTAGGGTTTTATGTTTTTCTTATATATAGTCTTTTAGATTATATGGTTGTATTCAGTTTATGATGATTTAATAAAAGGAGTTTTCCAGAAGAGGTTTTGATAAACCACTGAGAAGAGTATTCTCAAACCCTAAAGAGGTTTTTATAAACCACTGTGAAGAGTATTCACAACCCCTAAGAGCTTTTAATTAAGCACTGTGAAGAGTATTCACAACCCCTAGATTCGTGTATTCTTGGAATAAACGGATCTAGTTCTATCCCTAGAAGCTTCCGCTACATCAGTTGGTATCAGAGACAGCCCTTTGATTTCTCAATCGAAGAACGATTCTGGATGTCATGGTGAGTATGAGCATCTATCCTATCCGGGGCGAAAGTCCTTTTATTGAGAGAGAAGAGAACCATGAGATTTATCGAGAGATCTATGGTGATCCGATCTACGACGTGTATGAAGATGATGTTCAAGTTATTGACTTTGTCTTCAAAGATGGATCCTTTGAAAATCGGATCCGTGCAAAATTAAAGCGAAATAATATTTATGAAGATTTTGTGAAGATTCTTGATAATCTGATGCGTGCAAAATTTGTGCAAAAACGGATTTATGAAGATTCAAGCTACAAACAGATCCATGCAAAACTCGTGCAAAACTCGTGCAAAACATTCTATTGAAGATTCGAGGAAGAGTTTTTATTGAAAAACGTTTTGGATTCGAAGACTACGATCAAGATTCGAGGGCGAATCTTCTCCAACCCGGAGAAAATGATGCAGATAAATATTTGGAATATTTCCAAATATATTATTATTTGTTTAATTAATGTTTTGATAATTATCTTAATGTTTTAGGGTTTTATGTTTTTCTTATATATAGTCTTTTAGATTATATGGTTGTATTCAGTTTATGATGATTTAATAAAAGGAGTTTTCCAGAAGAGGTTTTGATAAACCACTGAGAAGAGTATTCTCAAACCCTAAAGAGGTTTTTATAAACCACTGTGAAGAGTATTCACAACCCCTAAGAGCTTTTAATTAAGCACTGTGAAGAGTATTCACAACCCCTAGATTCGTGTATTCTTGGAATAAACGGATCTAGTTCTATCCCTAGAAGCTTCCGCTACATCAGGTTATGTCCTGAGCAGCCAATCTTTCAGAGACACAAGCCAAGGACTTCAAGTTACACTTGATGAGGGATTCCACAAAATAACAAGTCTCATCTTTAGTGTTGCCTTGAGGAACATCCACAACAAAAGATTCAATCACCATAGTCCCTGCTCTCCCATCGATCATCTCCGGATGTACAGTCAAGATTGAAGAATAGTTCTGCAGAGAAAAAAAAATCAGAATCTGTAAAAAAATCTATAATAGAGATTTGGATATTTTTGTAATATACCTTAAGTCTATGATCACCACCAATGATGTTGATGCCGAGGATGCGTTCATCATCATCAAGCTGTTCCAATCTCTCGGTACTAGTTGTAGCCGGAAGACCAGATTTGACGTTGACTTCTCTGAGACTACCGATCTCAGGATGGCCATGAACTGTGCATCTGCTGACAAATGGTTTGTATTTCTGCGGCTGATCAAATCTTCGGACAAGTGACCAAACCTGAGTTCATGTAATATTATACAACTATCGTTAGTTACCACAAAAACAGTACTACTACTAAGATCTGATTACGAGAAAAAAAGATTTGAAGTGCTTACAAGATGAACAGGGGCTTTAATGTATTTGACGAGAACAGAGGTACACTGATTCTCTCTGCAGTGGTGATGATGATGCAACCGTGCGTACTGCGCCGTGACAAGAGGACCGTACATCTCTGAATCATCTACGATGATCTCCTCCATCTCTTATCTTCCTTGTGCTTTTAAGGAAGCTGGTTTGGTCTGAGTGAGAGGTGGATAAGATGGAGAGGAAAGGCAGGAGACTAAAGAAAGAAGAATAAATTTAGGTTTTATAATTAATATTTTAATCTTTGGTTTGGCTCAAAAATCAACAACGAACACACCGACATATTAACACCATGAGCCGACAAGTATTACGTGTCATGTTACTATTGGTTTTGTCCTCTATCTCTTTTTTTTTTTTGGGGTAAGCTGACTTTTAGCACGTGTCTCATCTCTCTTATCCATCCAAATAAGTTATCTAAATATTAATTTAAGGAAGAATACAAATCTTTCTCTCGAAAGTAGATAGATAGAATCTTGAAAGAATCTTACAAAGGAGTTTAGCTAGATGTCAACATAGGATCACATTCAAAATATCTACACAGCCGAACGGATAAGAACTGATGTCAGCATGAGATCACATGCAAAACGCTTTATTTTTTTTAACACATCAAAACGCTTTATTAACCGGAATTAAACCGGAATTTTATTTGGATCACCGTGTCAAATCGATTAAACTGCATAACCAACAATTTTTAAAAAAATGTTTTTCTCTACATTCGAAAACTATAATCAAACTAGTATATCTACACAGAAAGAGAAAGTGGGCTAGTAGTATGAATGATCTATTTAGACTTAATGGGCTTTTAATTAAGAGTAAGCCTATTAAAATATTTTGGTTCACTTAATGGTTTTCTCCAAACAGAAGCATGCTTAGAGGCAATTGCATCAGCATCATCCAAACCTCTGTTTTCTAAAAAGCTAAACAGTAATGCTTGCAGTTTGTTACTCTTTAATTAGGCCAGTGGGTTCCGTTTGAATAATATACTTGGAATATATGGGCCTTTGTTAAAGGGTAAGCCCATTAAGTATATTTGGCTCACTTAGTTTGACTCAGTTTTGTCTTTTCAATTTTTTAATATTATTAACTAGCCCACAACGTTTTCTTTATTATCATTTGGCGTATTTTATACACCCTTTCCCTCTCTTTTGTCCTGTACTCCAATTTCGAAGAAACTGCTAAGATTGGTCTCTTTTTACCAGCGCCACCCGCCTTGCCAAACTTGACCAAGAAGACGACTTTGCGAGAAAATATCAGAGCATTCTAAATCTCATGAAATTGTCAGAGTAACTTAATCGGAGAGAAACCCTTCTAGTCTTAAATCTTCATAACCGCTTTCAGTAATAACTAATCAGTTACTTCAACGTCTTGGTAAGTTTCTGAGATCAGCGGTTCAAAACATGTGATCTCTAGTTTCAGTTTCTTCTTCTTCCTTTGATTTGTATATGATATGAACTCTGTTCTTATGTTTCAGGAGAATAGTACCACGTCCTTTGACTTTATGGGTTTTGGCCGTGACAATCGTGTAAGGTACGTATGCTTGTTCTCAATCTCGTATGAGAAACTAATGATATGAAATGATTGGTCTAAGTTTATTCAACTTTGTGTTTAGGTTCAAAGAAACATTAAACACAGAGTATGCTGGTTACGGAAGAAGAGCTAGGCCATCTCTAAACGCAGTGTTGGACAATGTCCGTAGAGGGTTGGAGAAAGGATCAGACAAGATCAGGACTTTCAAGAAACCAATGAGTTTCAATTCACATCAGAAGGAAGAGAAGAGAAACTCTAGTGGTACACAGAAGAAGAACATCATAAACCCACAAGGCTCCTTTCTACAGAACTGGAACAAGATCTTCCTCTTTGCTTCAGTCATCGCTTTAGCCATTGATCCCTTGTTCTTCTACATTCCCATCGTCGATGGAGAAAGGCACTGCCTTAACTTGCACTCCAGCCTGGAGATAGCAGCTAGTGTGCTTCGAACGTTTGTAGATGCCTTCTACATTATTCATATTGTGTTTCAGTTTAGGACAGCTTATGTCTCTCCTTTGTCCCGGGTTTTCGGTAGAGGCGAGCTGGTTGAAGATCCTAAAGCCATTGCTGTAAAGTATCTCTCGACGTACTTTATCATCGATGTTCTCTCTATCCTTCCACTCCCACAGGTAACTTAATTTGATTATGGTTACAGAATGGTTCCATGATAACTTCAATGATGTTCTGTTTGTTTCTTCTCCAGCTTGTTGTCTTGGCTGTTATCCCGAATGTAAACAAGCCGGTCTCTTTGCTCACTAAAGACTACCTGATAGCCGTCATATTTGCTCAGTACATTCCAAGGATTCTTCGTATCTACCCGCTTTACAGTGAAGTTACAAGAACATCCGGAATAGTCACTGAAACAGCTTGGGGTGGAGCTGCTTGGAACCTCTCTCTGTATATGTTAGCCAGTCATGTGAGTCTCCCATTCACCAGATAGTAGGCCTGCGGAATTTGTCCGAACTGAACCTGCCAAACCAAATCAAACCGAAATTTTTGGTTTTTGGTTCGGTTACTATTTTGAGTTTGGTTTAGTTCGGCGAGGTTTTGAAAAAAAAATTCTTTTCGGTTAAGTTCAAAAAACGAAAAAACAAAACCCGAAAATAACTGAAAGTAACCAAAATACCCTAACCAAAAATAACTAGATTACCAAAAAAAATTTCCAAGTTTTCTTTTTAGAACTACACCGAAATCAAAGTTTTGAATCAAAATTAATCAAAACCCAAACATAACCGAGTTTTTCAGTTCATTTTCGGTGGGATTATGGCCGCACCGAATTAAACCGAAACCAAATTACCCGAACCAAAAAAAAAAAACCGCAGGCCTACGTTACCAGATAGCATAACCTTTGTCCATGTATCATCAATTTTAATCTGATAACTTATTTGTGTAGGTGTTTGGAGCCTTGTGGTACTTAATATCAGTAGAACGAGAAGACAGATGCTGGCGTGAAGCTTGCGCGAAGAAACAAGGGTGTGACTTTAGGTTTCTCTACTGCGAAGAAAACAGCAACGTTGTAAATGATTACCTGACTACTTCCTGCCTGTTTATCAACCCTGATGATATAACGAATTCGACTGTCTTCAACTTTGGCATCTTCACTGATGCTCTCAAGAGTGGGATTGTTGAGTCAGATGATTTCTGGAAGAAGTTCTTCTACTGCTTCTGGTGGGGCCTGCGTAATCTAAGGTCTGTAACTCCATTTATAGCCATTTTTATGTAAATGAAAGGAGTCATGTAACACGGTTCATACTCCTAGTTGCATCATTAGTCACATATAACTCCATTTCAAGACTCTTATAGCTATTTTTAATGTAAATGTAGGAGTCATGTGACACAGTTTATCAACTCCTAATTGCATCATTAGTCACATATGTAATTCCATTTCGAGCCTGTTATACCCATTTTAGTGTAAATGTCATGTGACACAGCTTATCAACTCTTCTAGTTGCATCATTAGTCATCAAAGACCAACCTGATCACTTGCTTTTCTCACTGCAGTGCACTTGGACAGAATCTCAACACGAGCAAGTTCGTTGGTGAAATCATCTTTGCTGTATCCATTTGCATATCTGGACTAGTCCTATTCGCACTACTTATAGGCAACATGCAGGTCAAAACATTGAAGAACCGCTCCTTTTCACTGCCTTTGCTTTAATCACAACACTCAAAAGCCACAAGGAAGATAAGAGACTGATGATAGTTTCCACTTTGCAATATTGCAGAAATACTTGGAGTCGACAACAGTTCGAGAAGAGGAGATGAGAGTGAGGAAAAGAGATGCAGAGCAATGGATGGCTCATCGGATGTTGCCAGAGGACCTAAGGAAACGTATCAGAAGGTATGAACAATACAAATGGCAAGAAACCAGAGGAGTTGAAGAAGAAAACCTTCTGCGTAACCTCCCTAAAGACCTCAGAAGAGACATTAAACGCCATTTCTGCCTCGATCTCCTCAAGAAAGTAAGCTTCTCTCTTCCATATGCATGTGCATTTTGGGTATATGTTACTGGTTAACATCCGAAAAGAGTTCGGATTAAGGTTAGTCCGGTTCGCTTCGACTTTTCGAGTAATTCAGTTAAAATATCGAGTAAATTCTGGTAAAATATAATAATATTCAAACAGTTCAGAATAAAATTTGAATATTTCAGATTTTTCTGGTTATCTATTTGGTTCTTGGTTCCCGTTCCAATATTTCAAACGGGAACTGGTTAACATCCGAAAACAATTTGGATTAAGGTTAGTCCGGTTTGCTTTGATTTTTCGAGTAATTCAGTTAAAATATTGAGTAATTAGAGTAAAATATAATAATAATAATATTCAGATAAAATTTGAATAATTCAGATTTTTTAGATATCTATTTGGTTCTCGGTTCTGGTTCGGATATTTCAAATATAGAAATATATGAACTATTCTAGTATCTACGAGTTTAGGTTCAGTTTTGGTTTTGTCTTGTTCGGTTTTCGGGTAAATGTGTGTGCCTTCTCTTCAATCTTCCATTGATAGACATAAAAAGAACTAAGTTTTGATACAATTATTGTGGTGAAGGTACCTCTGTTCGAGATAATGGACGAGCAGTTGCTAGATGCCGTGTGTGACAAGCTAAGACCAGTTCTCTACACTGAGAACAGCTACGCGATAAGAGAAGGAGATCCGGTGGAGGAGATGTTGTTTGTTATGAGAGGAAAGCTTATGAGCGCCACCACAAACGGTGGCCGGACCGGTTTCTTCAACGCCGTGTACCTCAAAGCTAGCGACTTTTGCGGCGAAGATCTTCTGACGTGGGCGTTGGATCCTCAGTCTTCGTCTCATTACCCGATCTCGACGAGAACAGTTCAAGCTTTAACTGAAGTAGAAGCCTTTGCTCTTGCAGCAGAAGATCTCAAGCTTGTCGCCTCGCAGTTCAGACGTCTACATAGCAAACAGCTTCAACATACTTTCAGGTTTGGTCTATTTATTATTAATTGGTCTGCTTCTCCTTTTCCGGTTTGATTCGGTTGGGTTGGTTAAAGTCTCAGGTTTGGTCTAATTAATTAATTATACCGATCTAGTTCTCGGTTCTGTTTGGATTGGTTAAAATCTCGGGTTTGATCCCTTTATTAAGTTGACAGATCTGATTCTCGGTTCGTTTTGGTTTAATTCGGTTTAAATTGGTTAAATCTTAGGTTTGGTCTATTTATTACGTTGACATATCTGCTTCTCGGTTCAGTTTGTTTAGTTTGGTTTGGATTGGTTAAAATGTCAGGTTTTATTCGGTACAATGGAGGACATGGGGAGCATCGTTTATACAAGCGGCGTGGAGGAGACATTGCCGGAGAAGATTGGCTAGGTCGTTAACGGAGGAAGAAGATCGATTCCGAAACGCCGTTGCAAAACGAGAACGCAGAGCCGCGTCGTCGTCGTCGAGTCTTGTTGCGACGTTATATGCGTCGCGGTTCGCGTCAAACGCGCTTCGCAATCTGCGTCAGCACAATACGCTGCCTCTGCTTCCTCCGAAGCCATCGGAGCCTGATTTCAGTGTTGATGATGATTGAAACATCTCTTCCACGAGCCTACTTTATCACTTGTAAATTTGTCAACTACAATAATCATTTTACTGTCTATAAAAAATGACCATAAATCATGATAAAAGTATAGTAGAGTAACGAATTTTTATATATGATTATATGAATGATATACAGAGGAGAAATCATCTCGTGTATTTCTAAACAAGAAGGGAACAAATGTTTAACATTTTACCAAAAAAAAGAAAAAAAGAAGAAGCGAACAAATGCTATAATGACCCACTTGGGTATCAAAAAATATACTTTAGACATTTTTAAATTTTATTTTTTTATTTAAATTTAATATGAATAATGAACAAAATGTCCCTAAAACTTGAAAATTTAAATTATTTACTAATCCAACCATGTATAACTGGATTCAAACCCATATATCTAAAGCTCAGTCCGGATTCATTTAACTTTTTAGTATTAAAATTGTTTTTTTTTTTTTAAATGTATGTAAAATTTATTCACAAAAAACATTTTTACAATTAGTGCAACCAAGTTTGAATCATTTAAAGAATACAACTCAAAAGAAAAAACCCTAACAATTACTCCTTCTCAAAAGCTAGAATCTTCTATAAGCATCAACTTCAACTTCCAATATCCCCACAAACTTAACCATAAGACACAAGTCAAGTTTGGAAATGCCATGAGATTCTCCTCATTAAAATTTTCATTAGAGAAAACTCAATTGAGACAAAACTTTAATAGGGGAAAAAGAGTAAGAATATCATGGCTAGAGGATGAAAATGTAGACAAAGCCCTTCTACTACTCCTTTGATGATGATCATCTGCCTCCATATAGATGTAGCGACCTCAGAACACAAACCAGAGATGAAGAAACTAAACTCTTTTTTCAAACCAAACGCAAAGCCCCTCATCAAGATACTTCTTCCCTTTGCCTTTAACTGCAAGTAACTTCAGCCTAATTGTCTTGTCCACCAACATATGGAGAGTGTCCTCTGACTTTGGCTGTTCTCCATGAATCTAAAGCCATACATCTAAAGCCCAGTCCGGATTCATTTAATTTTTTTAGTATTAACATTGTTTATTAGCTATACAAATTGTACCAGTTATATTATTTATACAGTTTTATCGGTTGTACTAGTTATACAGTCATACTAGTATATGTGTATTGGTAATGATGTTTTTATATAGAAAATATGAAAATTAAATGATTTTTTAATCTGTGTGCACAAGTCTCAATGACATTTACTATGAAATAGAGGGAGTATTGTATTATATATAACCTTTCTTTAAAATATAGCATTATCTCTAACGCTGTAACATGTTATATTAGTTGTACTAATTATAAATTTAATATGAAATTATGTTTTAATAGTCATTAGTTGTTATAGTTGTACTATTTTTGAAAAAAATGCATCTATATTTTTTGCTCTCCGATCCAAAGTTAAACCCGGATTTAGAATAAGAGGAGTTAGTTGATGCTGATGAGTTCTATTGTTCAAGCCACCAATATGGATATCCATGAAGGAGAAAACATTCAGTGTTGTCGTGACGTTTCCTATAAAAATGGGTGCATGTACGATTTGGATCACAAGTTCGGAAAGTTGTAGTTGCAGCTTGAGGCAAGTCTGTCTTAAGCAGTTCTGTTTGTGCTGAAAAATCTATAGCATCAGATTTCATCTCTTTAGAGCGAACGGCGTTGTAGTGTTGTTCCTCCCAAATAATCCTTGAGTTGACGTTATTGATATCTGGAAGAAGTTCATTGTCGATGATCTGAGTCATATGTTCCAGAATCGAGACTCATTGAGTCCGAATAGAAACTTATGGATATGAACTTTTTTCGCATTCTTTATCGTGTCTGCATCCGCTTCACACAAACGCGAACGAGTAGTCCTGAGATTGCTGAGCTCCTCCCATAGTTTAGTAAGATGACTGTAATATTCAATTACTGTCTGGCCATGCTACTGACACGTATTTATCTTTTTGAAATTTAGAATATGAAAAAAGAATTTTTTTTCTGAATGGAAGAAGGAAAAAATTATTTTGAAAACAAATTATTAGATTTATTGTTTGTGTACGTTTACGCTACACCAAAAAATCCCGTAGAAGAGCAGGTATTGAACAATCTTATTTGTGGGCTTGCATTTGTATCTATATAACTAATAAGAAGCTATAATATCTCTTAGAGTTGCACAATATCATATGTATAAAAAATATATATCATGTGTATAATTAATATTGAATATTGTTTGGAGTTTTGGATAGAAGAATAAAGATATTATGTTTTGATTCTAAGTTAATTGGTTTGGTTTGTTTAGAAGGATTTGCAATAATCGATTTGTATAGATGGTTTGAATATTATACATAAATATATATATATATATATATATATATATATATATATATATATATATATATATTTATATGCATTCTCAAGGTTTTAGTTTACATTGATATACAATGGTCAATATAATTTATATGTTAGTAATGTTATTTACCTTTTTTGTTTTTATACAGGTTATCTTGGGTTTTATTAAATAAATCTGTATACTGTATACTGTATATTGTAGTTAGAGTCGAGCATATTAAGCGTCTAAGCCACTGCACCAACTAAACATTTCATGTACTCATATACAATATGCAATATATATACAATAACTAACATAAACACCCTAAAATTAGGCCCCGAATAATCCCTATATAATCTCCGCATAATTGATTCAGCGCTAGACGGTATATGGCCGCACATACAGCGCCTAGCGCAATCCAGAACAGAGTATAACACTAATATTTATTTTCGAAAAATAACAGTCTCTACTCTGTAATAATAAATAGAAGTGGTTAGAATAAATTTATCTCTAAGTTATTGTTATGATAATAAATTTAGAAAACGGTTGGAAATGATCTAATATCAGCTTTAAGCTTCAACGGGCTACAACTGCATTAAAATAAGAGGGAAGGATCTTTGTTCTAACATTACAGAAGTAAAATGCCACAGAATAGTTTTACTGATACAATAATGTTACATAAATAAATGCCACGGAATAGTTCTACTGATACAAATAATGTTACATGGGAGTTTGTTCCCTGACAAAGTAAACAGAGGGCTTTCTTCTGATTTTTATCTTTGGGAACAAACCAAGTCTCCTACAATGAAGAGCTTGATATCCTTATTCGGAGTCTTTTGTTAGCATCATTCAGTCATGGACTTTTGCATTAGATCTTGTGCTTCTACTATGGCTGAGCTGGCAGCATGCAGCACTATTTTCTTAAGCTACACCAAAATGCATTGAGAAGATAAGTACACAGACAGCTGATCAAAAACCACAAACTAAGACTGCTTAGATTCATAACATTATGTAAAGAAAATAGTTAAAGATACCTCTAGTTTATCTTCATTAGATCTGTGGTCTTTTGGTAGCCTCCGGAACTCCTGTGTTAGCCTAAGGCATTCCTCTACGCTTTCAGGAGCAACAAAATCAAGTGCCACCTTTATGCAAGACTGTAAACCAGTTTCAATTTTAGGATCACTGACACTTTTAAGTTTCTTGATTCATAAACATGAGATTTCGAAACAAAAGAGAGGAAGGCTTAAACTGGTTGCTTACCTGTATATTCCTCACTTGGTGAGGACAACCTGCAGGGATAAAAACAGCTTCACCTAAGTGTTGCACAAACGTCCATGGCTCTATATCTGCATATGAAATAAAACTTATATCGATTTTTCACCGTAGCAAAGAAGATAAAATCCAAAGAATAATCTTACCGAACTCTTCTTTCAGCTGCTTCTTTTGCCTTTCAGTCAAGAACAAGGTCTGGTCATGAATTGGGTGAGTAACCTGAAAATTAAACAAAAAGCATAAATTCCAGATTTCTCTCACACATTAATCATTTACAAGCGTGATGTGGGTGATGATACGTACAGATTCCACAGGTTCGTTAAAGAAATGACGAAACTCATGCTTGTGTCTATTCAAATACTCGATAAGTTTTGAAACATCCTCTCTCCGAAAGATGTCCCACACAGCACCACCATTTGAACTCTCATTGGCATTGCCATTAGTTTCTTTTGGAGCATCAATTGTCTGCTCTTGCATGGACTCCGCACTCGTACTACCATCCAAACTCTGATTGACATTGCCTTCAGTTTCCTTCGGAGAATCCAGTTTCTCCTCTTTGATGGATTCCACAGGCTGTGGGAGACTAATATTTGTATCCCACGGGTCAGTTAAAAGAGCTGTTGGCATCTTCAGTCCGTTCTCCACCGTGGGATCATCTTCGCTTTGGTTCGTTGGAGATAATCTCTCCGTCTTCAAACCAGCAATTGGTCCGTTTATAGGCGTTACATTCTTCTCAGAAACTAGACCTGACTCTTCCATAGGATCATCTTTTTTAGTTTTAATACATTCACCTGAAATTTAAGCTTTCAGTAATGCATTTAAAAGAATAATACATAAACATGGGAGGGGAGCTTCTTTCAAATACCTTGTGAAACAAACATCTTATCATCTTCTTGTGAGCTGGACGGTCTAGAACTGCTATTTGATGGTTCTTCGTTACCTGCCTTGTCCTCATTCTCTACTTCTTTCACTGACTTGTTTTCACATTCACTCGCTTCCGTCTGTTGACCAACGTGTTGTTTACGAGACTTTGCTTTTTTTACAAGTTTGTATTGCCAAGGAGGTATATCCACTTCAGTTGTGTGTGTCAGCACATTGACCTAACACAAATCCACCAAAGTATTAAGTAAAGATCACTGGTTTTATGTCTGAAGAATTGAGAAAGAAGTGGTGCACACTTACCGCATCGGACATATCACAATGTAGTTTTGTCACAGAATCTCCTCCATTAAGCTCTTCAGGGAAACCGTAGGCAATGTATGTCTTGGGTCCAAGATCTGGCTTCAGGGATCCTTCAGGAAGTCTTGTTGCGAGATTCAAGATACCTGACTTTGGGTCAGTGTAATCAAAGAAAGGTAACGCAGAAATAAACTCAGCGTTATGCCTTGGAAGCCTCTCTTCAAATAGAGTTGATGGAGGCCAATCTTTTAACTTCAACATGAATGGCATACCACTGCGATCCTGGCGGCCTTTCAAGTAGCCTTGAAAAAACTGATGAATATTTATGTCAACCTACAAGCGAAGGGATGGTAATGAGCTTATTACCTCTTAGAAAATGGTATTAATAATATTATAAAACATACATAGATTCAGTTTGACTGACCTCACACCACTCCAAGCAATCCAAAGCTTTCACGCTTTTTGCCTCTTCTTTGCATTTAGCTTTTGGATCCATTTCCCTACAAGCCCTCCACATAACCATCGGATCCCAACTTAGTCCAGGTGTCTTGTCGAGAACATTTCTGACTATCACAGGTTCTGCCCTCATCCAATGCGACTGAAAATGAGCAATATCGTCTTCAGCCAGATCAACGGCATTTGGGCAGTACAAAAAGTTGTCATGGCCGTTCTTCCTAAACGCCGCCTGCCTTCTGATTAAGGAATCAGAGTGTTCAGTACATGAGGAACATTCATGAGCAATATCCACATCTGGTGGCTGAAACTGCAGAGTAACTTCCTCTGCATTTGTTATCAGTTTACCGACCCAATCACATTCCCACAACCGTTTCAACTCTAGTGTTGCAGTACCACAACCACCACGCTCTTTTGGAGGGCATGGGATGCTACCGTCAGGATTTAGCTTCCAGTCAGAGTCAGAGATATTGTTCTCCACATCTGTCTTCTCATCGTGTGAACTCTCTCTAAGTTCCTTGCAGCAGGAGAGACATATGTCGGATGAGCAATCTGGGTTCAGACAGCTTCTGTGAAAATTGGCAATGGATGTTCTGCAGATATCACTGTCGTACAAGAGAGAAGAGATTGTAAGCAAACAAGATAACTCAGAGTAATATGTAAGAAAATCAACGAGATATGCAATTCAAAGAAACAGATAACAAAACGTGTTTTTTATAGATGACTTGATGCTTTATTCACTTCCTCTGGAAATAGAGCACTTATAAGAAGAGCTAATGAGTAGCAAACCCAAAGACACCTGAAACTCAAAGCTTTGCAGCAAATTAACCAACTAAAATCCGTAAAATTTATCATTTAACCAAAGTAGATGCTAAACTATCTGGTGGATTTGGTTTGGCTTTAAACCGGAAAACTGAAGTGTTTTTTAATTAGATTAATTAAATATAATAATAATATTAAGATTTAAATATATTTAACCATTTAACTTAAACAAGTAAACATAAGTTTATACATTTTACTTCTAAACGAATATATTAAACAAAAACTAAAATAAAAAAATATAAATCTTATACATTAACATCAAAACCAAAAATTATTTATGATATTTATGTAAGGTTTGGAGATAATAATATAAAGTTATTGGATTACATTTTCTATATATTTTGTTGTGATTTGCCTCTACGTTTAAATTTGAAAAAAAAAATGATTTAGTCTCAAATAATGATTTGTTTATGTTTTTATAAATAATATTTTTTTTTGTAATTGAACTAGAACAAAACTAAAAAAAATCAACTCAATCAAAATAAACTAAACCGAACCTCTAATTAAATCAAAATGCCCATACCTAAATTTTTCGGCAAGCTTCGAGTTCGAATAGTTTCAGATATAACCAAAATATCCAAATTTTGTATTAAATATTTATTAGATATCTTTGTTTTTTCAATCCAACCTCTATTTGTGTACACTAATGTAAATATCCAAAAACAAAATGAATTTCAGGTAATCAAAACACAATATGTCAACAAAAGACAAAAGGATATTCAGTTTTAAAGGAAAAAATCTGTTTTAAGAAATATTTTTATAATTTGAATAATTTTTTATATAAATTTTTTAATACTCTACCAATCATATTCTTAATTACATTTAATGATAGTATACAACTTCCACAATATATTATTATTGTTTTGTTATTAGCTTGACTATTCTACCAATCAAAGATTAAAGTGATGAAAAATCAAGAGAATAGAAAGTTCATGACTCAGGACAATGGTGTTTCTACAGAATGAACGGTTCAACTGAGAAGATGATAGGTACAATGAATCTCCGGAGAAGTTTATATGCTTTGCATGCTGAATGTGAAGCCTTGATATGAGCTATAGAATGCATGAAGACTCTAACTTTTCAGAAGTAGTATTCATAAAAGACTGTTCTCAACTGGTGAAGATAGTGTCATCACCTGGAGAATATCCAGTTTTTGCTACACACTTGGAGGAGTTCCAGCGTAGTAAGAATTTCTTCCCTACTTTTAAGATTCGACATATTCCGAGGACACATAATCTAATGGCGGACAAGCTGGCACGAGGTGCTATGAGTTCCTCTTCTGCTATGTTCTATGTCGATTATATGCATCCAATCTGGTTCTCTGGATAGGACGAGCATAGATGATAGTTTAGTCTCTTTGTTGTAAAAAAAAAAAGTTTATGACTAAATGGTCAAAAAGTTCTATCCAATTTATCTAGGATTGTTAAAGTCCATTTGGTTCACTAGTTTAACTAAAGTATAAATAGTGACCAAGGAATGAAAAAAGAACAATGCATTCCTAAATATTTCTAAATTTTTTTTACAATTTATAAAAAATAATTTTTCCTTTTTGTTTCTTCTTATTCATTTTTTATAAAAATATAGATTTTAATGGTGACTAATGAATGAAAAGAAACATTGAATTTCTTGTTATTCCTAAAATATATAACCATTCAGTTTCTTCTCATTTTTTATTATAGAAAAATATAGGCTTTAACGGTGACCAAAAAGGACAATGATTTTTTTATTATTCCTAGAATATATCACCATTTGTAATGAATATTTTTTCCTTCTTATTCCTCCTCATTTTTTGTACAGAATGATAGAACAAATATTTCTTGTCAAATTTGAAAAGAACAAGCATTTCTTCTCATTCCTACTATTTTATTTTTGCTTTCATATTCATTCATTTTTAAAACGAACAAGCTGTCCTTATTAAATCTGAAAAGGAATAAAATATTCCTTATCAAATTTGAAAAGGAACAAACATTCTTTATCATTCCTACTATTTTATTTCTATATATTTTTTTCATATTCATTCATTTTGTTCTCTAAAAAGTCACCAGTTGGAGCCATAGATTAAATTTGTTCTTCACTAAATTTATCAATGAATGATCATTCTTCATTGTTCCTATAATTTTATTTATTCCTCACTCTCCTATTTGTTTTAAATGTTCCTATGATGATTGCCGATTAGACCCTAAAAATTTGTTAATATTTTACATCAGGATATCCAAATTTCTAATCAATGAGCACAAGTAAACTCTGTCAAAAATGGATTTAGAGGATGATTCAAAGTGATGCAACTAATCATGAAACTTCATAACGCAACTAAAATTGCTAGCAATAATATCATCTTGTGTAACATTTCTCATAATATATATCATAATCAATTAATGCTAAAAATAGCTTGAGATTTAATTAAACTACTAGATTCTGATCTACTTTTTCAACGGGTCGAAAGACAGATATATTTTTTGCTCAACTTTTTTTTGAAAATTTTAATTTTTATATCTGAATTTTCTTATGATAATCTTTGTATTTAATATTAATTTAATTTTATAGAATAATCTTTTAAATAAATAAAATACATAATGTTCATATTTTAACCGGTCGTTGTGATATTGATATTGGAGTATTAAACCATCTCCAACCCACCTCTATTTTAATCTCTATATTTTCTTCTAAAATAGAAAAATTCTATTATAAAGGTGGATTTGTTCCAATGTATGCATCTATAATAGAGTTCTTCTATTTATAGAGGAAAATATAGAAATGCTATTTCCGTCTCTAAGAGCATCTCCAACTCATTGCTATTTTCACTTCTATAATAGCATTAGAAGTGAAATTGCTCCAACCCACGTCTATTTCTTCTTCTATAATAGAGGTCTCTATATTTTTCTCTATTTATAGAGGAAGAAATAACATTCATCTATTTTTTACTCTATAAAATAAAGATTGCTATTTTGGAGAAATACATTGGAACATATCCCACCTCTATTATAGAGTTCCTCTATTTTAGAAATAAAAATAGCAAAATATATTGGAGATGGTCTAAATATATAGACAAAAAATAGAATTCCTCTATATTTTCCTCTAAAATAGAGAAATTATACTAGAAGTATACATTTGAGCAAATCCACCTCTATAATAGACTATACATTCGAGCAAATCCACCTCTATAATAGAGATCTCTATTTTAGAAGAAAATATAGGAGTGTACATTGGAAATGCTCTTATTTAGTATATATGCTCCATAATCAGTTCATAACCAAGTCCATTTAGTATATAGATGCTTCCACTATCAGTTCATAACCAAGTCCATATTAAGGTTAGCTTGTAAGTTGGCGACCAATGAGACTATATATGGACTTAGATTAATTTGTCAATTGAGCGATGTGGGACTTAATAATGCTGCCTCTTTAAACAGCAACATCTTCGACGCCAGTGAAGGATAATCGCCGCCGCTTCTATCTTTGAGACTCCCATTACACTCATCTCCATTTCCTCATCACCAACTCGACGTCGTGTTCCTGCTCTGATACCATATGATACAATGTGGATGATTGGTTGGACTGTAACGGTAAACTCCAAAATTTAGTTTGTACGATTTTTGTTACTGCCCAACCAATATTGTATCATTCAGTATAAAAGTGTCCACGATGTCCATAACCAAATCCACCCAAAAGCTAGCTTGTAAGTGGGGACCAATAAAACTGTATGGAATTAATTTTTCAATCGAGTGATGTGGGATGCAATACTATTGCCTCTTTAAACAGCAACATCCTAGACGTCGGTAAAGGATAATGGCAGCGGCTACTATCTTTGAGACTCCCATTATATTCATCTCCCTTTCCCTCATCACCAACCCGACGTCGCATGTCTGAGGAAGATGCTCTGATACCATTTGATACAGTATCATTTAGTATAAGCGTTGAGTCGTTGACAATCAGCCCATAACTAGCTTAATTTTTCACTCGAGCGAAGAGGGGACATAACAGACTAACCCCCAAGATACCCGAAAGAATCTGAGCGTATTTAAATTATACTGAAACTACTTAATACGATCATCAATCACCTAACCAAAAAAAAACAACCTTAATTATTTTCCACTACAGTACTTCTCTCCCACTCCCTATTGGCTATTTGCAAAAGCATACAAGAAACGGTATGGAAACGTTTTTTCCCCCACGAAGAAATATCATTATCAAGCAAGCAAAAAGAACAAACAAGAAGTTATTGAAAACTTACCAGTATATGCGTTCACTTGGATGAAGTTCGGACCAAGTAATATCAGATTCTGTCACAGGGATTCCTAGAAGAATACAACAGGTTAGGTTCACGTGAGTGGCAAACAGAGCAGAAATGAGAGGAGAGCAAAAACAAGTGAAGAAAACATACCTCTAATAGATGTTTCAATCTCTAGTTCACGGTTCTGCTCTGCATAAACATCTCTAAGAACAGGAAGAGCTTTAACTAATAGGTACTGCAACTGCTTGAGCTTGACACTCGCGTCCTTCTCACTTGGTTGCTGAGATTCAGAAACCATCCAAATGAAGGAGAGATTTCATCTCAAAAGATGCAAACAAATGAATCTACAAAATGACATACCTTGACAAGCAAAGGCTGACGCAAACAAGCTCTACAATTGCAATTCTCGAGACAGAAAGGACATGCATCTTTAACTTCCTCAGGCGTTCTCTCCGGATACCTATATATAAATGATATTCAACTCTCAAAAAAAAAAATGCAATCATAATAAACACTCATTATAATATAATGTGCAAGTGAAAATAGTATTATTACCATCGGTTGATGCAGTCATAGCAATAGCGCTTCTTGATACATTTAGAACAGAAGACAAGATCAACCTTATCCGTGAAGTTCTTACACTGATGACAAGTCAAACCCACATACTTTTTCGCTCCATCATCAGAGTTATTATTATCCTGCAAAAGCAAAACAGTGTTACATTTCCTCTTTTAAAAATTCAAAAAACAAGACTTCCAAAAATAGAAGTAAACCTTGTTGAGCGTAGGCATTACTCTAACGCTCCCTCTTCTTTCAGTAGATGGCTTCGAGTCCTCTCCACCGTTCGATTTGTTTCCTCTCCCTCTCCCTCTCCCTCTTCCTCTTCCTCTTCCTCTTCCCTGGCTCTCAGAACTCGGAGATTCTATGCTCACAGCATCTTCAGATCTAAGGTCTTTCAGCCTATCTGCGTCGTCGGAATCATCTGATCGAATTCGCTCTCCGCCCTCAGATTTTCTTGGTCTCCCTCTTCCTCTTCGTTGGCTATCAGAACTCGGAGATCCAATGCTCGCGACATCCTTATCTTTATTCCCAGTGTTACGTCGCTTCTCAGATCTCAGGTCCGAATCATCTTCTGATCGAATTCGCTTAGAATCATCTCCACCGTCAGGTTTTCTCCCTCTCCCTCTTCCTCTTCCTCTCCCTCGGTTCTCAGAACTCGGGGATTCTAGGTCCTTATCTTTCCTCCTCGTCTTACGTTCCTTATCAGATCTGTCTTCATCGGAACACTCTGATCGAATTCGCTTCTCCTTCCTTTCTTCTTCCATACTCTCTCCTTCTTTGCTTTTCTCCATTCTCTCTCTATGTATCGCCCTTGTCTCAGCTTTGGAACATCAGACGGCGGCGTTACTTATGTTAAGTTAGTGACGTGGCAGGTCAATGTCTTATTATAGGAACCATCGAATGGATCCTCGGAGTTCGTTTCTTTTCCCTACTTCCAATTTTTTTTGCTACTTTTTCTCTCTCTTTTATTAATAAAGTAAATGCAGATTTATTTCCCGGTGCTAGAATCTATGAAAAATTTATTAGCCACAGAAACCTTCCATAAAATCATACTAGTAACATTTCTATAAATAATGTTTCTTATTCCGACCAAACTTCAGTTTAACTTGCATTTATGTTTTAGGTCAATATAAAGAAACAAAACTACCACCGGTTACCAAGCTTTAATAAATAAACAATTAATGACATTTTCTATGGGCTTCTTCTGATTGAGAGAGACGCAAAAATGCGAATTGCCCTTAAGCATATGCTTAATTTGGCCCATTCATATTGGGCTTCAAAACTAGGCCTTATATCATTTGTTTTCTTTTACGTTAATGACATTGGGTCTCACGTCAGAGGTTCCATGACCTAGTAGCAAGTGTTTTGGTTCTTGTTGCACTATCTAAGCAGTAAACTTGATTTCAAGCCATTTTGTTAGGTATGTAGGCTGTTGGTTTGCTGAAATTTGTTAGTTATGTTACCGGAGAAGCCTTGAAAAAAAAAACACAAATGCCAAGCTTTTAGAGATATAGTATGAATACACTAGTTGGCGTCTTTATTTCAAAGGCCACTGCTGCGTCCTGGAGTTTTGCATTTTTAGATCTTGTGCTTCTCTTATGGCTGAACTCGCTGCATGCATCACCATTTTCTTAATCTACAATGCATTGAGAAGACATATATGTTAACATTAGCTGAAACTAGACCTCTTTCTTCTACCTTCAACATTGACCTTCAGAAATAAAATAAAACATTGACGTTCAGAACAGACAGTGTGAGATATTGAAGTACCTCTAATCTATTTTCGCTGTATCTGTGGTCTTTTGGGAGTCTCCGGATCTCTTGTGTTAGCCTAAGGCATTCTTCTACACTCTCAGGAGCAACAAAATCTAGTGCCACCTTTATGCAAGACTGTAAACAGTTTCATACTTAAGATCCCTAACACTTGAGCCATAAACCATGAGATGTCGGAACAAAAGACTGGTTGCTTACCTGTATATTTCTCACTTGGTGGGGACAACCTGCAGGGATGAAAACAGCTTCACCTAGGTGTTGTACAAATGTCCATGGCTCAATATCTGCATATGAAAATAAAAACTTATATCGACTTTTCTCCGTAGCAAAGAAAACAAGTCAGCTTGTCAATCCTAACAAGAATCTTACCGAACTCTTTCTTCAACTGTTTCTTCTGGCTTTCATTCAAGAACATACTCTGGTCATGAATTGGGTGGATAACCTGAAAATATAAACAGAAGCATAAATTCCAGATTTCTCTCAGATACTAATCATTTACAAGAGTGATGTCGGTGATGATACTTACAGATTCCACAGGTTCGTTGTAGAGATGATGAAACTCATGCTTGTGTCTTTTCAAATACTCAGCAAGTTTTGGAACATCCTCTCTTCGAAAGATGTCCCACACAGCACCACCATTTGAACTCTCACTGGCATTGCCATTAGTTTCTTTTGGAGCATCCAGTTTATGTTCTTGTATGGACTCCCCACTTGTACCCACATTAGGTTGTGGAGGGCTTTCCTCTTTATCCCACGGGGGAGTTGAAGGAAGCGTTGGCATCATTAGTCCATCCTCACTTTGGTACTGGGGAGATAATCTCTCTGTCTTCAAACTTTCTTCAACCTCAAGAGCATCGCATTCCTTTAAAGCTTCCCCATTCTCTACTTCTTTCAGTGACCTTTTTTCTGTCTGTTGTTGACCAACGTGTTGTTTACGCAACTGTGCTTTTTTTACAAGTTTGTATTGCCAGGGAGGTATATCCACTTCAGTTGTGTGTGTCAGCACATTAACCTAACACAAGTCAGTTTCAGTTAGAAAGTACAAATCATTAGTTTACGTTTATAACTCATGGCACACTGCACACTTACCACGTCAAAAATATCACAATGTAGTTTTGTCACAGAATCTCCTCTATCAAGCTCTTCAGGGAAACCGTAGGCAATGTATGTCTTGGGCCCAAGATCTGGTTTCAAGGATTCTTGTGGAAGCCTTGTTGCGAGATTCAAGATACCTGACTTTGGGTCAGTGTAATCAAAGAAAGGTAACGCAGAAATAAACTCAGCGTTATGCCTTGGAAGCCGCTCTTCAAATAGAGTTGATGGAGGCCAATCTTTTAATTTCAACATGAATGGCATACCACTGCGATCCTGGCGGCCTTTCAAGTAGCCTTGAAAAAACTGATGAATATTTATGTCAACCTACAAGCGAAGGGATGGTGATAAGTATACTTTTCAAAATATTGTAAAAGACAGAGAATGGAGTTGACTGACCTCACACCAGTCCAAGCAATCCAAAGCTTTCACGCTGTTCGCACCTCCCTTGCATTGAACTTTTGGATTCATTTCCCTGCAAGCTCTCCACATAACCATTGGCTCCCAACTTAGTCCAGACGCTTTCTCGAGAACATTTCTGACTATCACAGGTTCCGCCTTCATCCAATGCGACTGAAAATGAGCAATATCTTCTTCAGCCAAATCAACAGCATTTGGGGAGAATAAGAAGTTATCATGACCATTCTTCCTAAACGCCGCCTGCCTTGTGATGATGGAATCAGATTTTGCAGTGCATGAGGAACATTCATGAGCAATATCCACATCTGGTGGCCTAAACTGCATAGTAACTTCCTCTGCATTGGTTATCAGTTTTTCAATCCAACCACATTCGCATGAGCGTCTCAACTCCAGTGTTGACATACCACAACAACCAACACACTCTTTTTGTTGAGTATTTAGATCCGATTAGGTTTAGCTTCTTGAATGTTAATGTGATTAGGTTTGTTCGATTTGTATCAGGTTCGAGAACAGAGCAACGAAGAACAAATGAACAACACAAGATTTGTTCACCCGGTGTTCGCTGATCTACTCACCGGGGAGGGAACGGCATCCCTCAACTGATCACTATCGAGTGTTTTGATCAAGGTTACAAGCTCAACAATAATGGCGTAAGCCAATAAACCAGAGCAATACAAGAGAGATTTAGCGAGCTTATCACTTCCTCTATGAAGCCGGAAAGTCACCGCCGGAATGATCCAACCTGATCGTGTACCGCTTTCGTGACTCCGTCGAACTTCAACCTCGTGATCTCAAAGCTAAGTCGTCTTCTCTCTTCCTTGATCTTTCTCTCTCGATGTGATTCTCTCTATCTTCGCCGTAATTACGATGAGATCTGATGAGTTTGTTATAACAACCTCATCCACTCGCCGTTGCCTCTGAAACGCTGCGTTTCATTTAGCTTCACAACTGCTCTTGGGCTGAGACTTGGGCTTCTCCTCTTTCTTGCAGGTTTGGGAACGAGATGGGCTGGGAATCGCGAAGACCGGTTTGGTGTTTGACTGAACCAGACTAACCGAAATCCACAATCTCCACCTTTCAGACAGAACACCTAAATGTTGTCTCTCACTTCTCGAACCCTAGCCGCTTGTCTCTCTGAGGCGATTCATCGCCTCCTCTTGTCACCGACGCTGATCGACGACTCCAGGAGCAATCCGTTGCTCTCGTGATGACAGAGAACCTCTACGGATGTAAGGTACTCTCTGTATCCCTCTCTCTTCTCTTTTCTTCTTATGATTTGCTTCGACTGTCAAAGTAAATCAAACTCAGATCTTTCACTTACTGACCCCTTTTCTTTTTCTTCTCCTTGCAGATCAAGATGACCGATGCTTCAATCTCTGATCTGACCTATCGGCGAGACTCAGAAGATGAACCGACGAACTGCTGACGACTCTGCATGAATCTGATCTGAGCCGGACTGTTCCAGAATCAACTGTCAGACGTCAAAGCTTCAGACTTCCCGTAACATCGAACTCAGATAAGTGACCAATGACTTCTCTTTCTTTCGATGAACACTGAACCTTTCAAGATGAACTGACACTGATGATGAAAAACTCTTACTGACTCTGATCTTCTTTCTGTTTCAGGAACCTTGAAGAGACTCCACCTGAAACTGAACTCCACCTGAGAAGAAAACTCCACCTCGCTTCCTATACTCGGGTAACGATTTCTCTCTTTTCACTTCAAGTTGGTTTGATTCCAGTGAGTGTAGTAACAACTCATAAGAATGATAATGTTAACTAACTCCCTGAAATTTGTTTTCTTTGCGAGGTAACCAACAACGGAGCCACATCGTTACCCGGAGCTGCTTCCTTCTCAGAACAGATTCACCAGCTCAGAGCAAAGTCTGAACTTTGGACCAGGTAACACTTTAGTTAGGAAATCGGCTGGGTTTTTGCTTGTGTGAATCTTGTGTAGGATAATATCACCCTGCGCAACAATATCACGGATGAAGTGATACTTGTTTGCAACATGCTTAGTCCTTTCGTGAAATACTCTGTTTTTAGCTAGAGCTAGGGCACTCTGTGAATCACAATGCATCTTGACACTTCCTGGTTTTAGGCCTAGTTCTTCACATATCCCTTTTAACCAAATAGCTTCTTTGGTTGCTGTGGAGAGTGCCATATACTCTGCCTCAGTAGTTGACAAAGCTACAACTGATTGTAGGTTAGATCTCCACGAGACTGTATTACCCCAAACCTTGAACACATACCCAGTAACTGAACGTCGTCTGTCTAAGTCAGCCGAGTAATCTGAATCTGAAAAACCCTCAATAGAACGCACATCACTCTTAACAAACGTTAAACTGGTTTTAGATTCACCACGTAGAAACTTTAAAATCCACTTCACCGCCAACCAATGCTCCATACTAGGTTTAGACATAAACCTGCTCACAACTCCCACTGCATGTGCTAAGTCTGGTCTTGAGCCAATCATGGCATACATGAGGCTCCCGACTGCACTTGCATAACGGATTCCTTCCATCTCAGCTGCACCTGCTAACGCCTCTGCCTTGGTTTGACTCTTCAGTTTGAATTGAGGCGCCAATGGAGTTGTGACTGGCTTAGCATCTTGCATTCCGAAACTCTTTAGAACTTTCTCAATGTATGCCTCCTGAGAGAGTACTAAAGTTCCCTTCTTCCTGTCACGAATAATGTCCATTCCAAGAATTCTGGAAGCCCTTCCTAAATCTTTCATTTCGAATTCTCTGCTCAGACTGTCTTTCATCTTCTGAATCTCAGTCATATCTCCTGAAGCAATTAGCATATCATCCACGTAGAGAAGTAGATAAATTTCCTTAGGGGTATCAACACTTCTCATGTAGACACACGAATCATACTCACTCTGTAGAAACTTTTCTTTCTTCATAAAACAGTCAAACCGTAGATTCCACTGTCTAGGAGATTGCTTTAGACCATATAGAGACTTCCTTAGGAGACACACCTTGTTCTCATCCCCGGGTTTCACATAACCTTCAGGTTGATCCATTAGAATCCTTTCGTCTAGGTTCCCATGTAGAAAAGCAGTCTTGACGTCTAGTTGTTCTAACTCATAGTCTCTGTTCACCACAATTGAAAGCATCAGTCTTATGGAGACGTGCTTGACAACTGGTGAAAACACTTCATTGTAGTCAATGCCTTCCTTCTGTGAATACCCTTTAGCAACTAATCTTCCCTTGTATCTCCTGTCCTCCACACCGGGGATTCCCGGTTTATACTTGAAGAGCCACTTGCAGCCAACGGTCTTCTGACCTTTTGGTCTCTCAATGAGATCCCAAGTGTGATTTCTGTCAAGTGAATCCATCTCTTCGTCTGCAGCATTATCCCAGTGCTTCCAGTCTTTACTCCTCTTTGCTTCTTCGTATGATTTAGGTTCTTCCCTCTCAATATCATCTGCCACAGCTAGTGCATAGGCAACTAGGTTAGCATCTTCATATCTAGATGGTGGCCTGACATTCTGCCTTCTGACTCGATCTCTCGCAAGCATGTAGTTATCAATAGAGCCTGTAGATTCATTATCCTCAACAAACGTCAAACCTTCCGTATCACTGTCACTCTCTGAGTCGCTTGAACTCCCATGAACCTCTGAATCTTGTTGAGACTGATCTGAGTTTCCAGGATCAGACGTTTCACCATGTTCATAGTTGGGACCACTCGGTCCTCGAATCAGACTTGGACTGAAAGATACCTTTTTATTCGGCTCCTTAGTTTGCTTTCCTGAATCCTTCTCACTCTCTGTAACCTTCTTAGCTTGCATGTCTTTGTAGATCTCATCCTCTCTGAACACAACGTTTCTGCTCGTAGTACACTTTAGGTCCTCTGGAATCCACACTCTGTAACCCTTCACACCAAATGGATAACCCACGAAAACTCCTTTAACTGCTCTAGGGCTAGTCTTGTCCTGAGTAACGTGAACATAGGCTGTGCAACCAAACCTCCTTAAGTGTGATAAATCAGGCCTATTCCCTGACCAAACTTCTTCTGGAAGTTTAAAGTCAATGGTTGAATTTGGTGTCCTGTTTATCAGATACACAGCTGTAGAAGTAGCTTCTGCCCAAAACTCCTGTCCTAATCCGGTCTCAGCTAGCATGCTTCTCACTTTATCCATTATGGTGCGGTTCATACGTTCTGAAACCCCATTCTGTTGAGGAGTGTAGTTACATGTTCTATGTCGTTTGATTCCAGACTTTCTGCACAACTCGTCAAACTGCTTATTGCAATACTCCAACCCATTATCAGTGCGAAGGCACTTGATCTTCTTCTCAGTATGACTCTCAACAGCTTCTTTCCATTCCACAAACTTAGAAAATGCTTCGTCTTTAGTTCTTAGGAAGTAGACCCAAACTTTCTTTGAGAAGTCATCTATGAAGCTTATGAAATATTTGCAACTAGCCAGACTCTCTGGAGTTGATGGAGAACCCCATAGATCTGAATGCACATACTCTAGGATGCCTTTAGTAGTATGCTTTGCCTTAGGGAAACTTTGTTTATGTGATTTACCCAATACGCAGCCTTCACAAAACTCTAGCTTCCCCACTTCAGTCTTAGGTATATAACCTTCCTTCACGAGCATCTCCATGTTTTTAGAACTCATGTGTCCTAACCGTGAATGCCATATAGTAGTCTTTGCGTCAGTAGACTCACTGATATTAGCTTCACCACGTGACACTGTTCCTTGTAGATAGTACAACCCATTCTCATACTTGCCAGTGATCACCTTCTGTCCATCTTTGTAGAATGTCACAGTGAAATCTCCACCTTGATAGTTACACCCTGATTTCTCTAGCATTCCATAGGAGATTAAGTTCCTGCTCATATCTGGCATATAGCGAACATCTTTGAGAATAATCACTGCTCCATCTTCATTAGTAATTTTGATTTTACCAATGCCCTTGACTTCGCATTGAGTGTTGTTCGCCATTAGAACTTTGCTTCCATCTCCTTCTTGTAGATCAAATAAGACATCCTTGTTAGGTGTAATGTGAAATGTGCAACCTGAGTCCAGAACCCACTCGTCTCTAGAGTCATGTATGCTTGCTGTAAGTACTAACGGTTGCCTTATCTCAGTTACTGAATTCACTGCTTGTTCACCACCATTTTTGTGTCCTCTGGTTGGACAATCACGCTTCCAGTGACCTTCTTTGCCACATGAGAAACACGTGCCTTTCTTAGTCTTATCTGATCTGCCTCTAGACTTAGATCGATCACCTTTGCTTCTAGACCTGTTGTACTTCTTGTTGTTACCATTATCTGATCGCTTAGACGACCTTCCTCTCGACTCAACAGATAGGCCTTCTGATGTAGTTTTCTTTTTATTCAGTAAACCTTTCTGTCTGAGCTCAGCTTCTTTTGAATATGCAGATGTAACAACTTCAGAGACAGTGAGAGTGTCTCAGCCAGTGCCGTATTGAAGAGTGTGGACCAGTTGCTCATACGCAGTAGGAAGACCAGAGAGCAACTGTATAGCTTGATCTTCATCTGTAATGGTAACCTTCAAACTCTCTAGATCAGCTATCAGTTTTAGAAACACATCCACATTTTCTTCAATCGACTTATCCTCTTCCATTTTGTAGCAGGAGAACTGACGCTTCAGGTAGATCCTGTTTGGAAGAGACTTGAGCTGATACAGCTTCTCCAGGGACTTCCACATGCCAAGAGCAGTCTGCTCGTGCATGATTTTCCTCAAGATTGAATCACTCAAGCAGGTACACAGTAAGCTTCTGACTCGTAGATCTTTATCAGCCTTCTTCTGATCAACTTTAGGTTTCTCACCTTCTTCTTGCTTTTCAGATACTGACGTAACCACGAAGTCGTCTTGTAACACTGCAAGGAGACCTTGAATCTCCAACTGAGCCATCATCTTGTACTTCCACATACCGAAGTCTCCCTTCCCATCAAACTTATCCATCTCGAACTTTCCATGAGTTCTCTCCATCTTGAAACGTAAGGATCTCAGGAGCAACTGCACACAGAAAGCGAATAGCAGCAATCACAGCAACACAAGCAGGAGATCTACAAACCTCAGTGATCGCAGCAAGTAATCACAGATAAGTAACCTCTCCTTCTCTTTCCTTATCAGATCTGATCTTACTCGTTACCTTAGCACCCAACCTTGTGCTCTGATACCAATTGTTGAGTATTTAGATCCGATTAGGTTTAGCTTCTTGAATGTTAATGTGATTAGGTTTGTTCGATTTGTATCAGGTTCGAGAACAGAGCAACGAAGAACAAATGAACAACACAAGATTTGTTCACCCGGTGTTCGCTGATCTACTCACCGGGGAGGGAACGGCATCCCTCAACTGATCACTATCGAGTGTTTTGATCAAGGTTACAAGCTCAACAATAATGGCGTAAGCCAATAAACCAGAGCAATACAAGAGAGATTTAGCGAGCTTATCACTTCCTCTATGAAGCCGGAAAGTCACCGCCGGAATGATCCAACCTGATCGTGTACCGCTTTCGTGACTCCGTCGAACTTCAACCTCGTGATCTCAAAGCTAAGTCGTCTTCTCTCTTCCTTGATCTTTCTCTCTCGATGTGATTCTCTCTATCTTCGCCGTAATTACGATGAGATCTGATGAGTTTGTTATAACAACCTCATCCACTCGCCGTTGCCTCTGAAACGCTGCGTTTCATTTAGCTTCACAACTGCTCTTGGGCTGAGACTTGGGCTTCTCCTCTTTCTTGAAGGTTTGGGAACGAGATGGGCTGGGAATCGCGAAGACCGGTTTGGTGTTTGACTGAACCAGACTAACCGAAATCTACACTTTTGGAGGACATGGAATGCTACCGTCTGAATTGAGCTTCCAACTAGAGATATCTTGATCACAGAAGCCCTCTCTTAGTTCCTCGCAGCACGAAAGGCATACATCGCATGAACATTTCGGACAGCTTCTGTGAAAATTGGAAATGGATGTGCGGCAGAGGTCACTGCCATACAAGTGTGAAAAGATTGTAAGCAAAAAAGGGAATACAGAGATCACTGACGTACAATGCACCATTAGAAACACAGAAATAAAATTACTTAGTGATATCATAATCTCATCAGCCACTTACACCAACAGAAACACCATAATCATTCTTCCAGGCAAATATGGTTTCTTTATTGTTCCATTGATATATTAACTAGATAGATCGGTGATAATAGCTACAGAAGAGTCTCTATTCCTATTGCTTACTTGCAGTGGATACAAGAAACAGTATGAAAAAACTCAATAGTGTTTGAAATTTACCAGATAGATGGGTATCACATCATCTCGGTGATAATAGCTACATAAAAGTCTCTATTCCCATTGCTTATTTGCAATAGATACAAGAAACAGTAGTAGTGTTTGAAATTTACCAGAATATGCGTTCATTTATGCCAGCTCCGCTCCTAGTAATATCAGATTCAGTCACAGGGACTCCTAGAATAACAAAACAGGGTTTGTGAGTGGCAAGCAGGAACAAGGAAGAAATGAGAGGAGAGCAAAAAACAAGTGAAGATCCATACATACCTCTAATAGCTGATTCAATCTCTAGTTCACGGTTCTGCTCTATAGAAACATCCCTAAGAAGTGGAAGAAGTTTAACTAGTAGGTACTGCAACTGCTTGAGCTTGACATTAGCGTCCTTTTCACTTGGTCTCTGCTGAGATTCATTCAGATACAATCCAAATGAAGGAAATATTATTTGACGCAAACAAATCCAACTGGTTGAACCTCTTTACCTTGATGGGAAGCAAAGGTAGACGCAAACAAGCTTTGCAATTGCAATTCTTCAAACAGAAAGGACAGGCAGCTTCAACTTCCTCAGAGGTTCTCTCAGGATACCTATATATATATTAGAGAATTCAAGATTCACATGACTTCAATCGTTCTAGTGTTCAACAAGTGAAAAACTTTTACCATTTCTTGATGCAGTCATAGCAATAGCGCTTCTTGATACATTTAGAACAGAAGACAAGATCAACCTTATCCGTGAAGTTCTTACAATGATGACAAGTCAAACCCACATACTTTTTCGCTCCATCATCAGAGTTTTTATTATCCTGCAAAAGCAAAACAGCCCTCTTTTCAAATTTCAAAATTCAAAAAAACAAGACTTCCAAAAATAGAAGTAAATTCAAGAAAATATAAAAAAAAACCTTGTTGGGCGTAGACATTACTCTAACGCTCCCTCTTCTTTCAGTAGATGGCTTCGAATCCTCTCCACCGTCAGATTTGTTTCCTCTTCCTCTTCCTCTTCCTCTCCCTCTCCCTCTCCCTCTTCCTCTTCCTCTTCCTCGGCCCTCAGAACTCGGAGATTCTATGCTCACAGCATCTTCAGATCTAAGGTCTTTCAGCCTATCTGCGTCGTCGGAATCATCTGATCGAATTCTCTTACAATCATCTCCACCGTCAGATTTTCTCCCTCTTCCTCTCCCTCTTCCTCGGTTCTCAGAACTTCCTAGGCTTACGGCATTCTTTCTTCTTCCATCATCATCGGAGTTGTTATTATCCTGCACAAGCAACACAAGTATCTGTTACATTTCTTCTTCTCAAAATCCAAAACAAACATTTCCAAAAATACAACATTCGCAGAGATGATTCAAGAAGAATAAAAAAAAACCTAGGCTCACCCCATCTTTGTCTTTCTTCCCCGTATTACGTTTCTTGACATATCTCGGCTCTGACTCGTCGGAATCATCTGACCTAATTCGATTCTCCTTCCTTTTCTCCATAACTCTCTCACTCTCACTATCGCCCGTCTCTCAACTTTCGAACATCAGACGGCAGCGTTCTGTATTATATTAAAACAGTGACGTGCTGGATATAATTGTAAGATTACAAAAAATAGGGTATATCTATCTATATTCTATCTAATCTATTAATTTAGGGATTATCTACTATTTGAAGTTCTCATTTAAATTTTGGACTCTTTCATAGTTGTTGATAGAATATATCATGCCTCCTATAGAATGCAACCTACCAACTTAAATTAAACCAAATCTTAACCAACATAGATTAGTTAAACTTAACCAGTAACACTTTTATAATATTTTTGGTTAATCTCTTAATATAATTGGATCATATAAAACTGAACCACTTTTAAATCAACGAGTTCCATATCATTTCAGACATAAGAAAAAAAATATCCGACTCATTTACAACGTAAGTATACAAAGACCGTGTATGCTTATGCTCATTGATCTTCCAAAAACCAAATAATTGTGGCATAGACCAACATAGGCTCATGTTCGTATCACTAACTTTACTTCCATATATTTACTCTTCACCTACATCATATCACAACATACACAGTTCTGCAAGAACATGATTTTTTTTTTGTTCAAACAACCAAATAATGGTGGCATATGGTCAGTAGATTTTTTAAATATGTTTTTTATATATTACATTTTACGAGACTATGTGTAGAAGTTTTTTTTTTGAAAAAGGGCATAACTATGTGTATAAGTTAAAAGGTAAAAAGTGTGACAAGCAAATTATTATACTAAAAATGAAAGAAGATTAAATACAAACTAATAACAAGTACAACACAAATTATAACACTATTAAATTCTATATATATTTAATAAAATATTATATATATATATGTCTAATATGTATATATATATAAATATTACACAAAATATATATAATATTATATACACATATTATATATACCATATATTATTAATTGAAATTTGACAAATCAATTTCCGCCCTTTAGAGCGGGTCCTAATCTAGTTAATATTAAAATCAATTTAGAACATAATCACAACTTTGGACTCAACTTAAGTCCAGTTAAAACTTTTTTAAAAAAAAAATATACTACATAATTAATACAACTACTACATTATTATTAAGCCTAACAAATATATATATTGTTGTTTTATTCATGGTATTTTATACTTTACTTGAGGTTTTACTGCGCTACGCGCGGTTTGTTTGTTTATAAAACTTATGTTTATTTAATGTTAAATTTAAACATCAAAGTTTAATTATATCATTTATTTGTTTTTATATAAATTTGAATAGTTATAATGAAATGTTTGAAAGACTATAATTTTCTTTTTGAAATAGCATTAATCTAATCTATTAATTTAGGGATTATCTACTATTTGAAGTTCTCATTTAAATTTTGGACTCTTTCATAGTTGTTAATAGAATATATCATGCCTCCTATACAATGCAACCTACCAACTTAAATTAAACCAAATCTTAACCAACATAGATTAGTTAAACCTAACCAGTAACACTTTTATAATATTTTTGGTTAATCTCTTAATATAATTAAATCATATAAAACTGAACCACTCTTAAATCAACGAGTTCCATATCATTCCAGACATAAGAGAAAAAATATCCGACTCATTTACAACGTAAGCATACAAAGACCGTGTATGCTTATGCTCATTGATCTTCCAAAAACCAAATAATTATGGCATAGACCAACATAAGCTCATGTTCATATCACTAACTTTACTTCCATATATTTACTCTTCACCTACATCATATCACAACATACACAGTTATACAAGAACATATTTTTTTTGTTCAAACAACCAAATAATGGTGGCATATGGTCAGTAGATTTTTTAAATATGTTTTTTATATATTACATTTTACGAGACTATGTGTATAAGTTTTTTTTTTTGAAAAATGATATAACTATGTGTATAAGTTAAAAGGTAAAAGGTGTGACAAGGCAAATTATTATACTAAAAATGAAAGAAGATTAAATACAAACTAATAACAAGTACAACACAAATTATAACACTATTAAATTCTATATATATTTAATAAAATATTATATATATGTCTAATATGTATATATATATATATATATATATAAATGTTACACAAAATATATATAATATTATATACACATATTATATATACCATATATTATTAATTAAAATTTGACAAATCAATTTCCGCCATTTAGGGCGGGTCCTAATCTAGTTTATATTTTAATACTCCCTCCGTTCCACTTTAAGTGATGTTTTAGGATTTTTATTTTGTCCCATTTTAAGTGATGTTCTCACTAATCTAGGTAGAATTTAATATGATTTGAATTTTATGACCAATTATAAAATACTGTACTTTTTAATTATTGGTTAAACTAGTTTTATTTAATGTATTTTTATGTTACCAAGATAAACTACATAAAAATATGTGTTTTCTTAATCTATGTGAAATAACCTAAAATAGGGCTGGGCCTTCGGTCCACCGTTCGGTTTCGGTTCGGTTGAATCGGTTGTTCGGACTATCGGTTCATAGAGCACAAGTACCAATCGGTATTTTCTATAATGAAGAATGGTTTCGGTTCGGAATCAATCGGTTTCGGATCGGTGCGGTTGAAGGAAACAAAATCCACTATCAACCATAGTCAATCAAAAATAACCAAACAAACCGAAATATACCAAACTTTAAACGAACATCCAAAAATTCTATTGAAACAATCTGAGTTCAAACACACCAAAACACAACTGAAACACAAGTTTTAAACACAACAAGAGAAGAAAATTTGTGTCTAAACTTAAAACCAACATTCAAACCAAGAACAAGTCTTCAAATTGCAAAAAAAAAAAAATGAATGTATGTATATATAAGAAAAATATATAAATGCTCGGTATGGTTCGGTTACCTTGTCTTGATCTCGGTTTGAAACCGGACCGAACCATAGCCGAAATTTCTGGGCTTTAAAGTCCAATCGGTATTTTCTTTGGATCCGATACCGATCCAAAACCGATACTTCGGTGCGGTTTACACTATGGACTTCGGCTTCAGTATATTAAACCCAGGCCTAACCTAAAACATCACATAAAGTAGGACAGAGAGAGTATATATTTTAGATGTACGCATAGTTAAAGTTTCTATTAATCATTTAGTAATCATGCTTAACTCTTAAATAAAATATAAAATAGTATATATTTAATATTACCTCTATTTCCAAAAATAAGATTTTCTAGAATTTTCGCGTGTATTAAGAATATAATAAATGTTTACAACTTAATTTACTATTTATTTTTCTATACACTTCCAATAATTATTCACCAATAAAATTTAATCAATTCAGATATTCACAATTACAAAAATAAATATTCACAATTACAAAAATAAGTTAACTAATTTTGTTATTACTAATTAATATAAGTTAATGTTGATTAAGATTCTATTATAAAACGAAAAAGAAAATCTATGCTATTTTTATAAGTCAAGAAATAGTCATGCAATAGTAAATATACAAAAAATATCCATTAAACATCAAATGACAAAACCACCCACATAGAAAATTAGATTGGAGATGCTTTTAGAGGTTATTGTTCAGCTACCAAACCAGTAACCTTGATTTCAAGCCATCTTGATAGAATATGTAAGGCTAGTTACTGGAGAAGCCGTGAAAAGTACAGATGCCAAGCTGCCAGAGATAATATGATTACACTTGGTGTCTTGATTTCCAAGGTTTTGAGAACCTAAACCCATTTCGTTCTTCTAGTCTACAACATTACTTACAGAATCGCCAGGCTGTTTCACAAGCACTGATAAGCTTTTTAAAACAAAACTTTCAGAGTCTCTTCTTTGCATCACTCTGCGTCCTGGAGTTTTGCATTATTAGATATTTTGACTCTCTTATGGCTGAGCTCGCAGCATGCAACACTACTTTCTTAACCTACAATTTAGGTTCACATTTGACTCTTTCTACCTTCATAAAATGACGTTCTGATATAATGAAACATTCAAAGTACCTCTAATCTATCTTCGTTGGATTTGTGGTCTTTTGGTAGTCTTCGGATGCCTTGTGTTAGCCGAAGGCACTCTTCTACACTCTCAGGAGCAACAAAATCAAGTGCCACCTTTATGCAAGACTGTAAATCGTTTCAGTTTTAGTATTGTATTACTAACACATGAAAATGAGATGTCGAAACAAAGAGGGAATATTGAACCTACGTTCCTAACACATGAAAATGAGATGTCGAAACAAAGAGGGAATATTGAACCTGTATGTTCCTCACTTGATGAGGACAACCTGCAGGGATGAAAACAGCTTCACCGAGATGCTGCACAAATGTCCATGGCTCTATGTCTGTGCATATGAAAAGCCATACATGTAACCCTTCAGTCCTTCACAATAGCATAGAAGAAAAATCAGCTTTTTCAATCCAAACCAGAATCTTACCGAATTCTTCCTTTAGCTGTTTCTTCTGTTTTTCATTCAAGAACATACTCTGGTCATGAATTGGGTGAATAACCTGAAAATTTAAACAGAAGCATTAATAAATTCAACATTTTTCTCAGATACTAGTCACTTACAAGGTGATGTGAGTGATGATACTTACAGATTCCACAGGTTTGTTATAGAAATGACGTAACTCATGCTTGTGCCTTTTCAGATACTCAATAAGTTTTGGAACATCCTCTCTTCGAAAGATGTCCCACACAGCACCACCATGCACACTGGCATTAGTTTCTTTTGGAGCATCCAGTTTCGGCTCTTGTATGGACTCTGCAATTGTACTCACACCATGTTGTGGGGGACTATCCACTTTCTCCCACGGGGGAGTTGAAGGAAGCGTTGGCATCATGAGCCCATCCTCCACCGTGGGATCATCTTCATTTTGGTACTTTGGTGATAATCTCTCTATCTTCAAACATACGCCAATAAAATTCTCACAAGCAAACGGTTCGTTTATCAGCGTTACATTCTTCTGAGAAATGAATCCCGCATCCGTCTTAGGATCATAACCTGACTCTTCCATACGATCATAACCTTAAATTTACGCAAACTTTCTTCAGTAAATTTGCCTATTATGCATAAACATGGATGGAGCTTATTGCAATACCTTTTGAAACAAATACTTTATCAACTTCTTGTGAGCCAGACGGGTTCAAACTGCTAGTTGATGGTTCTCCCAAAAGACCGTCGCATTTCTTAAAAGCTTCCTCATTCTCTTCTTCTTTCAGTGACTTGTTTTCACATTCGCAAGCTTCTGTCTGTTGACCACCGTATTGTTTATGCCACTGGGTTTCTTCATAGCGTTTCCGTGCTTCTTTTATACGTTTGTATTGCCGAGGAGTTATATCCACTTTAGCTGTGTGTGTCAGCACATATACCTAACTCAAGTTCACAGAGCAATTAAAACAGAAAAACATGCCAGTTCAATTTCGTTATGCTGTCTATCAAGAATTAAGAAAGTGAGGGAATAAATTGTGACACGCACCGTGTCAGAGATATTACAATGCAGCTTTGTCACAGAATCTCCTCTATCAAGCTCTTCAGGGAAGCCGTAGGCAATGTATGTCTTGGGTCCAAGATCTGGCTTCAAGGATCCTTCAGGAAGTCTTGTTGCGAGATTCAAGATACCTGACTTTGGGTCAGTGTAATCAGAGAAAGGTAACGCAGAAATAAACTCAGCGTTATGCCTTGGAAGCCGCTCTTCAAATAAAGTTGATGGAGGCCAATCCTCCAACTTCAGCAATTCTGGCCAACCACTTTGATCCATGCGGCCTATTAAGTAGCCTTGAAAAAACTGACGAATATTGATTTCAACCTAAAAGAGAAAGGGATGAGAATGAGTATACTTTTCAAATATCGTAAAAGACAGAGAATGGAGTTGACTGACCTGACACCAGTCCAAGCAATTCAACGCTTTCACGCTTTTCGCATCTTCTTTGCATTGAACTTTTGGATTCATTTCCCTGCAAGCTCTCCACATAACCATTGGTTCCCAACTTAGTCCAGATGTCTTCTCGAGGACATTTCTGACTATCACAGGTTCTGCCCTCATCCAATGCGACTGAAAATGAGCAATATCGACTTCCGACAGATCAACACCATTTGGGGAGAATAAGAAGTTATCATGACTAGCATTCTTCCTAAACGCCGCCTGCCTTCTGATGATGGAACCAGAGTTGGCATTGCATGAGGAACATTCATGAGCAAAATCCACATCTGGTGGCTGAAACTGCAGAGTAACTTCCTCTGCATCCGTTATCAGTTTACTGACCCAATCACATTTGCACAAGCGTTTCAACACCAGTGTTGAAGTACCACAACCACCACGCTCTTTTGGAGGGCATGGAATGCTACCGTCAGAATTAAGCTTCCAATTAGAGATATCCAAAGGAACGCTGGAGTCTTTTCCTTCTGCAATTTTCTCCTTGCGGAAATGCTCTCTTAGTTCCTTGCAGCAAGAAAGACATATATCGAATGAACAATATGGGTTCAGACAGCTTCTGTGAAAGTTGGCAATGGATGTGCTGCAGAGGTCACTGTGGTAAAAGGGTGAAGAAACTGTAAGTAAACAAGGAACCAGAGAGATGTTTATAAAAAGAACATAATAAGATCATTGTCGTAAAGGCATCACCAATAGAAACACGGAATTGGAATTGCTTAATAAGATCAACCACTTAGACCCAAATAATTCCCCCAACTATGGTTCAATAGAAACATCTTCTGGTGAACTTGGTGACAATAGCTACATAAGATTCTCTCTTCCTATTGCCTATTTGCAACGGATACAATATATATAATGTAAAAAACTAAGAAAAATCAAAGTTAAAAGTTTTACCAGTATATGCGTTCATCTATGTCAAGTTTCCACCTAGTGATATCAGATTCTGTCACAGGGAGTCCTAGAAGAATAAAAGAGGTTAGGTGAGAAAATGAGAGGAGTGCAAAAACAAGTGAAAACCCATTACCTCTAATAGCTGATTCAACCTCTAGTTCACGGTTCTGCTCTGCAGAAATATCCCTAAGAACAGGAAGAGCTTTAACTAATAGGTACTGCAACTGCTTGAGCTTGACATTAGCGTCTTTTTCACTCCGTCTCTGCTGAGATTCAGAAAAAAAAGTCAAAATGAAGGAACGATTTCATTCACATGAGAACAAATGAAATCTAAAAAAAAATCCATTACCATGAGAAGTAAAGGCTGACGCAAACAAGCTCGGCAATTGCAATTCCCCAAACAGAAAGGACATGCAGTTTGAACTTCCTCAGGGGTTCTCTCTGGATACCTATACATTAGATATTTCAAGATTCTCATATGACATTGCAAAATCGTTCTAGTGTGTGCAAGTGAAATACTTTTTTACCATCTGTTGATGCAGTCATAGCAAAAGCGCTTCTTAACCTTGATGCATTTAGAACACAAGACAAAATCAGTCTTACTCTTGACGATTTTACACTGATGACAAGTCAAACCCACATTCTTTCTTCTTCTTCTTCCATCATCCTGAAGAAGCAAACGTTTCCTCTTTTGGAATGTATTTTCGAAACGCAGAAACTAAATTGGGAAATTAATTTAACCTTCGCGGGGGTAGGCATGTCTGTTGCATGTCGTCTTCTTCCTCTTCCTCTGCCTCTTCCTCTTCCTCCGATTCGGCCGAATTGGGACGATCGTTTGCTGAGAACATCGTTATCTGACTCGTCGGAATCATCTGACCTAATTCGCTTCTCCTTCCTTTTCTCCATAACTCTCTCACTCTCTCTCGTTGGAACCTTTTCTCTATACTCTCTCAACTCTCACCGATTGTTAATGGCGACTGACAAGTGACAACACAGTTAATAAAAAGCGCAGTCGTTTTAAGAAATTATTATTTATTCATTTATAAATATATATATACAGTTTGTTGTTTACCTGTAAAGTAAACTTCGGTTGACAGCCAAAATGGTTCCATGGTCTAGCGGTTAGGACATTGGACTCTGAATCCAGTAACCCGAGTTCAATTCTCGGTGGAACCTTTTTTTTTGTTTTATCCATCCAGATTCACCACTGAATTAATCTCTCTACGGAGAATTTCTTTTTTTTGTAAGTTGGTGAATTTGTTGCTTGATTCTGGTGCAACTATGGATATGGTTTTTTTTTTTGTCCACCAACTATGGATATGGTTACTTCACAAAAACTCTATTAGATTCTGAACCTGTGAGTTCTTTTTGATTGGTTTCAGAACAAGACTTTGTGTCTTCTACATTCTTATGCAAAAAACATTTCTTTCCTCTGTTTCATCATGCTCATGTGTGTACCTGGATTCATGCTGCAAATCTTGTTGCTGAAAAAGCGTTCATCTTTCTTTTGTATATCAGGAGTACATTTTTCAATTAACCAATGGTCTGTGTGATCAAGAAGAACTTCGCAGCGAGAGAGAAAGGTATTACGCAGTGCCAATCAAAATCCATTCCAAGAGGATCAAAAAATTTCATATTATTATAACCATTTGTCTGCTCTGATGATATTTGATTTGTAATTCTAGTTCATGACTGTCGCTGTATCAAAAAGGAAAACAGAAACATGGAGACAGAACAGTTTTGGTCTTTTTTTTGTGGAAAAAAGTTTTGGTCTTGTTTATTACAAGGCAATGAGGTGAATGCATTTTCTTGCACACACAGCAACCCGATGTGAATGCATTACATGACCAATATAAGTCCAAACCTTGGAAAACAATTTACTTAACCAGCTGGCTCAAATAAGGATGTTTCTTTGGTAACCGGATCAACCACAAGCTTAATATAACTTTTACTGTTGTAAGATGGCTTCAGCAATCAGCACCAAGTTGATAGAAGAGGAGTTTCACCGGTCTGGATTTTGGTGGAATGAGTTAAAAAAAGCTTAGGAGGAGCTTCTCAGAAACGGACCACATAGAGTTACATACAGACCAGCAACAGGATTTTGTTAGATGGAAAGGATGCCACCGAGTCTAGGAAGAGGGAAGAACACGAGAGAACATGGAAGATGAGAGACAAGATCCATTCCATGAGAGGTCACAGCTCTTCTTTTATGTTTTTTTTTCCTCAGCTTATCCACTTGTCTGGTCTCAGATCTGTAATTCTAGTTCTGGATAGTGAATTGTATCAAAAAGGAAACATAGAGATGGTATATAGAACAGTTTTGGCCTCTGATTTTAATGTCATTTTAAAATGGCTACTTTTGATCATTTAGAAGATCCTTATAGATATAAAACCAAAAAACCATTCATTAGGACAAATTTGTGATGTATCTTTCTCGCAACCAAACAACTTTTGAATCGGGTTTCTTCTGTAACGAGATTAACCACATATGCAGATACGGAAACCGATTGTGAGATACGATAACTCTTTTACTACTACAATACCAAGGAAAAGTTTTGGTCATCAATGGTTTCATCAATCATAGTGGTTTCAACTTTTTAAAATTTCTTGTCTTTGCACACCTCTAACGAGTATCTGACTCAGTGATTGTAACACTGTTCCAAGTCATTGCTGGTGCAATGATGTGGTTTTCTCTTGACGATGATGATTCTCCATTTCCTGCGTAGAAAGGAGGTTGAGAAGGTCTCGGTAAATTGAAAGAACTCGCATTGAACATTAAAGCAACAGTAGCCATTATTGGTCTACTCTCTGCTTTCTCCTGAACACATAACAAACCAATGTGAATGCACTTCACGATTTCATCACTTAGACCTTCACTTCATGATTTCATCACTTAGACCTCTTGTCTCGACCAGACTTGGATCCACAATGTCTAACAGTTTCCTATCTCTCCAGCTTTTCCAAACCTATACAGTTCTTAACCAAAAATATTAGTTGAAATGAACTAGGATCCAAAGTCTATGATAAAAAAAAAGGTCTCTGCTTTCTTTATTCACTTAGATAGTTAAGGAGGAACGTTGAGCTTTCTTCTTCCGGAGACCAATTGTTTCTCTTGCCTGTAATTGTACAAAAGGGAGAGAAGGCACAAAGATCTTGAGAAAAAACTTCAAAATTCTAGTGGAAATCAAGAATTCATCTTCCACATTTAAATTGTTCAAGAAGATTTCCACAACAATGAATGAAGATATTTCGATAACTTTTTGTAGTTCTATGTGATAACTTTTTGTAGTTCTATTATGTGATTAGTTTAAATGTTAATGATCTTAGAGTTCATGTAAAATCTCGTTTACAGCTCATTCAAACAAAAATCTTCCTTGGTATACATATTTTGTTGAACATTATTCTTGGTTGGTACTACTTGATATTGTGAATACAACCAAATAAATTCTGCCTATTCTTCAATACAGATTTGCATGCCAATGATGTTAGACTATTTTTAATTAGCGCAATATACCAATCAGATCTTTATATCAATCGTGACCTAATCCCAACACGGTATCTTTATTAACAAATTCGATAAGACAAAGAAAGTTAAACTGCTCTCCTTATCACATCACCAACAAAAGGTGATAAGATAAGCTGAAGGGCACTTCATAGATAGTCTCACAAGACCCAATAGAGCAGCAACCCGAAGTAGCTAAGCGAATGCACAATATTTTCTTCTCTGTATTCTTCAATTAATTTTCGGACACGCAAATAATAATTTTTTAAACATTAATAAATATCTTGCTTAGTGATAATATATATAATAAGTACGTCCACTTAGGGTAAGATAATATATATCTTTAGACCAAAAAAAAGATAATATATATCTTGGTAGGGATCCCAACAATTAAATTAGGTCCCTATAGTTCGGGGCACACTTAGTGACCTAAAACAAAGTTAGGTTGTGTCATCTTTTTCTTCTAATTGGTTTAATATATTTTTACCACCTTAGAATTATAAGTTTTATTATTTCAACAATTATATGTACATTATTTAAAGGTAGTGTCAGTCAAACGCACCACTTTCATATATCTTTTGATATCACTAAGTGCATATGTAATATAGTAATTCAATTTGAAGTTTTCTTTGGTAAAGGGTAAAGAATTTAATTTGAAGTTAAATGCATGAAATAAATAAATGAATCAATCAAAATTAATATGTCAAGGAATTTGCTTTTTTTTCCTAATATGCAAAGGGATTTATTCTCAGTTTGTTGATGTTTAATTTAGATTTTTTTTTTGTTTTAAATTAAATGATGCTTTCAAACTGTAATGCTAAATTTATTACTTTTTATATTTTGTAGTTTATTTTTTATTGGTTAATACATGATTGGGTGTATAATCAATAAGATTTTCGATGTATTCCATTTGTTTGATATTTTTGATATCACTGTTGGGAGACCTATATAACCTAGTGGCTATTAGTGCATGTAACAATATAATTTCATTTGATTGATTTTATTTAATAATTCCGTGTATGCATGGGATTATGATAAATCATTTTATATGGGACTATTCCAAATAGTACAAATTAGGGTTGATGAAACGTAAAATCTTCTAATGTTTTGTGGATTTGCAGGTAATATATGTGAAATGAAACCTCTTATAACTTCTGACATTAACTTTTCTACTCAAAATTCATATACAATCTAGAAACAAAGATGAACAGACTTTGCTGTGAAATGGATGGATGTACGAAGGAGTCAACATCAGTACGTACTTGTGCGATGACAGCTTTGTAGCACAAAATATGAACTTATCATATAACATTATAGTTAGGTCACTCCATCTTTTTTTTTGCATTTTCCAAGTGGAGAGTATAATATATAGTAGCAGATAACAAATAATATATATTAGTTCACCACTTAAAATGATTTAAAGAACTTTGAGAAATATTAACATGCACCCATAATAGCCTCTATATATGTACCACCTCATATTGCATTGCTCAGCAAACAGAACAACATTTCCCGACAAGAAAAACATTTATTTGATCTGATTTTGGTTTAGAGTTTAAGATTTTGGGTTTTCAGGTATTGTAATATGGGATCAAAAGAAGCAGGGAAGCTGGAGTGGAGGATAAGTGTTGACAATGGGACAACGACCGAGAGATTGGTTCCTAAATCAGGACCTAGTGAAAGAATCTTTCTTTGGCTAAAGGGTTTAGTAATGAAGGTAATCGTGGAGCGACTCTCAAAGTTTATGAGGAAGACTTGGAGGATTGGGGCAGATGATCCGGCAAAAGTGGTTCACTGTCTAAAAGTAGGACTTGCACTTTCATTAGTATCAATCTTCTATTACATGAGACCTTTGTATGATGGAGTTGGAGGAAATGCTATGTGGGCTATCATGACTGTTGTAGTCGTCTTCGAGTCCAATGTCGGTATGTATAAACCAAACCCTATATCAAAAGTTTTCAACTTTCTTATTCTTACCTAAGGAATGCAACTATATTGAACTATATGTTTATCTTCCATGTACAACAGGAGCAACATTCTACAAATGTTTGAACAGAGTGGTGGCAACTATATTAGCTGGATCACTAGGCATTGCTGTTCATTGGGTAGCAACTCAATCAGGAAAAGCTGAAATTTTTGTGATTGGATTCTCTGTTTTTCTTTTTGGTAAATGTCAAAACCCTAAAATGGATCATTCTTTCTTCACTTGCAAGTAACCAAGAAAGGATCAATCTTTATTAACTTCCTTTTGTGGGTTTGATTCTTGCAGCTTTCGCAGCTACTTACTCCCGGTTTGTGCCATCATTCAAAGCTAGATTCGACTATGGAGCGATAATCTTTATCCTCACATTCAGCCTTGTCTCAGTAGGTGGTTACCGAGTAGACAAGCTGGTTGATATGGCTCAGCAAAGACTATCAACTATTGCTATTGGAACATCTATTTGCATTATCATTACTGTCTTTTTCTGTCCCATATGGGCAGGAACTCAGCTTCACCGTCTTGTGCAACGCAATTTTGTAAAACTTGCCGACTCATTAGACGGTAAGGGTAATAAGAAAATCAAAACTTGTTACGCAAGGTTCCGTCATTAGCTTATATATCCACGCTGATTATCATTAAAACTGCAGGCTGTGTAGAAGAGTACTTCAAAAAGAAAGACGTCTTGAAGAATGAGAATGAAGATGAAGAAACTAACATGAAGTTGCAAGGATTCAAATGTGTACTAAACTCTAAGGGAACAGAGGAATCCATGGTAACATAAAAAGTTCATTTATTACCATTTTGATTTGCAGCTGCTAATGACTTCTTATTTTAAAATCACTCAGGCGAATCTAGCTAGATGGGAACCAGCACATGGAAGCTTTAACTTCAGGCATCCATGGCAACAATATGTAAAGATAGGGGCTGCTATGAGGAGATGTGCTTATTGCCTTGAGAATCTTAGTATATGCATGAGCTATGAAACAGAGGTTATAACCCTTTCACAATGTTATCATAGTTTTGGAGATTTAACTATTAGAGGTTGTTGTGAAACTAATAGTATAGTATATATTATATTCAACAGGTACCAGACCAGGCCAAGAAACACTTCGGAGAAGCTTGTCTGAAACTGAGCTCGGCTTCTTCAAAAATCTTGAGAGAACTAGCGGATATGGTGAACAACACGAGAAAATCTTCGAAGATGGATTTCTTGGTGTTTGATATGAACTCAGCAGTACAAGAGCTTCGAGAGACCTTAAAGAGTGTTCCAGTTGAAAGCAACAAACCCAAAGAAGAAGTTCCAAACAACAAAGGAGACAGAACCATGTCGATGAGTCTGCATGAAGTACTTCCGGTAGCCACTTTGGTCTCGTTGTTGATTGAAAACGCAGCTAGGATTCAAACAACGGTCGAAGCAGTGGATGAACTTGCAAATCTTGCGGATTTCAAACAAGATTCAAAAAAGAAAACCGGAGACAACAAGGCTAAACAACCACCACTAAATTCATAAGCTGCTTTAAATCACACATCGAAAACTCAACAGCCATGAAGATTTTAAACCTGAGTTTTCATGTATGTATATATATACATAAAGCCTTTTAGTATATGAGTTTCCTTTGTTCCATAACCGAAGCTTTCTTCGGCATGGTTTTCAAAAGCCAACAAAACAAGTTATAACTAAATCTTGATATATATACCATCAAGAAAAAAATAAAAGAAAAACTATAAATCTTGATAATGTTGGAATCCATGATCCTCAGTCCTTAAAGTGCCGCTATATCAAACAAGAAATGAGTTCAATAGGGGAAAATAAGATCATAACTAGACATTTGCCTTTCTATTTGCATGATAGATTTGCGTCAAAAGGCTTTCACCTAACCACACATGGGTGGTCTAGTGGTAGAAGTGAGCTAATCTACCCGGATTCGAATCAACCCCAAGGTATGTGGTCATCTCTAATGCTATTGCGATTTGCGAGTAACAGACCCTAGAAGATTAGTCGGTTGGACTTCTCAGATATCTTAAACTATCAAAGAAAAAAAAACTTTCACCTTCTCTAGGTTCAGGTTTTAAAGTCCCTACCAATATGCGGTTTTCCGGTTTAGAGACATGGAGCAAAGCTCGTTAACCGGAAAAGCAAAGCCGGGTGTAAAAGAGCAAGTCTCGTAGTCATGGATGATTGACCATGGAAGAGAGCGAGACTCCTTTGAAATGTTTAGCCTGCAAACAACCTAGTAGTTTATACTGTTGGACTTTGAAAAATTTTATATGGGCTTAATAGTTAGACAAGGCCCACATCAATAAACCTCATTTGGGTCAATTTTTACGAGATACGTAAATCGCTATTTGTCTTTTTCCTCCTCCACAAACAGTTGGGATAGATTCTTCTCCGACGCGCCTCCTTGTCCTCGCTTCGTCGTCTGTGAATCGATTCAGGTACATCGCTCTTCTCTAATCGATGCGTCCGGTGCGATTAAACCGATTCCATCTGATGGATTTGATGTTGTTTATTCCTCTGTTTCTTGAGATCTATAACTTTTAACCTCGATATCGAACAATAGATCTGTCTCTGCTCCGTTGTTGGTAGTATTGTTTATCAATCGATCGGACCGTATCGGTTACATGTTCAGAATCACCATTGTTTAGTAACGATTGTCATAGATCGGACCGTATTGGTTACATGTTTAAAATCGCCACTGTATAGTGATTCGTTAGAATCGTTCGTTTTTTTTTCACGCAGTTGATTGATATTATCTTTTGTCTGCGTTATATGATTGATTAGGTTTGGTCTCTCTCTGTCTGTCTTATTACTATAAATGAGATGGTAATGTTTGGCTATCAGGTTAAGAAGTAGTAATGTCACGAGCCACGTACATAGTCGGTGCCCTTGCGGGATCTGCTGTAGTAGCCTACATCTGTGACAAAGTCATTTCTGATGAGAAGATTTTCGGAGGCAAGTTTTATATTCCGACATAACCAAAAAAAAACAAAAGTTCATAAGCTTTGATTACTGGTGATATATTTGTTTTTTTTTAATTAAAGCACAGGCAGTACACCGGGAACTATAACTAACAAGGCATGGGGTGTTGCGACTGAAGAGAGGCTCCAGGCATGGCCAAGAACCGCTGGTCCTCCCGTCGTCATGAACCCTATCAGTCGCCAGAACTTCATCGTCAAGTCACGCCCTGAATAAACTGCTTCCCTTCTCTCCCACCATTCCTTATGGATTCTATTTCGATATTATTTGCTCTTTTGTTGGCCTTTACCTGGCTCGGCTAATTTCTCTACCTGGCTGTAGTAATAATTTGTGGGGATGATACACATTGTTAAGTCCAAAGCTTTCTCGAGATGCAATTGTTTTTTTTTGTAACGTCTAATGATTTTGACAATAAAATAAAATCAAGCCAACAAGACTTGGCAGCTATATTTCTTTTGCTTTTATCCAGAGATAGATGCATCCTGTTTAGTCAGAGAGGTTTGGGATATTTATTGGTTTATCCAATTTGGAAATTTTTCTATTGGTTTCACACATACCTCACTTAAACGTGTTGTATGTAGCCTTTGTGTTTCCCAGTATAAATTCTTTAGAGATTTTGCCTCAATTTGTTGCTACCACCTAATGAAAGTTGTAGTCTAACAACAGGGATCAAAGTCATTAGTGATCATAACCCTTTTGTTTGTCTCAGTGATATGTGTTTGTCTCAGTGATATGGGTGAACAGATTGAAGATGCATCCCTACAAAAAATGCTTATCTTCTCCGACACTGCACTATGAATCAAACTGTTGTTCACTCTTATCTACTTTCAGGTCTAGCAAGTGTGCGAGTCAAAACAGTTATAGAAAAGAGTACCTGGTTCACAACCAGAGCTTAACCAGATATTAAAAAGCTAAACCGAAATGTTAAGTGGTTTATCCCGTAACAGAGATAGAGTTACTTACATAATCTCTCACCAACCAACAAAACAAACAAATGCGAAATTATGACAGATAATTAAAATCACCGGACAAGTAGAATAGCTTAACCGTAACGGAAATAGACACGAACTATGACAGATAAATTAAAATGTTATTTTGGAAATAAAATTTTCGAAATTTTATTAACTAGAAGAATCAACGCTTCCTCCCTTTCAGAAAAAAAAATTCTTTTATTTTCCCACCGAAAAGTAAATATAAATAGAGAGAAATTAAATCGTAATCAAAAAGTGTAACGGCTATATTCGTTAATAAAATTTTCGAAATTTTTATTAACTAGAAGAATTAACGATTCCTCCCTTTCAGAAAAAAATCTTTTATTTTCCCACGGAAAAGTAAATATAAAAAAGAAAGATATTAAATCGTAATCAAAAAGTGTAACGGCTATATTCGTGAAAAAAAGAAGAAGTAACGGCTATATTCGTGAAAAAAAGAAGTAACGGCTATATCTCTACTCTATAAATACAACACATAGACACCAACAAAACTCATATTCTTCTTCAAACAATGTCGACAATACACCAAAATCACTATATCCATTCTTCTATTACTTGATACAGAAGTTTCATCTTCCGTTCTCAAAACCCTTAACTCAGCGAGAACACAATGCCGTCTTCTTCCAACACCGCCCTTTTCTTCGCCGCAACAAACCTCCACATGTCCTGGCGAGAAACTCTCCTCGGTTTAAGTCTTTTCTATGTCGTTTGCAGATTCCGGTTCAAAGCTTTTCTTCTTCATCGATTTATTTAATTCGGGTGGGCAGTGTTTTGTGAATTGTAAAAATCATCAACGAGTGACCAACGATGATGACACAATCACCAAAGCCTCCACTTCTGTTTGGTATGCTCTCTATTTGCTTTTGGCCTTTTTATAATTTTTTTAGGAAACAAAATTCAATTTTATTTGCTTTTGGCCCTTTTTCTGCATTTAGCTTTCTAATTAAATTTCAAAAAAGAATCACGTTTTTTTAGGAAAAGAAAATAATAGGATTTTTTTTTTTACATAATCATTTTTATTACATATGCCGAAATCAATTAATTAGCAACTTATTACATAAATAGATATTAAATAAAACAATAGAAAATATTTAAAATTCATGACATTAAGGGTTTAGATTAGAATCAAGTCGGTTTTTATGGGATCTAATTCCGTTTAGATCATCAGCTTCAAACAATTTTTCAATAGAGAATTTACGTTGGATATTTCACAATATATATTAAGGAAAAACATATCGCAGCCACTCCATTTCGACCCAATAAAATGTTAAAAAACCTCAAGAGTAGTAGTATAATGTTTTTTTTTTAACCACAGTAGTAGTATAATGTTTTTACAAAAAAAAAAGACAAATTACAGATAACGAAACCTTCTGACTTAAAAAGCAGGTTATCCTTAAACCGGTACAGACAGTCAACTACTGCACATGGACGGCGACAGAATCAACACTTGTCCTCCGAACCAAGCAATCTCCTGCCTGATCCCTCATAAACTCTCCCAACCGTGGCTTCGAATACCTTACGCCGTTTGTTCTCGGCTCGGACCCGAAGACCCACCCCAATCATCCCACTGACCCGGCTGGAAATGAACCTTTTCCGGTTCTGCTCCGGTCTGAAAGTCCTCGGCTATTTCATGATCCTTCTCGTCTTCGCCGTCGTCGCCGTTTCTTACAACGCCGTTGTGGTCAACACATGGTGGCCGATCTTAATCGAGAGCAGCCATGGAGCTCTCTCAGCTCTCGCCTGCCTAATCATCTCTCTCTTCCACTTCCTGGTAAATCTCAAAGTCTTGACCTTTTGATAAGATAGCTTCTTGCTCATCAAAGGTGAATTGCTATAAAGTGTCTAACTTTGATGTTTGTTTGGTGTACATTGCAGCTGGTGATGTTGTTGTGGAGCTACTTCACTGTGGTCTTTACGGATCCAGGTTCTGTTCCTGAGCATTTCAGAAGAGAGCTTGGGGGTGGTGAGAGTTTGGAGGCTGGTACTTCCACGGATCAAGGAGCTTTTGGTTCTTTAGGTTACTGTCCGAAATGTCGGAATGTTAAGCCTCCTCGTTGCCATCACTGTTCTGTGTGTAAGAAGAAATCTAATTTGCTTATGCTCAATCTTCAAAAATGCGGTACTTAGGCGTTTTATATGGGATTAGGCGTTTTATATAGGATTATTAGACCTATTATTTTAGTGCCTAGACCGATTTAAAAAAAAAATTGTTTTGTTTAGGTCCGATTTGCCAACTAGGAGCCGCCTGAACTGATTTTTAGAACACTGGTTGTACTAAATGTATGGGTGATGTCTTATATAAACAAAGCTTTACTGGGTTTGTGTGTTCTTATGCAGGTCAAAGATGTGTTCTGAAGATGGATCATCACTGTGTTTGGATAGTTAATTGTGTTGGAGCACGCAATTACAAGTTTTTCCTTCTCTTTCTGGTAAAAAAAAAACTCTTTCAATGTTTGGTTTATTTTGTGTGGATCACTCACTTAATGTTTATGATTTTTATATGTTTTTTTTTTCGTTTTGTAGTTGTATACATTTCTGGAGACAATGTTGGATGTTGTAGTATTGCTTCCTAGTTTCATCAGGTTCTTCAGCCAAGCTATAAAGCATTCCTCTTCACCGGGTAAACTGACCACCCTCGTTCTGGCTTTCGGTGAGTGTGTGAGAACCCATTCCTAGTCTTTACAAGAAAGTTGTTAGCTTTTGTCTCATTTTCCTTACTTAATGTTTCTCTTACAGATTCTATCATCCCCTTGATGCAGTTCTTAACTTAGCGTTCGTTCTCAGCCTTCTCTGTTTCGTAGTCATGCACATCTCACTTCTCTCGACCAACACTACTTCAGTCGAGGTCTCTCTAATACTAATAGTGTTGGCTTCTTTCTACATATGATTGATTCTCTTGTCTAACTAAAATCATCGTTTGTGTTTTTATTAGGTTCATGAGAAAAACGGAGATGTCAGATGGAAATATGACTTGGGAAAGAAGAAAAACTTTGAGCAGGTGAGTCTTCTTCTTGTGATTGTTTCATCATTCCGTGGAATCTTTATTAAGCTGAGAAAAGAAAACTCTTTCTCTTCTTGTGAAGGCTTTTGGGAAGAAGAAAGCATTTTGGCTCCTCCCATTGTACTCTAAAGATGATATCCAAAACATTACTTCGCTCCAAGGCCTTGAGTTTCCAACTCGTTCTGCCATCGATCCTTGAATTGAAACATGCTTTCCCTCCAATGTAGATAACTGTCCTCTCAAAATGTAATCTGATCACATTGCTGTGAATTTGTGAATTTGTGATAGTGAGTATTGATTTGATTTGATCTAAAATGAGAAACTTCTTGCACCAGAAAACAACAAAGATCATGGGCGCATTGTGCAAGCTAGGTATAAAATTGTTCAGAACAGAGAAATTTTTTTAAGAGTTTAAGAAGAGAGTAAGACGATCATATCACTCAACCCTACTTTGAGTGTTATTCAGAACAGAGAAAAAGTTTTAAGAGTTTAAGAGAGTAAGAACTCAACCCTTCATCAATCTTCTTACCAAACAAGAAGAAACCGTAAGGTCTCGATTTCACATTAGAGAGATCTTACATAAAGTTCTCAAACTACAAACAAATTCCAGTACACTTGCTTCTTGTTTCTCTATTATAGCTTTGGGCTGCTGCTAGTAGGGACGGTACCTTCTGCCTCCTCGGTTGCCATCATGATCATCATGCCTGTTCTCTCTCCCTGACCCTCCGTTGTTATTCCGGTCATCTCTTCTGGGTCGTGGTGGTGGTGCCATCTGCATTCCAGGCTGTTGCCTGCAACCCATATCGGTTTAGTACTTGAGATACATAAACTAAGTTATGTTCATATAATCCAAAGAATGAACTCATTAAGGAGGTTAAAAGAACATACAGAACATAGCCAACTCGGCCATCAGGAAGAAGCATTGGAACCATTTGCATCCCTGTTGGCATTGCTCCTCTACCATAGATCATTGGCTGCTCACCACAAAAAAATTAAAAACCAAAGTTCACACAAAATTCTTTTGCTGATAATGACATTTCTTAAGAAGATGACAAACAGGAAACATATATATACCTGAGCAAAACTACCGGCAATACCCATAGCACCATAAGGAGGCGCAGTAAAACCACCAAACGTGGGAAGCGCAAAGGGAGCAGGAGTAGGTGCAGCACCACCATAAGCATAAGAAGAAGGCTCATGTTTCCTCTCAGCCTGGGGTTTAGCAAGCACAACTTCTAACTCTTGACCTGTAGTTTTGTGGCATGTGTTAGTCAATAATAACATCTCCTTTGAGACCAAATAAAAACAAACATTTAAAAAAAGAACACAAAACGAAAATGTACCGTTGATTTCATATCTCTCGGAGTCTTTGACAGCCTTCAATGCACAAGACCTTTCAGCATAGTGTACAAACCCAAAATCACGTTTACCACCTTTTCCAGGAGGTGTGACAACTTTAGTAACTTCTCCATGTCTCTGAAAGAGTTCCTTCAGTTGCTCTGTTGATGTATTCTCTGGTATATTCTTCACATAAAGAGCTTTCACCTGGAGCATTTAGCACAAAGAGTGAGTCTTAAAGATGTGCTAGAGAGAGAGAGAGAGAGAGACTAAACACTATCTTTAAAGCTTTACCTGGGCAGCAGCAGCTGAAGTCTCAGGAGAGCTTTTTGGGTCAGCCCAAGTCACAGTTGGAGCGTTGCCCTCAAGCTTAAAACTAGAATCTATCATTTTCTGCCTTGAATAATCAGCACATGCATTGTTATAGTATAGAACAAATGCAAAACCACGGTTACGAGTAGAGTTTGTTGGATCCTACAGGCACCAAGAAAATAATAACTAAGCAAAGCAAAGATCATCCCCATGGCAATCAGATTCATCAAAATCTTTTTAATTACTTTTATGAGCTCGATGCTCTCCACTCCAGGACCAACATCCTCTATGACTTTCCTAAACTCATCCTCAGTCCAGTCCTTTGGGATGTTACCAATAAATAGTCTATTCTTAGTTTCAGAAAGGGAGCATCGTATGGTTTTTCCCTGAAAAAAAAATTAGATAAATGTTAAACAGAAGTAGTCATAAGTATAATTTAAACTAGGGATGATTAATAAGCTTGCCTTAAACTGTTTACTGTGCAACTCCTCAATTGCCTTTTGCGCAACGTCTTTGGTTTTGAAACCAACAAAAGCATACCCTTTGCTCTCACCAGAGTCTCTATCTTTCATCAATCTCACCTGATAAGAGAAAAAAGGTTAAAAAGTCAGCCCTTAAATACAAAGACGCTCATGCTTAAAAAATAAGAGACAAAGAATAGTGTTCTTCCAACCTCAAAGATATCGCCAATTGGTTCACAAAGATCCCTTAGGTCTTCTTCTCCAACATCCCTAGGGAGGCCGCCAATGAAAACTTCAGAACCGTGAGGAGGAAGTGAAAGAAGATGGGAATACTCTTCCCTTTCTTCTTCTTCTTCTTCATCTTCTGCTGTCTCAATATCAATATCAATATTATTGTCTTCATCTTCAGCTTCCACATCATGTTCTTCGGCATTTTGATTGTCATCATCATTGTCTTCTCCTTCTTCTTCTTCATACTCTTCTACATGTTCCTCCTCCATCTCACTGGAGCTACCATCTTCGTAATCCACACGGTCATCACCATCTGGAGCGTCTGACATTGAGGCTCGTGCAAACGATATCTGATCACCCACCCAATAACCATACTTAAAAGGACGCTCAGGTGATCAAAATTTTGAAAAGAGAAGCTTTCTGATTGTTAAATGGAGATGAAAAAAAAAGAGATAAAAGCAGAAATGAAACTAGTGTTTAGTGAATGCAGCAAAGATCAAAACTTTGAACGTATAGCTTTTTTTTTGTTCCCTTAGAAGCTCAGAGCAGTAAAGTTTATAAGAGAAGGAAGGAACCAATCAAATTCGAGACCGTGACTCCCACAATTTCCCAGAAAACAAAAACCCATTAAGGGAAACCAAATATAATCAAGACCCAGAAGCAAATTACTCACCACATCAGCTCAGAAATTTAAGGAAAAATCTGAACTTTGTAACTACGGTTTGCCCTTTGTTTTTTTCTATTTAGGGAGGGAACAAGATAGATCTACGAAACAACCAAAACATATGTATATGAAAAGATGAAATGGAGAATTTTCTCGTCATACCAGACCCTCTTTGTGTTTTGTGTATTTCTGGGGATTTTGCTCCGACGATAACTGTTACTCATGCTCGTCGGCTACCTCTACTTCTATCTCCGGTGAGAAAACGCTTTTTAGGCCCATTTAGTTTTATTGGGCCTGTAGCTTTCTAGTTCTCCATTAGACCCATTTGAGATCATCTTTGGCATCTGTGATTTGCCAGCCCTGCTGTTTTTCTTGAAGAGATGAAAACTGCGTGATGTTTTCTCATCTCTCAGTTGATGTCAGATTCAATTATTTTGATTCAACGTGATGTCTTTTTTCGTCAGGATGATATTAATCATTTTAGTTCAACATGCTCTCTTTTAAAAACTCTTTATGATGTTCATTTTTATATGTCTTCAATATATACATGTGCCAGTCCTTTATTTGACTTATCCCAGGGCAGCCTGGTAGTGGTACCAATACTAATTGTAGGTCAAGTTGATGGTAGACTCTGATGGTGTTTGATTTATTTTGGTTTCTCGTATTTAAGAAGCATTTATCTTAGGTGGATGTGGAGTTGTGTTGTAAGTGTAACGTCGAAGACAAGACTGATAAGTGTAGGAATCATGTCACATGGGCGATGTTCTTTGCTCGTGTCCCAAGTTGCAAAGTTGCAGCTTTTCTTATTGTCATTTTCATAAATTAATATTCACTTTTGCATTAAATTACAGTGAAAATTTAAAAGCTGGCCAGACTTTGCTTTTAAGTTCAATAACTAAAAACATCGTAAATGAAAAATAGCAAAGACCATGACAGCAATCATCTCATAACCTTCCATATGATATCTACTTGCAATCATTTTAAAGAAAACTCTGAAATAATGTTTACATTACCAAAATTAGTAACAAAATTACATTTTTCAGACCACAAAACAAAAGATTACATTTCCAATCTTCCAAAAGATACTCAGAAACACACAAAATCACACATTACACCACCAATATCAAAGGTCATCAATACAAAACTAAAAAAAACAAAGTCATCGTCCTTATCTTAGTCAAAATATTATTTATATATATCCGAAAAACTATTTTAAAACGAGTAAGGAAAAAAAATCACGACCGTTAGATTTTCCTTATCATCATCTTAACCATTTTCTATAATCACTAGTAGAAGCAGGTGAGATCTCTCCACCACCACCAACAGACTCAGTATAGCAAGAGGAGTAGTTTGACTGTTGCTCCAATGCACCCAACTGTGAACCACCGATACTCTTCAGACTTGGACTCCTTAAACTCTGACTGCTACCATCACCACAATACCCTCCTCCAACCTCCACTGGTGGCTGCTGCGGAATCGGATACGAGAGCCGTTTCCTAGCTGACCCGGCACGGTCTTTCTCAGGTGTCAAAGGTCTTTGCCTCGGTGCACTCTGAGACCTTATTCTAGCCTTTGCTGATTCAGTGATGGCCATGTAGTTCGGCAGTGCAGTGGTGGTACAAACGCTATAGCCACTTCTTGCGGTGAAACTATAGTTAGACCTCAAGCTAGGTGTGTTTGATGTGTAACTGTAAGCTGACGTGTCATCTCTTTGGATCCGTGGACTAGCGGACCGGATTTGTACCGGTCTTGATTTAGCGGGAGACGGTGTAGCTGATGAGAAACTATGTTGTTGGTTGGGATGGTGGCTGGTTCTTGATGGTGTGTCAGGCCTTTGGCTACGGCTAGGACTCGCGCCGGTTCTTGAATAAGCGCGGGTTAAATACGGTTGAGCCGTATCGATTTCAACGGTTTTGTAAACCGGTGGTCTTTGATCCGTTGAAGCTCGTTTATCCCATGGTTTAGATGACATCCACCGGTCTAACCATTTTGGTCTCTCTTCTTCCTCCTCCTCTTCTCCTATAGATTGACTACCTCTCGTTCTCCTTATCTTTAAACCAAACAACACAAGCAAAATTAGACACTAAACCGGTTTAAACCAAACCGTTTATTGATGTGATGGTTTTAAGTACCTGTTGAGAGAAAGCTTTTGATAAACTATTGTCACGCCTTTCTTGCAACATTGCTTTGACTTCTTGAATCGTTTGTGGTCGCTCCTCCCAATCCTCAGCAATGCTACTTCCTTCTCTTGACTATATAACAAAAAAAAATGACATCATTAGCTAACATGTCTGAAACAATGATGTCTGAAACTTGTATTAAATCTTACCATGGATCTTCTGTCTGAAAAGTCTTGAAGAAAACGAGATTCGAGAACACTGTGAGTGTCACTGAAGGCAGACTTGCGAGTACCATCATGAGACAAGCGTTTACGTTGGTCGAGAACACGTGACTGGACTCGGACCAGAGCTTGCATACACCTCAACGTCATCTTAGCTTGTTTCCGAACGTTGTGACCTCTCACTAGTGCTTGTAGCTTCACTAATCCTTTCAATGCTCTTAACGCTCGTCTTGCCTGAGCATAATCTCAATTAACTGTTAATTACACATAATTAATTAATTAATAATAATAATTAATAGAAAACTTGCTCACCAGATAACCTCTGAAACAAGTTTGTACGATGATAGCTGCGTAGTTTTCTCTCGGTGAGTAAGTCAGCCTTCTGTGGTTTGGTAACTCCGCCGTCTCCGGAGGAGTTTCCCGTGAGACGGAGACGGTGGCGGGCGGTGGTTGTGCGGCGTTTCTCTGTTCTGAAACAGAGGATGAAGCGTTTGTGTTGATCGTCTCCGTTTCCATGTGTTTCGGAGCAGACCCGTCTTTTAAAATGTCGGTGGTCTTCGCCGGAGAGTTGTGATTCGTTGTTTTTCTGAATAACCACCGTCTCTTCTCTCTCTTCTGCAGACAAAAAAAAGAGCATTTGAATTAAACTAAGAAACTTTTCAAGACTTGGAGAGAGTGAAGAGACGAGACTCAAAGATCTTGACATTTGGTAAGTAAACAAACCTTGTCATCGTCTTCTTCAGCTTCGTTGCAGTGAGCATTGTTGTTGTTGTTGTTGTTGTTGTTGTTATGTTCTTTCTTGGTCGGAGATCGGAAAGCTCGTTTAACGGCGGTGAGCCAGGAAGAAGACGAAGAGCCGGTCTTTTTCCCCATGACGATATGAGATCAGAGTCAACAACACATTGCAAGAATCATGGCGTTTTAGGACATTAAGAGGATGAGATGTGGTTTAGATTCTTGCGAAGATGAGGAAGAGAGTGGTGGGTGGATCTTGGGAAACAGAAATGTATCAATAAAATTTGGAAGGTTGCTTAAGGAAGAGTTCTGACTCTGACCACCCTCTTTAACTGCGACCATGACAGCGATGACTCTTCCTCTTCATTTATTACTCTCCACTTCATTTATTTATTTCCTTTTCACCAGACTATAATAATAGTAAGTATCAATTATCATGTACATCTCTGCTTACATTTGTCATGCATCTGATACCACAACTATTTCAACTTCCTTTTCAAAGAATTTGATTCAAAGACATAAAATATTGTCCATATGCTTTTGTAAATGATATAATTCGATAGTATTAACAAACAGATTTGTATATACATCACGATTTTATATTTAATCATTTTTATTATATCTAAATCCGCTAATTCGTCGATACTAATGTAAAATATTTCTATTTATGTCTTGCGTTATGTAAAACTTAAATTGTCATTGATAATAAAAATCCTTCTTTGTGTGTGGATTTGGCAAATATGATAAACAATTTAATTTTTTTGTATTTGTTTACTTTTTTTCGTTTACCGTATGTTTTCTGTAGTGGTATATGGTATTATGGATGCTGGCAAGGATCAACAAAGAAACAAATGGCAGCTCCTTGTATTACGATTACGTCATCTAAGTTACATGTTGCTCACTGACATGTAACATCACTGATAAAATCCTACCTACATGTTACTCTCTTTGATGTCGGTTTGAAATTGTGTATAAGAAGAAAATGGTACAACTCCAGATTTATCTATGAGTAAGCAATGTAACTAATAATCTCATTACTAAATGGTTATGTAAAAGATAAAACCACTTTTTAATGGGAAATTTACGTCATATTCAATTTTTGCGTGTTGATAACATGTTATAACATTTCCAATCACACTCTATATTCCACTCTAAAATAGAGTTTAGAAGTGAGAATGCTTTAATGGTATTATATTCTCCACTTTATAATAGAACAAAAAACAGATTTATTCCAAATATATAAAGTAATTTTTTTTTTGTTCATCACTTTATTTTCTATTATAAAATAAAATACTATTGAAACAAACTTTAACTATATCATAGAGTTATTCTATCTTAAAAAAAAAATTAGAGTAAACTATTGAAAATAGTATTAAGATAATTTTACTTTCAAAACGCTTACTCTTCTTCCCGCAAACATTTGCTAACTAAATCCACTCTCAGGACTCTAATATTAATTAATTAAGTTATTATAATTATCCATTTTTCTAATGAAAGAAAATCAATTATATGATATACCTAGACAATCTAAGAATCACAAAATTAGAAATCATTTTAGAAAAGCACACCACAAAATACTATTAAAACACCCCAAAGTTTTCATCTAAGCTCTTAAACGCATACTCGTCGCTCATCAAAAAATATCTGGTGATCTAATGTCTTCCTGTTTCCAGTGAGAATTGCGACAGGTTCTGTAACGATCCGTTCCGTTGAACCCAATGCTAACTTTACATAACACTAATCCTAATCATCAGAGGTGGATCCAGTAAATTTTAAAATATGAGGCACATAGTGAAGAAAGATTTAATATAAGGATATATAAATATTTGATATGGGACACATAATGTAATAATCATATAAATTAGGAGTATTCATCTAAAATTTGAACGAAAATCTTAAAAAAAAATTAGAGTGTGTCACGTTCCTCTTAGCTAGATCCGTCCCTGCTAAACATTCACATGTAAACTCTAAGCTTTCCTTTGATAGATTATTTATGTGATTGTCATTCTTCAAAATCAAAGAGAAGGAGAAGAAGAAAGAGAAAAATAATATTTCTTCAACCCGTTTCTACTTTGATAAATACTTTATATATCCCGTAAATAACCCAAAAAGTAACTAAAAATATCTATTCATTAATCGTATATTGGTTTAGAAAATTTAACTTTATTTTTAAATAATTTAACCTGTCTATATATTAAACTTCGTTTTGTGATTTTGGTAACCCTAGATTAAACCCCATTTTTTATATATGTTAAAATAATCTAATTTGGTTATGTATATTGCTTCAAAATTTGAATAATTATATTTGAATTTAAATAGTTGTTTTGATATATGATGACTTAAAATATTATTTGTAAACTATTGTTGAATTATTTTAAATGTAAAGCCTAAAAATTAGTACATTATCATTTGACATAATATTTGGTGATATATATTTTTGTTAGATATTAATATAATTATATTAACTATATAAATACTTGTAAACGTATGATCATATACTATTCACTAATCATTTTCTTTTACAATGCATTTCATAGTTTATTTACATTTTGATTAAGTGATATTGTATATCCGAATAAAGATAAAATGATTTTGTTATATGTAAAAGAAAATGATAAGTGATATTAAAAGAAAAATAATTAAGTTAAATCAATTAACGAAAGACAAAAACAGAAATGGTTTGAATAACCAGCGGACTTGGGCTAATGGCGCTTGAGGTATAACCCCAATACGACAAATTTGCGATGACCATCTAGACTGACAGAATATTTGGCTACTATGGGTCTCATGGAATTAGTCAGTTAATCTCGGCCCGATCCACGCATTATAAAAAGAAAATGGTCAGAATAAGTTTGATAACATTTTTAAAACTGTAAACTACTCCTACGCAAAGCTTCAGCGAAGATGCTATTCAAGCTGAAAAAGAGTAGAATCATGCTTCAGTAGAAATAGTGCCGTACTGCCGTTGGCCCGTTACTAAGGACAATTTTCAGGGTTCAATAATATTATCATCAGCTGTAACAAATAACTGTGAAAATCCAAGTAACAAAAGAAGGCCCAATGTATCCTAACAAGGCCCAACTAATCAAGTCAGTTTTCTAATGGGCCTCTCCACCTTCAGCCCAAAGTTCTGAAGATTTGATCTATTTATAACTAACGATTCATCCATTCGCTGCATCGCAAAACCCTAATCTGTGTGTTTCAAGCGGCGGCACTTCTCATCGCAGTCTGAGGTACTTTTTCTTCAATCATCCTCTACGTTTTTGGACTTAATTTTGTAGTTGTTGCTGAGATTTAAAACTGTTTTTTATTGTTTCGTTGCAGAGACAATGTCGACAGTCGGAGAACTTGCTTGCAGCTACGCTGTTATGATCCTTGAAGACGAGGGCATTGCCATCACTGTATCCTTTAATATCTAATCTTCTAGATCTATTGTGCTAGCTGTTTGGTTTAGGGTTATGCAGAAATGTTTAATAATTAGTCGAAGATTGCATGTTTGTTGTGTCTTAATTTTGCAAATGTTATGTCAGTGGTCTTGTATCTTAGTGTCGTTATGAGAAAGTAAGTTTTGTTAGGTTTATTTTGATTAACAAGTGTCTTTGTGTCTGTATTCAATTAGTAATTTTTACTTTTTTTTGGTTATATCTTTAACTCTATTGTCAAAAGTCCGACAAGATTGCGACTATCGTAAAAGCCTCTGGTGTCGAGATTGAGTCATACTGGCCAATGCTATTCGCCAAGATGGCTGAGAAGCGTAACGTTACTGACCTCATCATGAACGTTGGTGCTGGTGGCGGTGGAGGTGGTGCACCTGTTGCTGCCGCTGCACCCTCCGCTGCTGGAGGAGCCGCCGCTGCTGCCCCTGCCAAGGAGGAGAAGAAGGTATATCATAATTAACAACATATAAGATTGTTTTGTTTATATTCTTGTCTGTGTTGGTTATTGATTGAGTCCTTGTTTTTTTTTGTGTAGGATGAACCAGCGGAAGAGAGCGATGGAGATCTTGGATTCGGCTTGTTCGATTAGTTTGGTCTCCCTGTTATACACTTGCTATGTTCTATTGCTCTAGTTTATTTGAGATTTTCAGTTTTGCCATTTTCGACATTAATACAGTTTGGTCCGTTTTGTTATATCACGTTACTGCCTCGTATCGAATCTACAAACTGATTTGGTACATTTGAAATCATAATTCGAAACTTATTTGGTTTGCGACACCCAAATTGAAAATTATAAAACAAATATTGAATTCTTTGGATAATCTATTATTAAAGGTACTTCTGTAAAAACGAAGACAGAAACTTGGTTCAGCTTTGATGGATAAGAAACTAGGAGATCAAGATTGGGTGGTGATCTCATTCTCTTTGGACTTGCACATGTCATCTGCTGACTTTACAAACTTCTTCGTCAACTCTTCTACCTGTAAACAAAGACATATGCTTCAACAACGGAAGAAGGAAACCCATTTTCCTAGAAAAAGATAGAAGATCACACTCACATCCTTCTCCAGCCTTTTCACTTCATCTTTTGGTAGACCTGAGGCTGCTTTCTTTATTGTGTCCAGTGCCTGGCGACAAAAATGTCTCTGATCATAAAATAGATTTGGGATTCATAAAAGACAGTTTCAATGGAAGGTTGGTCTACCTTTTGACGTGCCCTTCTTATGCTTTGCTTGACAACTTCACTGGACTTGGTTACTATCTTGCACATTGCCTGGAGTTTCATTAATTATTAAGGGTAAAAGGCAGGAATGAGACAAGAGTCGGATGTTTTACCTGAACATGCTCCTTGGTCAATCTGCTCCAAGAAAATGGATAAAACAGGCCAAGTCAAAATTCGAGGGTGTAAGTTCAACAAATGTAATCAGAGAGAGAGAAGAATGTTACGGAGGGATAGATGCAATAAGTCTTTGGCCATCCAGTTTTGGGTTTAATCCTAATGGAGATGAGACAATTGCTTTCTCAAGTTCTTTAACAGTCTGCAGAAAAGAAAGAAGACAAAACAGCATTACAAAAACCCAAAACTTTATGTTTGTCTCTCTGGTAAGAAAAGAAGATTAATAGTAATTATGTTAAAGAAGGAAAGATTGAGGCCAAGGTTAAAAAGAGAGAGTGTTTCTTTCTTACATCAGGATGGTAAGGATTGATAGAGAGAGTTTTAGGATCGAGGACAGAGACCAAAGCTAAGTGATAGAGAGGCATTTTGAGACCACCACCAGTTTCAACAACAATATGATCAAGCATTCCTGCAACCAACCAAGAGAATGAATAATAATAATAAGCACAACTCAAGGCTGAAAGAAATAAAAAGAAAAAGAAAACCTGGAGCAGCTCTTCCAGTTCTGAGTTTAGTGAGATCCCGAGACAAGGCATCAATGGCAGCCTCCATCTGACAAGTGGCTGTGGCTTTGACGGCAGGCCCAATATCCGGAGACACGTCCACCAATCCAGAATCATCCTCTGAAGAAAAGGATATTCACATCAACTACTAAAAAAGAATCATGTCACATTTTTACGTACTTGTTTTTTTGCCTCTGGCGAAGCCTCGACGAGAATCTCTGAGAAAACTGGGCAATCTCAAATCGACATCCAAATCTGGGGCTCTGAGGGTGGCCTTGTGCGAGAAGAAATCGCGGCCAACAACTAAGGAAGAGTAGGAGGAGGAGGAGAATATTCTGAGAAAGGCAATCGCATTTCGTGTAGATGCAGCTCGTCTCACGAACATTGCCATAGCCATCTCTAAAAGCAAAAAGACTTATCAACTTTCGAAGAACCCTCCGTCTGTCTGACTTAGCTGCGCTAAATCTTATACACTAATAAAGTTGAAAACGTATATGTTTTATAAAATGAAAGACAAATCACTTTAGTCCAAATACTTGAGGGTTGGGTCTTATTCTTGGACATGGTGATGGCTTTATAAAGCTAACAAGTATTAGTCACAGAAATGAGTTCAAACTCAACTCCCACATAGAACTTATCGTTCACCAAATATGGTTCATCAAGTGTTCTCAGAGGCATGCACTCTGGAAACCCATGGTTGACATCAGGCTCTTCACCGAGCCAACCCGAATCTACCAAAACCCAAACAAAAGAATAACGTTTTTTTTTTAAGTTTGGAAAAAGAAAGAAAATGGATGTTTAAACATACAAGGTTTCTCAACATGATCTCGTTGAACTTGGTCCAATACACGCAGCTTAAACTAAAGCATTTGCATTTAGGGCATTGTTGACAAACCCATTTCCCACTAGATACACAGAAAGTGATTTGTCTTTTCCCTCTTTACAATATATAACTTCTATTATAAGCAAGTTTGAGAAAATTAAGGCATTGATGCGGTTTCCAGCGACGAATTCATGAGAATGATGAGCCTTTTCAGGATGAAAAGACGAGAATCTGGTCATCATCCAAGTGATTTTGTGATTCAAAGGTTTCTCAATCATGCTAAAACATTCAGCTATTCCTGAAGGCGCATGTTCAACTCCATAAAACCTGACACATAGATACAACAATCTCTATAAGGTACCCTTCTCTCTGGAGATCGGCATGGTTATCAAATCTGAATCCCCCTTCCAGCTCAGTTCTGGTGGTAAGGCCATTGCTCCTGCAAACAAAACCACATCAGCATCATTAACCCAAAATGTAGACACATGATATAAGATTGAATACTAGAATGCTTGAGTTTATTATTCACAAGAGGTTCTCTTTATATAGAGATACAAGAGTCGGTCGTAGGATATATACAAAACATAGTAGATAATGACAACTTGAATAAGAAGTTAATCTACTTAACATGATAAGGTTTATATAAGATAATACACTTATCCTAATATCCCCCTCAAGACGGTGCACGAGTAGTAATACCGATCTTGGTAAATAGCATTCCGAACCGGTTGCGTGTCAACGGTTTGGTCAAACCATCAGCTAACTGATCCTTGGATGAGACATGAGAAACTCGCAGTGTACGATTTTGAACTTGTTCTCGTATGAAGTGATAGTCAAGAGCCAAGTGCTTCATCCGTGAATGAAATACCGGATTAGCACTCAGATATGTAGCCCCTATATTATCACAGTAGATTGTAGGAATGGTGTCAAGCTTGATACCGACTTCTTGAAGCAATGAGTAGAGCCAACGAACTTCAAATGCAGCAGCAGAAACAGCACGATACTCTGCCTCTGTCGATGAGCGAGCAACTCCTGTCTGCTTTTTAGCTGACCAAGAGATAGGGTGTTGACCAAGGAATACAACATAGGCGCCAGTAGATGTGTAATCATCTTTATTCCCAGCCCAGTCCGCATCAGAGTAGGCATGAAGAGATAAGTTGCTGTGCCTAGACAAGAAGATACCCGAGGTGTATGTTCCAGCAAGATACCTTAATACTCTTTTCGCAGTAAGCCAATGTGTAGTGGAAGGTTTGTGCATAAACTGAGAGAGTTTATTGACAGCAAATGCTATGTCTGGGCGTGTCAGAAGGAGATATTGCAGACTGCCCACAACATTACGATATTCTGACGGGTCAGAGAGTTCTTCACCATCACGAACAGAGAGAGACTCAGACACACACATAGGCGTAGGAACTGGCTTTGCATTGGTCATGTTAGTACGATAGAGAAGATCACCAATATATTTCGTTGAGACAAGTGAAATCCTTGCAGTGTCCAAAGAACCTCAATGCCAAGGAAGTAAGACAGATCACCAAGGTCTTTGAGTGAAAATCTCTGTGACAGTGTAGCAATAAGATTCGTAATGGCTGTCTCAGAGTTACCAGAGACAATAATGTCATCAACATAGATCAACATGAAGAGATAACGACCATTGTTGATGTAGAAGAACAGAGACGAATCAGCAACAGAGTTTCGAAAGCCAAGACTGAGCAGATAATTCTTCAACTCATTGTACCAAGCACGTGGAGCTTGTTTTAAGCCATATAACGCCTTGTTGAGTTTGCACACATGATTAGGTCTATCCTTATCAACAAAGCCACTCGGTTGCTTCATATATACTGTATCTGTGAGATTGCCTTGTAAAAACGCATTGTTGATGTCAAGTTGCTTCACTGGCTAATTGTATTTTGCAGCTTGTCCGAGAAGAAGACGTATGGTAGGAGACTTAATCACAGGACTAAAAGTCTCATGATAGTCGATACCTGGTCGTTGGTGATTTCCTTTTGCAACAAGACGTGTTTTGAGTTTATCAACTGTGCCATCTGGATTGAATTTGGTTCTGAACAGCCACATATTACCAATAACGTTCGATGCCTCCTCTGCTGGAACCAAATCCCAAGTATGATTGCGTAAAGCAGCATCAAACTCTGCACTTGCAGATTTACGCCATCTTTCATCAGCCAAAGCTTGTTGAATTGTATGCGGCTCAAGGTTAGGTGCTAGAGTAGCATTGAGACAGTAGCGCGGATTTGGTTTCACAATCTGATTCTGTGATCTGGTAACTATGCGTTGTTCAGTCGGTGGTTGTACTTGCGAGGACTCAGGCGGAACTGATGTAGAAACTGGTTGTTGTTCTTGTGATGACTCAGACTGAGGAGATTGAGACTCTGCTGGTTGATCATGTGTGAGCGTAGTCTAATCCACTGAAGAAGCTGTCGGTTCCAGAGGTGGTGAAGAATCAACAGGTGGAGACACAGGCGGTAAACCGCTGGCATGAATGATTGAAACTACTGACGGCGTCCACGGTACCTCTTGACTAACCGAAGAAGGACTAGATTTAGCTATTAAAGTGGGAAAAGGAAACTGATTTTCGACAAAGTGAACATGACGAGAAACAAAGAGACGAGATGTTAAAGGATCAAAACAGAGAAAAGCACTTTGAGTGAGAGAATAGCCAAGAAAAACACAAGGTGTTGATCTTGATTCAAGCTTATTAGTCGTATAGGGTCGCAGCCACGGGTAACATAGGCAGCCGAACACACGAAGCTTGGAGTAGTTCGGTGTAGCTCCAAAGAGACGCAAATAAGGTGAGTCCATGTTGATAGTCTTTGACGGCATACGGTTGATTAAATAAACTGCTGCTGCAAAGCCATAAGTCCAATAATCAACTGAAATCGAGGCGTGTGTGAGAAGAGAGAGTCCAGTCTCCACAATATGCCGATGACGTCGTTCTGCAAGTCCATTGTGCTCCGGTGTATGTGGTGGAGTTGTTAAGTGAGAGATACCGTGATCAGCAAGAAACGAACGTAGGGCTATGAATTCTCCTCCGTTGTCAGTATAGAAGGTTTTGATTTTGGTGTTGAACTGATTCTCGACAAGGTGTTTGAATTTAATAAATGTGGCTGCAACCTGAGACTTAAGCTTGAGTGGATAAAACCACATATACCGAGTGAAATGATCAACAAGAAGCAAGTAATACTTGTAACCATCAACTGAATGTACTGGTGAAGACCAGACATCAGAGAAAATAATTTGTAAAGGTTGAGAAGAAGAAATAGAAGTATTATGAAAAGGTAGTTTATGACTCTTATTAATAGCACATGACTTGCAATGCAAAGTTTGAGAATCATGACACGAAAAACCAGGGGAAAACAGAGAAGAAATCTTTTGTAAAACATTAAAAGCTGGATGACCTAAGCGATGGTGCCAGTCTAAAGAAGCAGAAACAGAAGTAGCTAGTGCAAGAGGTGGCCGTGTTTGCTTAGTAGGCCATTCATACATGTTGCCATTAACCGGTGCGGTTAGTACTGGTGTCCCCGTTTGAAGATCCTTCACCTGAAACATTGATGGAAAGAATTCCACAGAAGCATCATTAGATTTGCAGAACCGATTCACAGAAATAAGATTCTTTTGCATCGAAGGTGCATAAAGAACATTAGTAAGTTTAAAGTCTTTAGAAGGAGTAGGAAGTAATAAGGAACCAGTATGAGTGATTGGAAGATTAGAGCCGTTTCCAATCACTACACCATCTTGTCCTGTGTATGGCGTGTGCGAGGCAAAGTTGGACATGTCAGCAGTAACGTGGTGAGAAGCTCCACTGTCCATAAGCCAAGCATCAGGGTGATTGTTGTGATGATATGCAGGATTTGCCATCGGTCGCCCTTGGATTTGATGAGGGTTGTGATGTGAAGCATCCGAAGCAACCACTCTGAAAGAAGGACATCTCTGAACACTATGTCCTTGTGTTCCACACGCCTGACAACGTCCAAGATAAGGCCGAGGTCCACGATTCATGTTGGGGTTGGAGTTGTTGTAGTTGTTATTGTTGTTGTAATTGTTGTTGCGAGGTGTAGATGGTGGTCTCCAGGTTCCTCGGTTGTTGTTGTTGTTTCCTCTTGTGACAACGTTAGCTGTAACGGGAAACGTAGGTGTGGCAGGTTGATCACACACAAGGATTGCTTCGCGATTGAGAAGCTTTTCAGTGAGTTCTGTGAAAGAGATAAGCTTGTCTCTTCCATTGACTGTATCAACTTCTGATTTGTATTCTTCTGGTAATCCAGCTAGAATTTGTTCAATCAAATCTTCTGCATCTAATGGCTTTCCAAGAAGAGCAAGCTCATCAGATTTTGTTTTGATCAGACGCAAATACTCACTGATAGTTTTGGTTCCCTTAGTACAGCTCTTGATCTGAAACTTGATTTGTTTGATGTGTCCTCTGGTTGGTGTTCCAAAGATAAAGTTAAGGGTGCTCCAGACTTCATGAGTAGAGGATGCACTGGCGACAAGTGGTTGGATTGGTAGAGATATTGCTCCAATGATAGCACTGTAGAGAAGTCTGTCTTGTCTTCTCCATGGCGCATAAAGAGGATTCGGTTCTGTTGAACCATTGGCGGTGATAACAGGTTCAGGGGTTGACTCTGTTTTCTCAAGGAACGTGTGTAGTTCATGTCCCTCAAGAAGTGCTTGTATTTGTTTACTCCACATAAGGTACTTTGTGTTTGTCAAGCGAGTAACGTTTGACATGTTGACGGCAAGAAGCGTACTTGCAGGGTCATACACGACTGTGCGTGTAGCAGTGGATGAAGCAGAGGAGTTTGTCTCTGTCATAGTTTGCAAGAAAGAGAAGAACTAAAAAATTTTTGTGTTTAATGGATCGAGAAGAGCTCTGACACCATATAAGATTGAATACTAGAATACTTGAGTTTATTATTCACAAGAGGTTCTCTTTATATAGAGATACAAGAGTCGGTCGTAGGATATATACAAAACATAATAGTAGATAATGACAACTTGAATAAGAAGTTAATCTACTTAACATGATAAGGTTTATCTAAGATAATACACTTATCCTAATACATGATATAGGCAGACTCTAATATTTTTAGCGGCAAAGTAAAATATTTTTAATGGGAGTTAAAAGACTTTCATAGAATTCTTTCATATCCAAACCTTTGCTTGGAAGATAAAGGCGCCAAAGAAAATTTGTCATCTTATATGGCAATTGTTAACTGGTCATGTGGCAGTAACGAGAAATCTAGTAAGGAGAAATATGAGATGTGACAATTACTGCCCGAGGTGTGGTGAACCAGAGGAGTCAGTAACACATGCTATTTTCGAATGTCCACCAGCTCTACAAGTTTGGTTACATTCATCGACTCCAACTAATCCTGGTGTTTTTCCAGCATCAAGTATCTACACGAATATGAACTACTTCTTCTGGGAAAAAGATGGTTCACTTGAACCAGAGCTAGACAGGGATCCTTATCCTTGGCTAATTTGGTACATCTGGAAGGCTCGAAATGACAAACTCTTTAGGGGAATAGACAGAGATCCTCTAGAACTAGTTCGATATGCTGAGAGTGAGTGTCAAGCTTGGTTAATGCCAATGAGATGATACCGCGTGTAGTACAACAGAGTGCTGTACAGGAACCCCAAGTCATAAGCTTGGGAAATATTTGCTTACTGGATGGATCATGGACAGCGCTTGCTCAATTTAGTGGATGTGGATGGGTCTGGTTGGACAGTGAGGGAAAGACGCAACTCATGGGATCACACAACTTCCCCAGAAGAGAATCAGCTCTGCACTCAGAAGTGGAAGCACTACGATGGGCGATGGAGAATATGCTTCAACATTTAACATGTCAGAACTTCGGAACGGACTGCAAAGATTTGATCGCAATGATCAAGGAACCTCATGCTTGGCCAAGTTTTGCTACGGAATTGGAGATGATAGAGACACTGCTTATATGCTTCCCGGACTTCAAGATTTCTTATGTTCCAAGAACGCGCAATCGGATTTCAGACTTTTTAGCTAAGACAGCTAGATCCTTCCATAGGAAGTTACATTTTGTTGGTTGTTCTATTCCGGTCTGGTTACCCGGACCACCTCAAGTTTGAGTAATAGAATAGCCGTTTGCCGTAAAAAAAAAGAATTCTTTCATATAAGTCTTTTAACCGATAGTACTAATCACCAGACGACTTCCCTAGAAATTTTCTAGTGCATTAAATGTTAAAAGACTTATGAGAAGTCTTCCAGACGACCTACAAGAAAGTCTTTCAGAGAAGTTTTAAAAGCATGTTTCAGATTTGAAAAACATGCATATCCAAAAACATTAAAATGACTTCAAAACATAGAAAAATTTCAAATATAAGATAAGTGCTTAAAACAACCAAAAGAGTTTTCAAAAGATAAGAACTTTAAGCAACAAGAGGTTAATATGATTTATAAATCTACCTTTAAAAGAGTAGAAGATGAGAACCATGTAATGAAAACCTGCAAAAACAAAGTAAATCAGTGAGAAGACATGAAATAACAATAAATTGATATAAAGTTTGGTGTTTTTAAGTTGAAAAAAATTAAAGAGAGGTTGGAGAATTTTAGAATGATGAACATTACATTTTTTTGTAGCCATTTGAGAAGAAAAGTGAGAATGTGTAAATTTTCTTTTTTATAGGGAGACAAAAATTCTAATAAGGTTAAATATTTTCGAATTAGAAGATTTTCAAATAAGTCTTCTAGACAACTTACTTGAAAGTCTTCTAGAAATTTACTATTCGCCCAGAAGACTTTAATATTTTTAACGGAAAACTAAAATATTTTTAGCGGGAGTTAGAAGACTTCTCTGGAAGTCTTCTAAACGATAATACTAATCACCAGATTCCCTGTTGTAAGTCGTTTAGACCCTAAACATAACTTCTAAACTAATTTAACTAACTAAACACTTTATAAAATCAAATTAAACTTAAAAATGTTTAATATACACAGAAATAAACACAAATATGTAAAAATAATAATTTAAAAAAAAAACATTTAAGCTTTCCAAAATCTAACCCTAATCTAACCCTAAGAATACATACTCTCTCTGTTTCTAAAAGATCCACGTTCTGGAAAAATATTTGTTTCAAAAAGATACATTTTTATATTTTCCATACATTGATTAATGAAAAATTGTACATTTCAAAAAATATAATTTTATTTATTTAAATCTTATTGGTTAAAAATTGTGGTGAATAGTTCATTAAGAAAAATAATGCATTTGTAACTACAATTTTATGTATTTCTTAATAAGCGTGACAAACTTAAAACATACATCTTTTAGAAACGGAGGGAGTATAATACTATAACATATGTTGCGAAACTCTAAACCAAAGAATATCATGATTCACTACTTTCACTCATCTATGTGGAAAACAATTCAATTTTATTATGTTTTAATTTATATCACTTAAAAATTATTTATAATTACATGACTTTAATTTTTCACTTATCAAAATATTTTTTTACAAAATTTATAAATTATTTTTAAGATCAATTATACCAGACGACTTACAGTATATCTCATAAGATTTTTCGGAGTTATATTCGTAAAAATGAGTTCTGGTTTTTGTTTGGTCACAAAGAACTGACTGTAATTTCACAAGACTTTTATGTTAGTTTTACATTTAATTTAAGTTTGAGTATATTTTTGCATTTAAAATCAAAGTTTTGAGTAAAATTTGACAAATCTCCCTTAGTTATATATTTGATATTTATTTTAATTTTGCGGATACAAATAATTTCATCTTAGATGCCTCTTTGGTTGTGATTAATTTCATCACATTTTGGTTGTATAACAACATAACTAATGCCATAAAGTCTCTTTCGTTTTTTCTTTTGTGGGTTCTACTTTTGAGCTTTTGATTAAGACTTATTGCGAGACAAAACTAAACCAAATAATACAAGTTTATCAAATAATATGAGAGAAATTCAGTCCACTTCTTAATTCATGTGACAGATATATCTGTCTTTATTTCTTAATTCACCTTTGTCCACACATATCTTACATAATAATGTAAGGAACCATAAGTTCCTACAAACTTGGACACAGGAAAAACACAACTAAGGGAGTGATGTATGAGAGAAGAGCAGTGCTCCCTTTTATTCATACAGCAAAGAAAAGAAAAGACAAATGACTTTAGTCCAAACATACTTGAGGTGTCAGGTCTTTTTGCAAGTGGTGATGTCCTCTTATAAAGCTAACAGTAATTAGTCACAGAGATTAATTCAAACTCAACTCCAACATATAACTTATCGTTCACCAGATAAGGTTCACCAAGTTTTGACAGAGGCATAAATTCTGGAAACCCTTGGACTACATCAGAATTTCCACCAAGCCAACCAAAAACTACAACAAAAGAAAAAGTAAAAATACCATCACTTTCTTTTGTTAAGTTTGAGAAAAAAGAGAAAAGAATCAATATATTTTCAACCTACCACCGTTCTCAAAATGATTGCGGTTAACTTGATCCAATACACGAAGCTTAAACATGGCGTAAGTGTTAGCCACTTGCGGCACATTGTTGATAAAACCTCCTCCTACTAGATACACAGAAAACGATTTGTCTTTTCCCTCTTTAAACCCTCTTGGATGCACTTGAATTCTCCTGATCAAACACACACAAAAAATTTTATAACAAGGAAGGTGTGTAAGTAAGAAAGTTTGAGAAAATAAAGCATTGGTCATCACCATTTCCGGTTTCCAACGACGAATTCATTAGAATGATGAGCCTTTTCAGGCTCGAAAGACGAGAACCTGTTCATCATCCAGGTGACTTTGTGATTGAGAGGTTTCTCAATCACGCTAAAACATTCAGCTGTTCCAGAAGCCGCAGTTTCAACCCCAAAAAGCCTGACACCAAAGATACAACAATCTCCAACGAGTTGCCCTAGGTACTCGGAATTGGCATGTGACATCAAATTTGGATACCAAACCCAGTTCCGGTCTACTGGTAAGACTATGTTTCCTGCAAACAAAACACATCAACATCAACCAAAATATATGGACAAATAAATAGATAAAAGGTGGTACCTGACGAATGCCATATTTGCGATAGTTGATTAACGACAAATAACTCAACTGTAAGTTGAATAATTAGTGAGGGGAATTGCCTCTCTAAAACCAAGGCAACATTATGAAAGACATTACCCTCCAACCCATATGGGAGCATCGTGAGTTTCCTGTTTTCATACTAAGTCAAGAAACATGGAGGAAAGATAAAAAGTGTTTTCTTCTGTATATTAAGCATAAGAAGATAACAAACGAACTCACCATTATTCAAATAAAAAAAACAACAGCAGAACTCACCATCTGTAACCACCAAGAAAAAAAACAGAGGATTCGACCCTGTTGATGTGTTTTTTGACTAATGAGAAATTTTCTATCTTCCAGAAGTGACTTGTTTTGTGTTTTTCTTTTAACGCTGCCATCATTTCTGTGAAAAGTAAAATGATAAAAAAGAGACTAACTATGAAACCAACTGCTTTTAAAAAGATATATATTTTTATTTTACCATCAAGGGATACTGGTCGTGACATTGTTGTAACAAGCTGCAAATGATATGAAACTGATTCTTCTAAACAGAGACTTATATATCTAACTGAGGATGCAAGTTAATTAATAGCTCTAAATAGGCCTTACAGGACAAGAGCCGGGTGATTATTATTCCCATTTCTCTGTCTTGTCTTGTCCAACATGTATGGAATCGAATAAAATCAGAATCATCGTGGATTTCACACTATAGAGAGATTCGAGATTGAAGAGATATAAAGGGGATATATTCTCGACGCATTATCTAGTAACTGAGGGGCCAGAATCAAAATCACAGCCATCAGATTTCACGCTATAGAGAGATTGCAGACCGATAAAGGATTCGGATACGTGTTCGTTGGAACTTGGGTTCAAGTCCGATCTTTGAATCAAAATCTGAAAATTTTAAACCATTGATCATAAAATTTTTAATGTGAGATTTTCTGCAGTTTTTAGTAATTTATAATCATTTTTAAAAATCCAAATATAACATATACGAAAAGATTTTAAATTTATTATTTGGTTAATGAGATTGGTTAATTCATTTTAATAATTTAAAGTTAAACAAAAATGATGAAGATATACAAATTATTATCAAATCATTCTTGTTAAAATCTTTAATTGTTATATATATATTTTAGTCATATTAATAATTTCTTAATTTTTATTTTAAGGAAATAATATTAATTGAATGTTATTAATTAAGTTTATAACTAGATCTCGACCCGCACAACCGTGCGGGTTTTATTTTCATTTTTATATGTATATATATTTATTTAGATTATTAGTAGTATACATTTTAAATTTTAATCATATATTTAAATATTTATAAAGCTATTTCAAATACAATAATATATAATTTGTATGTTATAAATAATCAACTGTTTAAACCGTCGTACGTATTTTTTGCTTCTTATTATATATTTATCTTATTGTATTTGCATTTAATTATTAAACATATTAATATGTGCATGAAAAACATATTTTATAATTATTTTTTATTTAATTGATGTTAAATTTTTACCCGTCTTTTAAAGCTGGATTTTTTTAGCAGGATTTTCTATGTTTATTCATTTTACACAATATATTATTATATCTATAAAAGTGAAAGATATGTTAATTTTTATACATGTAGTACATAGTCTGCTAATGTTAAGTCGCTCTGTCATATTATATTTTTAACATAAATATTTTCTATTTATGAAAATAAAATTTAAAATTTTATCAATTTAATATAATTTTATCATATTAAGTTCAATACGATAAAAAAATTAACATGATTGATTGTGATTATATAACAGATAAAAATAAGATATAATATTTTATTTTTCATTTTATAAAAATAGCTGAATATATTAATGTATAATAATAATTCAAAACTAATTACGGAATTTGTTAAAATATTTACATATAATTTTGAAAATTAAGATCTTGTTAAGATCTTTTTAAAAGATTTTTCAAAATTTAAAATATATATATTTAAAATTTAAATGAAAAGATATCAAAAGATATTATGATTAAAGTAGTTCAAAGATTAATACTGATTAAAAATATAGTGTGACCAAGTCTAGTAGATAGTCCATTTTTAAAAAAATCACACATGAATTAGAAGTCATGACTTATGTTTTAATATAATAGATTTATTATTGAGATATATAAAATATATTAAGATAAACCAATATATTTCTCTAGAAATTTTGAGAATCATTTTAACGATGACATGTGTTGTAGTTAAAATATTGTAATGTAATGTAACTCAAATAACATTTAATAGATTTTTCAAATATTTATTTCAGATACTAATTCGAAATTTCGAGTAGGCTTGTCTGAATGTTTGGAGATGCACAAAACATTCTGGAATTTATTGGATTGTCGATTTGGGTAGTTAATAACACTTTAGATTCAAATATGTTTTATACTATTATACAGTAAATCGGTCAGATACGGTCTGGATCTCAGGTTTTTTCCCACCCCGACGTGAGACCATGCAACAAATATTATGTCATACGTGTAGTTTCGATATATAGAAAAAGGAAAAGGAAAAAAAAGAAGATAAACCGTTGATCATGCACTATGCAATACACGGTTATACACCAAAACAAGAATTTATCAACACCAAAACTGAGTAATTCGTGGGTTGACAACATAAACAAATTAACATCACAACTTGAGAGCAGCAATAGATTCGGGTTTAAACTCGACCCGAAGACCCAAGACCCGTCTAACCTCAGCCGGTGTGAGTCTCCAAGTCATAGGCCCTGAGTTCTCTCCCCAGAAGTCCAAAATCTCCGAGACCTTCTCCAAGTTCAGTATCGTCGCCATTTGGGTTAACCGAGCGAACTTGTCTCTCACCGTTCTCTGAGTCATACCCGAGAAATGGCTAACCAAAGCCCTCGTGTCTCGGTCTAGCTGAAGCCCACCAAGCTGGCTAAACCGTTTCTGCATCATTATCACTTCAAGTCTCTTCACTATGAAATCTATTACGAGATGCAGAAACGAGTCGTAGTTGTTTGATGTCATCAGAGGTTGCAGCCACGCAGCGTTCGTTTCCACCGAGTGGAGAAGTCGTTGGACCCACGGGTCGTTCACCTCGTTCTCTGCGTACTCTGTTTCTGTTAGCTCGTAGCTTATGGTAGCTACAGTGTCTAGAACCGGACGGATTCTTGGCGTTACGGTTGCCACTAGCTGTTCCATGCCTGAGTTGAGTAGCTGCTTGAACGTGTTGCTTAGCTCGCCTAGCTCGGATAGACATGACTTTATCCTCTCTCTATCTGCTGGTGCAGGAAACACCTGTGAACAGCACAAGAGATCAAGACAAGTGAGACCCATTTGTCCGGTTAACGAATTGGTTTCGCTGCTCATATGCTAATGTACAGAGCCCTACATTACATCTAGCAAACAACTTATCTGTTCTCAATCACTATCCATAACTGGTTCCAGTTTGATGTTCCTTAAGATTCATACTATCACTAAGTATGAGTCCATACCTCAGTACATTGCTCCTCGATTTCGTGTTTGAGTTTGAGAATGTACTCGCAGCTCACATCCATATTGTTCAAAGCGGTTGCAATCTCAGTTCCAGTGTTTTCAACGCCGATACCACCCAAGAACAGCCTAGCACCAAGGTTCGGCTCTCTAATCTTCTGCTGCAAAGCTTCATGGTAATCATTAGCCAACAAGCTACCAGCATTGCTCAAAACAGCAATCACAGAGCTGATATTCGAAGTGGAAATCGCTCTCCTCAGACAGCTCTGCAACACGTAGAACACATCGTCCACCATCGAAGTGGTAAGACTGTCTGGTACATGCTCATCGATCCTTATAGCTTTCCTCACATTCTCAACCATAAAGAACCCTTCTAGTATCACATAGAACCCCGTCACGTCCTGAATCACTTTGCTGAAACTTCCGTTCCTAAACGCTTTTGTAGCCCTTGGTAACAACTCAGCGTCAACCGAGGTCAAAGACTTGATCTTTGACACCATGAACTCGGTGTAATCCTCACCTAACTGCATCAGAGACAGTATCTCCTCCACATAGAGCTCTACTTCTCTCGGGTCTGGTCCTTCAGAAGCACCACCAGCAAGCAGATTCAGATTTGGAGAGTTGTTGATATCAGAAGCCAACCTAGCTAGCTTCCTAAACTCCATATACTTCTTCAAGATCAACGAGCCTCGAGAATCACATTCCTCTTGCAACTCACATATAGCATAAACAACACCGTCTTCTCCACACAGACCTCTCAAGATCTCATCGTTCTCTTCAATAGCCATGACAATGTCCTTAAACAAATTGGTCAAACATCCAACGAAGTTGACCTGTTCAAGTCCCTGCTCCATGAGCTCAACAACATTCTCATACTCCATCCTCCCTCTCATCGCAATCACCTTCTTCAAGTAACCAACGTAGAGCTGCAAACCTTCTTCCTCCATCCCCAACGGAGAGTACAATCTCACGAATCTAAGAATCGTTGGATGATCCCTCTGATCTATAGCCGCCAAGAGCTTCTTCTTCGCGATACCTTCGAGCTCCTTCTTGGACGCAAGAAGCTGCTCTCTCTGATCAGAACCAGAATCCTTGTACTGCGAATCGATCTGGAGAAACCTCTGCACGAACTTCGCCGCGGACTCGTAATCCTCCGATTCCAAAGCCGTCTTCACTCCTTCGATGCAGTTCCCTCTCTCCACTATCGCGTCGATTCGGGAGAGAGTCACATTGACGCGAGACTGAGCGAGATCGAGCTCACGCACCTTCCCGCTCACCTGATCCGCGAGATCGCAGGTGGATCGAACGTTCCCGAGCATGTGATCGGCGTCGGCTTTGACGATGTCGAGAATCTCCGCGGATTTCTGGAGGTCGACGAGGTTGCGATCCAGCTCCGTTCGCTGGGAGAGAAGCGCGTCGAGATCTGAATCTAAGCTGCGCTGGTATGCGATGCATTCGTGGAGGAGCCGCGTCATCGCGCCTACGTCTGTGAGCGAGCGTACGTACTCCAAAGCTTCCGGTGTGCCGAATTTTACGGTGGAGGAATCCACCGTCTCCGCCGTGGTGTCGTCTGGTTCAACCTCCGGCTGTCTTGTAACCGCCATCGATCTAATCGGAGTCGATGGCATTGTAGTAATTTAGTGATCGGCGAAACTCAGATCTGATCAGAGAAGTGTCACATATGAAGCTTCTGAGAAGAAAGGTGATATGAAATGTCAGGAAAATGGGCTTCATCTAAGATACAAGCCCAATTAAGGCCCAATTATTTCATATATAAACGGATAATATAACTTTTTATCTACACTTCTTCATGAGTAGGAAGAACTCATATGTCTCTTCTCTCTGACATTGTTACGTTTCATCTGTAGCTAACAAGAAAGATTAGACCCTAAACCGATACCCACATCGACATGAAGTTAGGTGACGAGAAACGTGGCAGGAGAATCATTGGTCGACCGTTGGAATTGATTCAGGCAGAGAATGGATGTAGGCCCAAGTTTTACATGGGCTTACGATTTTGGCACATATAAGAAACAAAAAGTCCAATGCATTTCTAATGTCGGTCAGTCGGTGAGTTGTGTCGGTGGGGTATCTCGGTTGGTGTGTTTAAATAGCAGATTCTTCTATGTGGACATCAATGGCTGTTGTATTTTTCTAAGCCTATGACACATGTTGTGGTGCCCAATTCACTTACTCTACCTTCATGGATGTATCCTTAATGGCTTTACTATTTAAACAGTTAATAATTAATTGTTAAATTTGTTGAACATTTGCTTAATCCACATCTTAAACTTTGTATAAGTTTGGCATCCAAACGAGTTTAAATTACTAACTTTTCGATCATACGCAATATATTCAATAACGTGTAGCCATATAGATTACATCTCTTCATAGAAAGTACATCTCTTTTGCAAACTGAAAGATATTTTTACAACCATTAGTTCTGTCACGTGAACGGTTGCACCGAGATTTGGATTCTTCCGGAAGTACTTCTGTATCAATATATTACTAAAACGTGAAATAAGAAGAAAGTAAATTACAATGTACTGAAAATCCGAATTCCGTAATCTCAACGTTTAAGGCTGATAATATACAAAATGATTAGCATCTAGAAAACAATAAGACAGATAATTAGTTAATTGCAACTCAAAGCTTTTTAAGGTAATAAATGATTAATAAAATGTACTCTAAAAGATTGTTTAGTGTTTTTTACTCTTAGGAGTGTTTAGTTACTAGGCTTTTTTTTTTGGAAAATAAGTTACTAGTTAGAACACAACAAAACAAGACAAAAACTTGCAGCTACTTAACTCCTCTTGCTCTTATCTTCGCTTTTCACCAATATAACATTAACCATGGGAGAAGGAGAAGCAAAAGCCGAGCACGTAGCCAAAGCAGATCACAAGCATGCTCCCTCCGCTTCTTCAACGCCGGAGTCTTACTCCAAAGACGGCGAACGACGAGGCGGCCGAGACGCTTACCGAGCATTCTGCGCCGCCTTATTTACCATCCTCGTCTTACTAGGAATCATCGCTTTAATACTCTATCTCGTCTACCGTCCACACAAGCCACGTCTCACTGTCGTCGGAGCCGCCATATACGACCTCAACTTCACGGCGCCACCGTTTATCTCAACCTCCGTCCAGTTCTCCGTCTTGGCCCGAAACCCAAACCGGAGAGTCTCCATTCACTACGACAAGCTGGCCATGTACGTTACCTACAAAGATCAGATCATAACGCCGCCGCTTCAGCTTCCACCGCTTCGCCTAGGACATAAATCTACGGTGGTGATAGCTCCGGTGTTGGGCGGCGCCGGGATACCGGTTTCGCCCGAAGTGGCTAACGGGTTGAAGAGTGATGAAGCGTACGGTCTTGTTTCAATGAGAGTGGTGGTTACGGGACGGTTACGTTGGAAAGCTGGTGCTATTCTGACTGGACGGTATGGGTTCTATGCAACGTGTGGTGTGTGGATGAGATTTAATCGATCCTCTAATGGTCAAGTTCCTCTTCTCGCTCCTTCAACTTGTAAAGTTGATGTCTAGTTTTTCATGTAATTTTTTTTTTACCTTTTGTGTTTTATAAAAAAATAGTTTTAGTGTGTAATTGTGTAAGTCTTCTTCCTATCTTTAGAATAAATCCAGAGGCATAAACCAGATATTATGATTACTGTTTTTTTTCTTCTAATTTTGTGATATTTATTTATCACAGCTGATGGATCTGTGGATTTTAATTAGTTTTTTCTTTTTGAAAAAAGTTTGCTATGGAATACTAGAAAAATTACAGCCATAGAGTTCAGAATGAGAAGACAAACAAATTGCAAAAACAAAGTACCACATTGTTTGAAAACAAAAGCATAAATGAAGAGACAAGTACGGTGGAGAACGCTTTGATTAAGTACTAGTGAGATAGATGACCATGAGTGGAACTATCTCTCTCACCCATTCCCTTACTCCCGATTGTGAACCATTCCATATCTTTTAGTTTCTAAAATGGTGTTAGACAACGATCTCCACGAGATCTTTGTGCCATATCAGAACTATTGGAGTTTGTAGCTACAATGTTGTAGCTGATTTATCTAATGCCGTTTGAGAAATATCACCAAGAGGATCTGATAAATGAGCTGGAGATGAAGGCGTGAGGGTTGTTCAAAAAAAAAAAAAGATGAAGGCAGTGAGGACGTTAAAGATAAAAGGTGAGTTGATGTCGCCTGTTGGGCCTGAGAATGAGAGGGGGAGGAAGCATTATCCGACGCCATTTCCTCTTCAAACATGACCAAGTAGCAAACCTGTTTGAGCCTTTTGGATCACCTAACCGCTGGATATTAATTAATTATAGAATATTGTTGGTAATAGCGTGTATCTTACATGGCATGGCATATGGAGTCGAAATTAACTGACAAGTATAAACATAACAGCTAACAGCTCGCTATGTTGGTCTCAGGACATATGGCATCTTCATGCAGTATCTATCTAAATTTTGAACGTAGTGTTCGTTTTAAACGTATGAACAGTATTTTGTTAAACGTATTTAGCCTTTGTTAAATATTTTTTTTGAAATATTTCTTTGTTAAATATTATAAGGAACACACATTTGTTTCATTCCTACTATTTTATTCTTATACACTCATTTTCTATTTGTTTTTCTTGTTCTCAAAAAAATCACCAGTCAAAAGGCTAAATAAATTAATTACTGTTTGCGGTAATTATGCACTTACAGTATATCGCTGTTAAAAAATTACTAGTGAAAAAATATTGTAGTCGTTGAGGATTCACTTGAGACAATGGATCATAATGTGATTCATATGATCACAGCTTACTTTATTCATTTCTCAATTACGTAAAAATATTTAAAAAAAAACGAAACGATGGTAGGAGTGGGCAAATAAACCGAACCCAAAAATCCAAATCGAGTCCGATCCGATAAAAATGAATATGAACCGATTCAAACCCGACATAAATACCGAATGTATCTTGTTTTGTGGTATTTCGAGTTATGGATATTATCCGAACCGAACCGAAATCTAAATGAATATACAATAGTTACCGAAACATTCAAAACCCCAGAAAGATCTTGTACTAAACATGATCTTAATTTCTAATATGTATTTCAAAATACATTAAGATATATTGAACATCTAAAATACTTATCTATTACATGAAGGTTGGTGTTTTTATTATATAAAGATGAAGATTGATGGTTAAAGGTGTCCGTTTAATTTTGAAATATTTAGATTTAGTTTTTGTTATCACTAAACAATATTTCTCATATTTCATGAGAATGTAGTTTTCGTTTTATTTTTTTATTTATTTGATTTTTTTTATCAATAATAAATATGTTTCCCTTTCATATGATTTTGAATATCATGGTTGACGTTACTTTCTTGTTTTAAAATCGATTTTACTTATATTTTGGTTACAAAAATATACAAATTAGGTATTTGAAACCCGATAAAAACTGATTTTATTTATGTTTTGGTTATAAAGTAGGTACAAATCAATTATTTTAAAACCGAAAAATCAATTAGGACCCGAACCCGAAAGTACATCGGTTTGTACCGGTTCTTTGAAGATTTACTAACCCCGACCTGAACCTGATAGAACCCGAACCGATCACAAACCGAACTTTTGAATAATCCGAATAGGACTGATTTTGGTAAACCCGAAAAACCAAAACCGGATTGGATAAAACCGAAACCCGATTGGGACCCCGAATGCTCAGACCTAATGGTGATGAGTCAAGCGGTCCGGATCAAACAAAAAAATTGCTAGTTTCAAATTATGAGATAATATTTTGAAATTCATTCAATATCATTAAAATTAATTTTTGAAATTCATTCAAAACCATTAAAATAAAAACATAGGCAAACCAAAATTTTGTTATAGTTCCATAATTATAACATATTATCTTTTAAAATTATTTAATGCCATTAAAATTAACTAATACACACTGTGAAACAATAAAAACCCTAGAAAATGAGGAAGAAGAATATGAGAGAATTACATGTATAAATCGAGGGAATCAGAAAGTAGATGATGCAGGATGAAATTGCGAAGATCTCCACGTGAGAAGAAAGGAAACTAAAAGATCCGAAGATCCACAAAGAAAAAGAGATATATGACAACCCTAAAATAGCGGTTGCATTCTCGGGGAAACCATAGAGGCCACAAGGACAATCTTGAAGCAGAAGTTAATGATTTTACCTTTATTAAACGGCAAAACTCAAATAATCAGAACCTATTGTAGCTCCCTATTCCTCCAGAGTCCAGCTCCAAGCCTAATATCCATGCATTCGACTGGCAAAATTTGTGGGTTATTTCAGGAGTAGTAGAGGTTTGAGGCAGGGATGTGCGTTGTCACCTTATCTGTTTGTGATCAGTATGAATGTTCTTTCTAAATTGCTTGATAAAGCTGCTTCGGAGAAGAAAATAGGGTATCACCCGAGATGTAAGAACATGGATCTCACGCACTTGAGTTTTGCAGATGATATAATGGTCTTCACAGATGGAAAGATCAGATCTCTTGATAGCATTGTTGAGGTATTTGATTATTTTGCAAAGATTTCTGGATTAGAGATAAGCTTGGAGAAGTCTACAATCTATATAGCTGGGGTTTCTGATGGAAAAAGACAAGAAATGGAAACGAGATTCTCTTTGCAATCGATCAGGAAAGCTGCCAGTGAGGTATTTGGGGCTTCCTCTCCTCATGAAAAGAATGACAGCAGCAGATTATAAACCGCTGTTGGATAGTATCAGAGGCAGAATAAGTTATTGGACAACACGACACTTATCTATGGCTGGTCGTTTGGCACTAATTTCTGGTTCTCTGCGTTTCGGCTTCCTCAAGCTTGTCTTAAAGAGGTGGAAAGACTCTGTGCTGCATTCCTATGGTCAGGTCCAAACTTAAATCCTTGGAAAGCAAAAGTTTCATGGGAGACTATATGTGATGTAAGATTGGAATCACTCCAACTTTAGATCACTTGATGATCAGCAGATTCCAAGCTTAGCTTGCGGAAGGTGGGATGGTTGTAGAGATGGTGGTGAAGTTTTGATTGACTCTCTCAATCCTTAGGTTTGATCGACTCTCTCAATCAGTGAAGTTCAGGGGATGCTGAATCTCTCAACAGCCTAAAAACTACGAATCAATAGCAACAGATGAATCACTCAAATGAAACTAAAGACAATATACTCAAAGACACTCTTTGAAAAAGAAACTGAATTCTTTTTTTTATAACTTTAAAACTATGTTCAAATCAGATTGTATAAGTACAATATGATTTACATATTTTAGTCTCATTTTTGTTGATCAATACTATTAAAACAGGAGTAATATTTATCGACTATATTTTGGACTACAAAAAAAGTTATAACAGTCAACCTAAAATAAATACATTAATTATTATCACATAATGTTTTTTTTTAATCTAACAAGAATCTATTAATAATGAGATATTATTCGATATGCAACCGATTCCTACATACGTGCAAAAGAAAATCGGTTTGATTAAATATTTATATAAGAAACGTTTTATGTTTTAAAAGCATTTGAAAAAAATACTTAACTTTGTTTTTTTGTTTTTATATATCATTCCACATACATAATATATTAAAAAAAAATTCTTAAACAATTTTAAACAAGTTAAGAGTTATAGTATAAAATAAAAACATACCAAGACTTAAAATATATGTGTATTTAAATGTATAATGTGAATACTAAAGATAAAATTTATTCAAAATAAACCAAAATTAATATATAAATTGTAATAAATTATAACAAAATAAAATAATGTTAAATCACATCAACTAATTTGGTTAATATATTTATAATTCACATGATCATTTGATCATTTTATTTTTGAAAAATAATTATTTGTAACTTTGAATTAGTTATATTTAACTTATTTAATATTAAATATACATCATGCCTAAAACTAAGGAGCTAACTAACTAATTTATTATTTTTAAACTAATGAATATAATTTAATTAATACGAAATTTAATAATAAATTAATTATATTTTAATTATTAATGTGATAAATAATGATATATATCTATTAATTTGTATATATACAGCTATATATTAATCCAAATGCAAAAAACAATTTCTTCAAAACCATCACTAAATATATAAAAATATAATTCATATATTTAGAGTATTAAAATTAGATATACATATACATATATATATATATATATATATATATATATATATATATATATATATATATGTATATGTATATATATATATATATGTGATAAAAATAGTAATAGTTTGATACTATTAATATTTAGTATACGATGAAACATGTTATTATTGATATTTTTACGAACATATTTTTACGGGTTATTCAAACACATGCAATATATTTATCAAATATTAACTAATTCAACAAATATATTAACACAATTTTATCATAAAACACTACATTAAAACATAAATTGATGTAAGAGAGTATGCGTCAACAATTTAATTAGTTGTAAAATATAATTATATATATATAAGAAAAATATAAATAAAAATTAATATATAATACAAATATAAATCAAAATTAATGCGATTAATGAAATTAACTTTTAAATTTAACATAAGTCATAAACAAAACATCAAAAAAATCTAATAACATGTGATTAACAAAAGTAAACTTACTAAATAAATGAAAATATATTTACAAACATAAATCAATAAATTGTAATAGACGTATATAAATTGTTGATACTCAAATATATTTCATTTTGAATATGCATCCTCTCAAATTTGAACCATTATGCTTACAACAAGATGAAAATTTAGTTTGACTAAAAATAGTATTAAAATTGGAACATCATTTTCATTATATATCCATCATTCATCTAAACATTCATGAAATATATATTAGAATACTTTAACTATAATAATTTAAGTCAAACCAGATTGCATATTGGGTCAGCTATTAGTTCAACCGATAGCCAGATCCTGGGTATTAGCTGTTATTATGGGTTTTATAGGAAGTTTAAATATTTTTTTATAAGAAACTAAACCGGATTATATATGAGACCACAAAATTTGTCGATTTAACAGCGGGTCAGGACGGATTTTAAAATACTCAATATGATGTTTCATTTATAACATCCAAATGTAGATACAATAAAAAAATACAAATTTATATCAAATAAATTTAGATTATTTCAAAAAATTATCCTGCGGTTTGAAACCGCGGGTAAAAATCTAGTATAACTTTAAAGTATAAGTATAACTTTAAAACTCTAATGCATTTTTGTTGATGTTATAGTATTTTAGATCACTGTACATGCGATTAATAATATTTACTTTGTTTCTGTTGCATTCAAAATTCATTGTATAGCTTTCTAACATTCAGGAACATAATATCCAATAATTAAAAATTGGGTCAAAACCAATGAAGATTAATAAAAAGGTCAAAAAATCAGTTTACCTAAAAGGCTAAAATATTTTTGCTTATGTATTCAAATTTTGCTTTTTTAAAAATAATCTAAAAACAACGAATGCAGAAATTGAAATATTTTTATTTGTTTGATAAATATTTATTTTTTACTAAAACACCAAAATAGTTTCAAAATTACTAAAATATATATTATTGTATAAAAATTTGGCGCTTACCGCCGGCAAATCCCTAGTAGACTAATAAGTTAGAGTTGTTAAACAACAACAGTATCCTAACCTATTTTCTATTTCTCAAGTAGAGCCACAACTAGAGCGTGAGAATACAGCGGCTTGCGTCGTAAAACTCCTTGCCATTTCCGAGCTTCACCATACTAGTCCTCCTAACCATGGCTGAAAGCTCGGTAGAGAATGAACCGAAAAAAGTAAACAAGTAAAAATATAAATCAGTTTCAAAAAAAAAAAGTAGAGAACTCTCCCACGACCTACAAACCTTTTACAAAAAAAAAAAGAACTCTCTCACGACGTTGGCGTGACTCGCCGAAAGGTGACGGCAGTTAAAGTTGCTTTAGACCGCTAGGGCGAACTTCTTTGAAAGCACACGTTATTTTTAAAGCATAAGTTGTTACGTACGACATACTACTCTCACGTAACCGATAAAATACGATTAACATACTAAAAATGTTGATTTGTATATAATGATATAATAGTATTCATCATGCTAAAGTTTAAAACTAGCCATCTAAAATTGCTTGATATTCAATTTTGATCCAGGTTGTTGCTAGAACCACCATTGCCAAAGTTTTGCTCCTACCAATTTATTACTTATTTCCTTAACTTTCAAGCTTGATACTACTATTTATTACTAGTTTTTTTTTATCTTGCATTCATATTCAATTCTTCATTGTTTTCATAAAGCTACGTCGTACTCGTGAAATTAACAAGTGGTTAGCATTTGTTAACATTGTTAATTAGTTGAGGCCAATTTCAGCATTCCTAAAAGCTAAAGTTGGATAAAGCTAAATCATTTTCATGTAACAAAAGGAAATTCATTTTACCAATTAAGCTAAACCAAAATTTGAATTGAAACACCCTTTAGTTTATAAATAGAAATTAAGACGCCTCTTGAATTTATAGGATGCACATTTCAGTTTCTGGTTACACAATTATAGTTCCTAATTTGAATATAAAAACTTATATAGCCTATATGAACAAAGAAACTATGAGATATCAAACAAAATTTCACATCGGAAAATTAGATAAATAGTGTCTAATATATAAAAAAGATATCTAATTGTAATTAGTACGAGATATTTTGAGAAGAAATCCAAAAGTAAATTTATGTAGGCCAATTTTTTAGAGCTCAAAATTGACAATATTGTATTAATCGGACAATAAGCATTTAACATGGGTTAACTAATCTCAACAATTGGTATTAAGAGTGGTTGACAAGAAAATTGCAAGACGACCGAAATACCCTTCGAAATATAAATGGTATTTTTTGAGATATGAATATGAGTTATGTTGTAAAGACCAAGTCAAAAGATCCTGAAAATTTAGTTGTGGGACACCAGATACGTAGTCCTTAGTTTAAGGGGAAAATATGAGATATCAAACAAAGTCACATATCGGAAAATTTGATAACGAATGTCTAATATATAAAAAGATGTCCACATCTAATTATAATATGAGTCATTTTAGAAAGAAATCCAAAAGTAAATTTATGCGGACCAACCTTTTAGATCTAAAATGAACAATATCGTAATAATCGGCAATAAGAGTTGGACATGAACTTACTAAATCCCAACAAAAACACTAAGCTAAGTTGAACTTTCAGTTTTCTAAGTCCTAATAAAAAATTTTATTGAGCTACTAGCTCTTTACCACCCAATAAAAAAAGCTGGACAATATCGTACTATCGAACAATAAGAGTTAAACATGTGTTCACTAAATCCCAACAAAAACACTAAGCTAAGTTGAAATTTTTAGTTTTCTAAGTCCTAATAAAATTCTTTATCGAGCTACAAGCTCTTTGCCATACAATAAATAAATAGATAAATAATAGTGTATATATATGCTGTCAAACATTTTAAAGAAAATAAAATGTGTTCACGAGTTTACAAATTGATAGCTAACGGTTCATTCTTATCATATGATATATAAAATATATCTACTATAATATATAAATATCTACCTAGTCTCTCTGCTTCACTACTGGAACATGTTATCAAAGAAGAGAAACAGCTAGAGAAGGGGCCCTTGATTAAGTAATTAACAAATAGTTACTTAACTAACTAATCATGGGTTATATCGATGGAAAATGGGCACCGCTGATCATGATGACTCTGATTCACATGATTAATGGGATGGTTAACGCTTTGATCAAGAAAGTTCTTGATGGAGGCATTAATCATATGGTCATTGCTACCTATCGTTTGGGTATCTCCACCATATTTCTTCTTCCGGTCGCTTATTTTTGGGAACGGTAAGTCTAACTTTTGTTTTTAGTTATGTTTCTTTTTTTTTTTTTCTGTCAACGAGTATATTTCTTTTTTTTCATTATTTTACATTTCGTTACCTGTTAGAAAAATCAGCAAAGTTTTAAAACTCATCTTTATTTTTAATGCTCAATTGCCATTCAATGTTTGACGCTTAATTCTGAATCCACGTGCTCCATCAGGAAAACAAGGCCGAAGCTTACCATAAGCATTTCGTGCCAGCTTTTCATCAGTGCTCTTTTTGGGTAAGTTTCAGTTTTAATCCATGAACTCATTGTTTCGTCTCTTACGTCTGTAAGAACTTCATCTTTTATTATGATATATTTTTTCTCAGGGCGAGCTTGGTACTGTATTTCTACTTACTCGGACTCACCTATACTTCTGCTACGTTAGGATCTGCTTTCTCGGCGATAATGCCTGCCCTTACTTTCATTATGGCTTTAATATTTAGGTATTTTTATTTACTAATCACCATATTTTAAGTTTAGATAAAAATGTCCCTTTGACATAACTTTAAGTGTACTCTCTTATTGCAAAAACAAATTACAGGTTCGAGAAGCTAAATATGAAAACAAAAGTGGGATACGGCATCGTTCTTGGAACTATGATAAGCTTAGGAGGAGCTTTAGTTCTTACGATGTACCAAGGCATCCCGTTAACGAACTCTCAAGAACAAGCCTCGACTTTAAAACATCTCACAAAACATGCGCATTGGACCAAAGGCTGTATATTTTTATTCATATCAGTTATGTTTTTCAGTTCTTGGATGCTTATACAAGCCAAAGTCAACGTGAATTACCCTTGTCCATACTCGAGCACCGTTATTTTATCTGCTTTCGGTACGCTTCAGTGCGCCATTCTTAGCTTGATCAAGACTAGAAATGCAAAAGAATGGATCCTCAAAGACAGACTCACCATCATCACCATCATTATAGCGGTACGTTCATGCATATATAAAATTGTCATCAACATATGTGAATATTTAATTTAGTGATTCAATTAAAGGATTCAACCTAGTTTTGGGACCAGGATTTGATAATTTTAATTACGATTGGCCACTATATACATCTTTAATAACAAGAATATCCTGTTCTTCACATGCTCGGGGATTAGTCTGGATTTCAATGATATTTCTGTGGATTCAAAATCATCAAACGTTGATAAGCTGGGTGTATGTATTTTTATAGGGTGTGGTAGCACAAGGAATGTGTACGGTGGGCATATCATGGTGTATCAAACAGCGAGGACCTGTCTTTACCTCAGCATTTACTCCTGTCATGCTTATGTCTGCAACCTTGTTTGATTTCTTGATATTTCATCGTATGATTTATTTGGGAAGGTAAAGATGTATTCGTAAAAGCATATTTAATATTTTTTGAACTTTCATACCGAAAAGAATATATACATACTTCTTTTTTTTGGTTAAAATGTTAAGAAATATATATATATACTTAGTTTGACATATTCGCAACATTTTATCATTTCATTAACTTTCAACTGATTTTAATATGGAGCTCTTCTAGAAGAGATACTGATTTTTTGTACAATTATTTGTGCTGCAGCGTAATCGGATCTGTGGTGGTGGTGATTGGCTTATACGTATTTTTATGGAGTAAGAGCAAACAAATAAATGACTGTGAGATCAGTAAGTTACCTACAAACACCGTGGAAGAAGAAAAGGAAGATGAAGACCATAAAAATGTTAACAAATTAGGCAATCTTTTGGTTATCCCCATGACTCCTTGATCCACTTCCCTAGCTAAACCCTATATACCTTCAACTAGAAGGGACCGATATGCCATCTTGACATTTCATCAAATATGAACAAGATTAGAAATTCTCCTTTGAATGTTGATCGGAGAATATCATCATTTTTATTTGGATAGTGTAATATATTTATATAAATAAACAGCATGGAATATGACTTCAATATACTAAATGATTCATTGTATATCCCAAACAAACGTTCTAACAATCATATAAACAGAGCGTTTTATCTGACTCGTTTTGTTGTAATGATAGTACAAAAAAGTAAGCTTGCTGTTTGTTCGAATCGATAAGCTTTCCACGGCCCTCGATGAATGGTCTAACATTCCTTTGGAGATTAGATAGAAGTGTCAAGATTTTGGAGATTTTTTTTTTAAGCAAAAAAAAAGATTTAGGGGTGACGACTGATGTCTAGGCTTGGGAATTAAAATTCGGATCACCAATTTGATCCGGTATCCGCTATGGATATCCAGATATTATTTAATACATATGTATATAATAGAAAAATAATATTTGAAAACAGCTTAGATATTATTTAATATATATGTATATAATACAAAAAGAATATTTGAAAATAGAATAAAAATAGTTTGCGAGAGAATCTTGTGAACTACCGATATATCTTATTAAATAATGGAATTTCAACAGATATATCTTTTTTTTTTCCAGCAGATATATCTTGAATTAACTCGATTCTCGACTTCTCATGAATTGTGTGAAGTATCATAAGACAACCGTCGAATATTCACTGTTGATGATTTCTTTTCTTCATAAAAGTTATTTTAAAGTATAGCGTTTGAATACCCAAACTGTTTTTTTTTTTGCTAAATAATATCCAAGCTGTTTAACACATACTACCACGTTTGCAAATGATACATATTTTAGAATTTTCTTTTAATAAAACATATTAAAATTTAGTTATAAATTCATAGTTTTTTAGTTTTTTATTATTATGTTGTTAAACCAATAAATATTTACAAAAGCAAAATTCTCTCAAATAGCACTTTTTAAGTTTTTATCACAAAATAGTATTCAAAAAATAAAATGACCAAAATAACACATTTTCGTTTTGACAATTTTAATATTTTTTTTTTATTTTTAAAAATTTGAACACATTCCTAAAACTACACCCATTAACTCTCTCAAATCTTAGATTAATTAACCCAAAGGTTATAAATGCATATTTACCCTTCAACAAAATTTCTTTTGGTCATTTTTCTCGTAATGCTATTTTGTGACAAAAACTTGGTTTGGTGCTATCCTAGTCTTTTTCTCTTTACAAAATACAATTAATGTTTTTGAATTTCTCAATTATTATTATTAGTTGAAAAAATTACATTGAAAATATAAAAAATGTATCTTCTTGAAACAATTTTTTTTCCTTCCATTTCTTAATAAGTGTCACTTTGACATTTTTATACAGATCAAAAAGTGAATGAAATATAATTAAGTTTCTATTAATTACACATGTTTTCCCAGACAGGAGAAATTGTATTTGAGTTAGAGTTTTTTACATCTTATGATAGTTTTTGAGATTTTATTACACTGAAAGGCAGTTTCTACTCCTAACACATTTTTTCTTAACTTACCTCTCTTTTGCTAACTAAAACGTAACTAGTAGAGGCCACACTTGGCAACTTGCAATATATTTTTTTGTGACATTCATTATCTTTTTCTTCTCTCTATTTAAATATGACCTCTTTTTTTATTATTTTTAAGAAAATTGTTTGGTTTCTTCCTTTTTTTACTCTTTGAATCACATTTTTTTTTCTTTTTGCAAATTATTATTTTTGATCATTATAATTTCATATTCTCTTTAGTTTTTTCATCACTAACTTACTTTTTTTTATTACACATCTACATATCTAAAAAATCAATGCAAGCTTAATATGTTTTTTTCTCCTTTTGCTTTCCAGATATGTGATGAAACAGAGATACATCAAAAATAGTCACGAATCAGTGGCGGATCTTGTTTTATCATCGCCATCAGATCACCTTATCGGAGCTGCAAGGATAGCCGTGACTGGTTCGAACTTCTCCGACGCAGCTCTCCTGCGTCGCGAAAGCTCGATGAACAACAATTGCCATTATTAGTTTTATTTCACATATGGTCCCTTGATTCTTGGTATATTCATTTATGCCCCTAAAGTTTCTGATTTACAAATATATCCCTTTCAAATTGACTCCTCATTTTTTAATTGTACAGACCAGACTTTCCATGATTACATGAACGGATCTTTAAATTTCTGGAAGTTTTCTATTCGATTTTAATTTTGCAAATTGAAGAAATAACCTCTTAATTTAATGTACACTACGATATTTGTTGTACATAACTACACATGTACGTCACTAGCCTTTAATGTAGACACGTACACTAACAAATGTACACAATTTTTCAACATGTTGGACATCTAACATGTATCTCAAACAAATGTGTACATGTATATATCAGATAAAATATAGTATGTATATTGTACACGTTAGGTGGTTGTGTACACGAGTACATTGGGTAACTAAGTTGATGTGTAGTTACTTTCAGTGTACATGTGTACATGGGAATACGAAAAGAATCCAAATGTACATCGTAAAAACAATGTGTACATTATGTTAACACACTATCTACATTATGTTAACATTATTGTAAATTCCATAAACCGTAGAAGCTTGATTCTTCAAATGGAAAACCTACAAAAAGTTGTATGTCAGAATCATCAACGTGTACACATAAAATAATTAAAATTATAAATAATTATTTAGTGTTTTTGTCTGTTTTATGATATTTCTTAACAACCCGATTTTAATTTACTGTATTTTGCTAAAATTTATAGACGTATCCATCACATCGTTCGTTTGGGAACTACTAAAATTCACATGTGTTTAACATTTGTAAAAAATAAAAAATTAAGATGTGCTTTTTACAAATATATTTTAGTATATTCTTTTCTTCTTTTTCTTTTTCAGAAAGTTCAATCTTAGTATTATAACATTAACAATCAGCTGCATGCGTTCTAATTTCTTTTGAAATAAAAGATATTTATATACTTTAAAGGTGAGTGTCGGGCTTCTAACCTGATCACTATGCCTCGCTCAGTTTATTAACTAGTTTTTTTATAAATAGTTACAACCAATAAGAAGTTTATATATATAGTTACAACCAATAAGAAGTTTGTATTGCTATATATATATATATATATATATATGCATGCTTTCCTTTATAATACTGTTATGGCAAACGAACAGAGTGAAAGCTGAAGCACTTTGAAAAGATCTTCGGATCCAAAAAAGTGAAAACCCAAATAATATGATCAGTAAATGTGAAATACAACTATACCAAGTGACAAAAGGTTGTCTACAAAGCATGGTCTTCGCTTCTAGGCATCAAAGTATATGCTATTCCCCGCTTTCTATATAGTATTAATAATGGGCATATTTTAAAACAATCTCAAAGCAGCAATATTTGTCTTTTTTTTTCTTTTGGCTTACTATTAGTTATTTATAAATTATACGTATTAATAACATTAATTCACCACCATGACGCTTGGGGATGTGATGTCTAATCATGACCAGCTTCTTTTCCAGGTCATTTTAAAATAATTTTATTCCATACTTTAAATCTTTGATTGTTTATCTATTTGATTATATTTTAATAGATACATATATTGTATCTAAAGTCATATTAAATTTTTCAAATTCCACTTTTTATCTTTTAAAAACAGTGTAAGTATCATGTTTTGGTTTCATGATCTCCTCTGATATTCAAAATCAACCTTTCAGTAATGTCCTAAAAATGCATTGAAGTACTTTTAACCTAACACACAATAGAACCAATGTTATTATCATCAGACTATACTAGGGGTGGACACGGAACATATATCCAGGATTTTAAGGATATCCGTGATCCGATCTGTTCCGTACAATAATCGATTTTTGATCCGATCTGATCTGTGATGTTTCGGATATTCAGGGTTACGGATATCCGGAAATCAGTATATTTTACCGGATATCCGATTCGATCCGGTTAAAAATAATAAAAATTTACTTTTTCAAATAAATTTAAAAGGAACATTTTTAATATATAATAATAATATTTCATTTTTTTTAAAACTAAGTACTTTTAATAATTTAGTTACCAAATAATTAATTTAATAGATAAAATAACTAGAAATCTATATAGAAATAATAAATTATATATAATTATATATATACATATGCATATGTATATTACGGGTCATATCGGATATTTATTTTTTAAATGAATATTTGTGATTTGCTCCTTATTAGACAGATATTGAATTCTAATATTTGCTTTGATTCGTAAAATTACGGATATCCGGATATTTTGGATTGAATCGAAATGAATAATAGATCGAATAAAATTTTTGCGGATATTTTTCCCACCCATAGACTATACTATTGGTTAACGGTCAACACACACTCTCTCCAAGGTACTTTAAAATAACCAACAGAACTGAACAAGCGGTTATTAACCTCAAAAAGAGTATTGAGAAGACCCCTACTCTTCCTAAGATACGACTCTTTATGTGGCGGGCAGTGTTTGGAGCTTTGGCTGTTGTAGACACACTGAACTCGAGAGGATTGGATGTAGATCAAATGTGCAAGCTCTGCAAAAATGCCTTGGTGTCTATGAATTATGTCCTCTACCAGTGTCACCCAACTTGGGACATGTTACAGACGGTACATTTCCCTTCAGAGATTCCATCCCCTCGCAGTTTGATTGACAACTTCCAAATAATCATGAAGATGCTATCAGATGAGGCTATAGAAGAGAAATACAGAACGACAATTCTATGGATACTGTGGTCAATCTGGAAGAACCGCAACTCTATTATGTATTCAGCTTTTGAAAAAGACAAGATTTGGATTCGCCTAAATATGAAAGAAACAACAGCTGAGTCCTCGACATCAGCATTACGAGTTTTGACTGGCTTGCAGCACCCTAGGCCTCACTTTGTTATATGCAATGTGAATGCTAACTGGAGGAATGCAGGCTTTATGATAGGAGGTGCTTGGATTTCAAGAGATCATCAAGAGAATGTTTTGCCTCATGCAAGAGACGCCTTCACATAACAGGATCTCTGCTGAACTGCGGTGTCTCACTTGGGCAGTTACCAATCCTCAATCATAGCCACACTATCGTCACCTTCTTAGTAAGATCAATGACTTATGTCCTGATTTTAGCTCAGTCCTTTCTGAACAGGAATCAGCTTCAGCAAACTCTGTTGCACGGGCCATTGCTCGAAGTTTAGCTCAGGATGGGAGGTTTCGCTCTTACCTCACCTTTGGTGGCCCAGCCTGGTTGCATGATAGAATTCAAGAAGAAGTCATCTCCAACAATTGTTGAAGTCTTTCCTTTAAGTTCATGTTGTTGGTGTTTGTGCTTTTTTTTTTTTTTCCAATCTAGTTTTATCTTAGTTGTACTCTTTGAACTTTGTTTCATCTCTCTTAATAAGTTCTTTTTTTTTGTCAGCAACCTAAAAACCAGATTCATACAGATTCTGTAAACCATCTCGGTAGTTCTGCATCTATATGGATAATGAAAGACAATTGCTTCCTCTCTTAATCAGTTCAGACGTTTAAAAATAAGACTATAGTACTCATTGGTTAAATTTTCAGACACGACAGTCTGTGATTAAAATGATATAACTAAAAATATATTTCTTTTTTCTTAAGGAATACTATATATCAGTATTCTAAAATGCAGTTTAGGCGGCGTGTAGACACTATACGGTAGTTGACCATACCGTTTTCATGTTATACATTGTTTTATGCGGATTTTTATAATGCGGGCGCAAAATAGCACTTAGACGGACATTATGCGGTATACGCTGAATTCTAGGTGGATTTTAAACATTAAGATTCAAAAAACTAGACTATTAATATTATTATAGTATTTTATTAATGTTATTATATGTATTAACTGTTACTTATTTATTTATATGATTATAGCTTTTAGTTTAATTGTTTACAAAATAATTTTAAAAATGAAACTTATCATCTTTATATATTTAAAATATTTTCAATTTTATAATTTCAAACTATTTATATATATATAATATACTTTTATACATAAAACTATATTTGAAGTATATGTTAGGTTCATTTTTCTAAACTAATTTATACATACTAATCTTAAATTTATGTTTTATGTAAAAATGTATATTCGTATATCCTCCTTTTAGACGTCTGCATATACGGCTAAGCACTAGATTCATATGCCGCGTAACGCGTTTTATAACACTAACATATGTGTGGCTAAAAGCAACTGTTTTTTTGGTGTTACAAACAATTTTTTTTTAAAAGAACAAATAAGTACTATTATACTGAATTTGAGATTCGAACTCAGCACCCTACACACTTTACCAACCACATTTTACTCTCTGAATTAACTCATCTTTAATGAAACTGGCCCATTAGTTATTTTAAAACTCTCGGTTTCAAGCTAATGCTTGATTAGCTTCTGTTGAGGACAGGCCCTAGATATATGTTGGTTGATGCGTTAACAGTCACTCGTGCTTGTTTTTATATGAGATTGAGTCGTAACTTAAAGTGCCAAATAAGTGATACGTGCATGTTTTATTGTTTTTTTTTTTGTAACTTGGGCTTTCCATGTTTTATTGTTTTGGCTATGATATAGTCATATAGAAGGTCCACGAGTTACTTTCCCACGAAAAATATTATATATTATCTCTCGAACTATGATCATATGTTATTTATTCCCGAAAAATTTGAAACCTATTTTTCCATGAAAGTAAAGATCAAAATAAAATAATCCCATAAAATTCAAAATTCAGTTATATTGGTTTACTATTTTTAAGCTAACGGTTTATTGTTTTAAGCCAATGACTAACCTGTTGAAACACGATTACGAGTCTACGACCCAAAACTCAATTAAAACCTTGAACCCAAAATTTTTCAACCCGGACCGACAATAATTCCCCCAAATTTTTTTTTTTTTTTAATTTCGGAAACTCTAAAACAAAAATTCTCAAACTGAAAACCTAGAGACTGAAATGAGGAAAAATAAAAAGAGATAATAAATGTCGATGGTCCTTTACTGTTTTTGTTCTAGTCCAGATTGAAACCAGTAACTCTGTCTTTCTCCCAGAGCCGGCTCCGCTTTCTCCACATAGTCGGTTCCAAAGAAAGCTGAATGAAACATTGGTCTTAAGCTCTAAATAACAGTTTCAAGATTTAGCAAAAAAAAAAAGAAAAAACCAGTTTTAAGCTCAAATTAATAAAATAAAAAATATAGTTGAAATCTTTAACAAATCTCCTATGGTCCTTTAAATCTCGGGGCCGCCTTGTTTTTCCAAGTGTGACTCTCTAAAATTTTGGCTTTATTTTTTAAGATTATTTTGCTCTGTTCTGCTTCACTGTTCTTTTGCTGATGTGTGTTCTTTCTTTTCTTTTTAGTCAAAATTTTGCTTTTGTTCGGATTTAAGACAGTGAACATAGCTGTGAACTTGTTCCGAGAAGAAACATCAAATAAACATTCACGCTTGTAAAGAACTTTATGATTAGTGGCTTTTTAACCATTTCTCTGACATTAATTAAGGATATCAATTCCTTAGTTATTTTAACTAATTCTTCTTTGTAGAAACCTTTGGAAACTGAGCAAAGTTCCTTCTTTTTTGAGAGAGACCATGCGTTGAGATTAAAAATTTAGGTGGTTTTATTTCTGGTCCAGATTTATGTTTGATTTAGTTTTATATGTTTGGACAACAAAAATCTATTTTTAAATCTAAACTATTAAAACTGAAATACACTTACTATTTAGCCCTGATTTTTCCTTAATAATTACAATTGACTGCCACTGCCCTAAATGAACCTAATTTGTATCATTAAATCATAATTAGAAAAGAAAATCTCGTGGCCTTCAATATCTATAAAGCCCGGTTCCTATATAGTGATTAACAATAATTAAATGGACAATATTAGATCATATCTTATATATTACTTATATAATGATTGTATACTCAGAAGATTGCTGGTCCCATATATTTCTTATCTACACAAAACTTTGAAAGTAGATAAAAAACTACGCCACTGAAAATCTTAGACATATTTACATGCCAGTCAGTACAACTTTATTACAGTATGTGCATTTCTAAAATATATAAATCAATCATATGATTATTTAAACAAATATTCTGGTTATTATGATTATTTAACATCAAAGTTTGAAAAACGATAATTATTATTTTGGTTATCAATATTATTTTAACGATCCAGTCTGAATTATAGTTGTCATTTCATTTTCTATTTGATGGTGGGGTGAGTGTTCGGACCTGTTCGGATTTCGTATCTTCGGAGTTGAATATTTCAGTCTCATTTGGATATTTATAAATTTACTTTTGGGTTCGGTTCGGATGTTTTCGGATTTGACTCGGATTCAGATAATCCATTTTAAATTCATATATATTTTAAAGTTCTCAAAATCTAATAAAGTAACATATTACATATATTTGAATAATATATTCCAAAATACCTTATCTTAACAATAAGATTAGTTGGACTTGGTTATTATACAGAAATCAATATATATATATTTAAATTATTTCGGTGTTTTGAATATTATTTAGCTATTTTATACTTCTATATTTGACTATTTTTAAGTATTTTGGAGAAGTTAAAACTATCTTGTATATTTAAAATATTGAAAATAGTTAATCTGTTTAAATATATAATATATGATTCAGATACCCAAAATACTTCGGTTCAGGTCGGGTTTGGTTCTGATTCTCTAGATACAAAATCAAATCCGTTAGGATATTTAACTAATTTTGGTTCAGATTGGATTTGATTCTACTTTTTTCGGATCAGATTCACTTTGCTTCTTAGTATTAATATTTTTTGCCTAACCCTAATGGTGAATAAGATTTCTTTAACAACAGTTTAAAATATACCCGCACGGGCGTGCGGATCAGAATCTAGTATCTATTAAATGTTAAAAAGATTATCAATACCATTAAAACAAGATCATTCCCAAATTATACCCTTAATTAATGTTTTAAGTTTTCCAAAAATACCCTTATTTTTACAAATGATTAATAAAATTCATTAATGGCATTTGAGTTTTTTAGTTTTGGACCTGCAGAAATATATTTAAATGGATCAACAAATAATGGGGTTACACATATTTATAAAATATGTTACTTTTATTTAATATAAATATTTTATGTTCAAATATTAGACATATATATTCTGAAACTAAATTAATAAAAAAACATAATGACATTATAATATTATTTTCTTAAATCTATGTATCATAAAATTAATTTTAAATCTAAAATGAAAAAAAAAAATACAAACTTATAATAGGTCATTAACAACAAAAATAAACTAATATTGTCATATTAATAAGTTTTTATATTATCTTTTTTTTTATTTGGATTACATAATAAAAGTTGAGTCTAAGTTTATTGACCACATGTTTATGTAGTATTAAAAATGTTTATGTAGTATTAAAAAGTATGTGATTAATTTAATAAAAAATAAAATACTATCAGATATTTTATGTTTTATTCGATCATTGGTATTAGACTACATGTTAATAATGAATTTTGGGGTTTTTACCGGGTTCTATCGGATTTTTAATTAACGATTTTTTCATTAAATCTCAACTAGATTATATACATGGTACGGGTCTACCAGTTCAGCAGATATGGGTCGAATATGAAAACACTTTTTAAAACTTAAACATTATATTCAAAAAAAAAATCAATTATATGTTCTTTAATAAAAAGTTATAAATTCATGCAAATCACTCTTGACCAAATATTTGTTCTATTTATTTTTATTTTGAGGAGAAAAAAACAAATCATTGACCACTTTATATGTTTAGCAATAATTTATATAATTATAAATCTTTAAAATTATATAATAACCCAAGTAAGAATTTCGGATAAAATATTGTTTAACTTATTTACAAACATAAAATGGTTGTATGACGCATTTTAAATTTCGTCATACTGTACACATTATAACAAACCCAAATAATTGAAACTTAATCATGTTTCGGTTTATATAATAAAACGAATAATAGTTAATCTTTATACTGAATAAACAACAAAAAAACCATGCCCTTTTATATTGTATACAATAACTGAATTCAAATATATAAATAATTTTGTACATCAGTAAAATAAATTTGACTTAAAACAAATAATTAATTATTTATTGTATTACCAATTGTTTTATACGAACTAAAAGCACATTTAATACAAATATTAAGATATAAATAATTGATCTTTATTTTAATAAGATAGACTAAATGTTAAAAATGATTTTATATTTGATTTAGTTAAATGAAATACAAATTCGATATACTCTTTATATAGTATCTAAACCATAAATACAAACAATTACAATGAGCCAATATAATACTTTAATCAAAATAGAGTGGGCCATTAACTAAATTTTAATGAAATCTTCTTCGTGATTAAAAATTCAGTGAAAAGGTCTGCTTCGTGGTTAAATTTTGTTTTGTTTATTTAGAAAGACGCCTCGTGATTACTTAGTGGGTGCGTTTGATAAGCTTGATAGCTTTGCTTTCTGTATGACGAATCATACGAGATATTTTTGTACTTTAAAAATGAATGCATATAAGAAATTATCTATTTGGACCGTTTTAAAATATACGAAAATGATCAAATCTATCTAATTACCTAGACGGATACATAGACTGCATTTTAGAACATTGGTATTAGTTAACGACCAAAAAAATATAATATATTAATTATATCATGCTTTTTAATTAAATACACTCATTATATCTCATTTACCAATATTATTATGTTTCTTTTTCATTTCATCCAAGAGATTATGCAGTACTTCGTCAATTTTTTGCTTCTCTTCTTTATCAGTAAATATCACTTTCCCCTAGCAAATTCGGTAGCAGAGCCAGCTCAGACCATCTATCATACCAAAATGATGTACTTCATCCATTTTTTGATTTCTTTCTTATGTGGCCAAATTTTTCAAAAAATAAATAATCGAGAATATGAGAAATACATCTTTTTGGGATGGCAGATAGTCTGAGCTGGGTGTGCTATCGAATTTGCTAGGAGAAAGAGGTATTACTGATTTGGGGATAGAAAGAAAAATAACAGTTGAAGAAGTGCTGCATAATCTTAAGAGACGAAAAAGACACATGAAAACGTTGCTAGAAGAGCTTGATTCTCTAAGACAAAAACAAATACAAGATAGGGACGATGTAAACCTTTGGAAAAAGGGTAGGGATACAAGCCTCAGTTCTCTACCCAATAAAGATGGAAGCTTGTAAGAGATGAAACAGCGGAGTGTAGCTGGTCTCAGGTAAAGAATGGAGATTATCAAAAACACAAAGGACAGAGTAATTCCAAGAACACATATCTGTTTTATTAGAGATCATTTACATAATTTAAAAAAAATTGTTTGACCCGAATTACAGACTCGACACAAACCATTTCTAATCTATTCACCTTGCTTGATTCAATACATGATCAAGTCTCTCAGTTCACTCAGTTATGAAGCCCTAAAACCTTTGTATTTTTCTCTAAGAATTACAACGTCAAAAATTCTTATCTTAAAATTAGGTAAAAGCCAAGATATATATTAAATAATATTTTTGTATTATCTAATATATAATGGGGAATTTTCCAAAAACCAATAAAAACTTGATTTTAAATACAAAAGTATACACTAACTACAGTCAAATGCAAAAGTAATCCAAAATGCTAATAAAATTACAATCAACTCCTTATGACCAAACAAAAAACCAGTATGCATTTTTACAAATATAAACTGAGAAGTCTTATGTGGTTTTGTAAGTCTTCTGTGAAAAGACTTCTTCGTGAAAGTTTTCTCATGTAGTAGATCTTAAAAATACAGTAGAACCTCTATAAATTAATACTCTATAAATTAATAATCTCTATAAATTAATAAATTTTGCCGGTCCCAAATTGGGCTAGTGTTAAATATAACACAAATCGATAAAATAATAAGATAATAATATTTTTAAAACTTCTATGTAAATATATAGTCCTCTTAAAATCATAAATTAATAATCTATCTATATATAATTTTTATATAAGTACAAGCTAAATATTATATTGTTGGTTTTATATTCACAATGAAAATTCTTTGTTTTTCTTAACATTTCAATATATTTTAATAATATTTGGTAAAATTATACCGAAAACCACTTAACAATTCTATGAAACATAAAAATATACACAAAATAAGATAATAAAACAATATGAAAGTCAAATTTCTAAAATTTAAATAATGTACATACGGTAAAATAAAATATTTTCTTTTTTTCTATAAATAAAAATATTTAAAAATAGAAAAAAATCTAAATAAGGAAACTTTTGTAAATTAATATCTCTATAAATTAATAAAATTTCAAAGTCCCAACATTATTAATTTATAGAGGTTCTACTGTAATTTATAAAATTTATAAAAAATATTTTTATGGAAGAAAAATTGAAATAATGTAACTATAAACATTTTTAAATGATATAAATTAAGATCTAGTAAAATTGAATTGTTTTCAACATATATGAGTGAATGTAGATTGAGTTATGATATTCTTTGGTTTAGGGTTTGGTAACATATGTCATAGTATTTTTTATTTTTAGGTTAGATTTTGGAATCTTAATTTTTTTTGAGAAAATAAATTTGACATATGTGTTTAGTTTTTTTTTGTATATGAAAAATTGATTTTAAATCTAATGAAGTGTTTGTTTATGTTTAGTTAGCTATTTGATTTTAGGATTTATGTTAGTTAAGTCTTCTAACAAATAATGGACTAGAAGACTTTTGGGCGAATAGTAAATCTAGGGTCTAAAAGACTTCTAGGAAGTCTTTGGAAGATTTTCCTGGATTTTTCTGAATCGAAAGTATTTAATCTAATTGGAAACTTTTGTCTCACTATATAAAGAAAATTTACATATTTTGTCTTTCTTCCTCTCAAATGGTTGCAACAAAATTGTATTGTTTCTCACTCTAAAACTCTTCAACTTCTCTCTAATCTTTTTGAACTTGAAAACACCAAACTTTCTATCAATTTTTGTCTCATGTCTTTGTTACTAATTTATCTTGTTCTTGCAGTATTTTTATTACATGGTTCTCATCTTCCACTTCTTTAAAAGTATATTTATAAAATTTGGATATGTATTTTTGTGTTTTATAAAGGTAGATCTATCTAATTTTCCATTCATTTTCTATGTTTTGAAGCCATTTGAATGTTTTTGGATATGCAGCTTTCAGATCTGAGTCAGACTTTAGAAGAATTTTGAGAAGTCTTCTCGAAAGTCTGCTAACATACAATACGTCAGAAGACTCTTCTGACGGAGTTTTCTTCCATGTCTCCCTTTTCACAACATATTCGAGCGTTTTGATAAGTTTCCATGTCTGATTTTTTTCATTATGTAACTTCTAGTTGTTTAAAGCTCTTACTTTCTTTTTCCAAACTAAAACTCTCTAACATATCTCTAATCTCTTAGAACTTGAAAACACCAAACTTTATATCAATTTATCATTTTTTTGTTTCATGTCTTTCTCACTAATTCATTTTGTTTTGTAGGTATTTATTACATGGTTCTCATTTTTAATTCCTTTAAATATAGATCTATAGATTTTGGATATGTATTTTTGTGTGTTCGTTAAAGGTGATCTATCGCATTTTTCACTCATACTCTGTTTTGAAGCCATTTGAAAGTTTTTGGATTTGCACGTTTTTTAGATTTGAGTCACACTCTGGAAGACTTCTAGGAAGTCATCTGAGAAGTCATCTAACATATAATGCACTAGAAGACTTGTTCTGACGGATTCTTCTCCCATTCAAGTGGAGTCGAAGCTTATTTTTGTGTAGGAATGATCTATAGTAGTTTTGTTTAGAGTATGTTTTGTGAGTTTTATGTGTACTCTTTTAATTATTTTGTGAACTAGAGGCATAGCCCTCGCACAAACGCAGTGTTGGGTATGTTGTTGATGCGTTGTGTAGTTTTGTGTATGTGATTTTGTCGTTTGTTTGTTTTTTTTTGAACTTTAGTTTTCCCGTGTTGTTTATAGTGATGAATGGAACAGCGGAAGGCATACAACTTAATTAGGTTGATATTGAATAAACGGTGATTTCTTATGTGTTGATATTTCATATCTTATTTTCGTAATGAATTGATCTACCATTAGCATTTTGAATGCTATAATGTTTAAAAGCTGAGGTTTATGGGGTTAGTTGGTGTCTACTTAGGTATTTGTTAGTATATTATTCAAAATAATGTAAAGAAAAATATATAAAATCTGGCTTAAAAAATTAGCAAATTATATGAACTATAAAACACAAATAATACATTTAACAACACATTGATAAGAAACACCAAAAATAAAACTCAACACTTGGAACCACGAAATCCCATGATCACTGTCATGTAACTGCGCAGTTCAGAGCTCCAGTGAAACAAAGTAAGAAACAGAGGTCCAAGAAAATAAATTCTACCGGAACGGGCCTCGTGGTCAAGTGGCAGTGGACGGGCCTGGGATGCTAACACGTTTCAGGTTCGATCCTCCTATTATACGAAACTAAGTCACATTGTTCTGTTCACCTAATGTGGATATGAGTCCATACTTTAGGACCCATTTAAATGCCCTGGAGAAGGAGTCCATCCGCGGACTTGCGACTTCCTTGAATTCAACCAGGTTAAAAAAAATATTTCAAAAAAAAAAAATTCTACCAAAAATGATGGATCCCAACCCAAACAAACTCCTACCCGGAATCACATCCAGAAACGAATTCACCTTAATCCCACCTCCATCGCCGCCGTTACTGCAACCTCCATAGCTCTTCTTCGTCAATAGCGGTTTCTGAGAACTACAGTTTGAAGAAGGAGACGAAGAAGAAGGAGACGAAACCTCAAGCTTCATAGTTTCTGTCCGTTTAGAATTCAAACCGGTCGGGTTATCAGAAAGTAATGGCCAACCGATTTCGGAATTGAGACGTTCGCTTTTCTTCTTAAGTCCCCAACACAGATTCACATTGGTTCTATCTTCATCTTATTCGACTTCTTCTATTTCATGAACCTGTTTAAAATTTCTGATTGGATTCGTTCCCGGTCTTGGACGATACGATCAGAAGGAACGTGATACGCACGACATCTTGGACACTTTTAAGAGAGACTAAACTGTACTATTATTATATAAACTTATTGGGTTTCCACTCAACAGAGGAAAAAGTGGGGTCCACCACTGCTGACTTGGACACGTTTAAGAGAGACTAAACTGTACTATTATTATATAGACTAGGTTTTCAATTCGCGCTACACGCCTTTGTTTTAATAATCTTAATAAAATTATTTAAATAGGTTAAAAATAAAATGAAAATATTTTTATATGAAATAGTATTTAAAGTATGCTTTTTTATTTGTTTATTTAAGTTTTTACACATTTATATTTTTTACATAGATAATATTTTTATATTTTTTGTTTATATATGTACATGTATACCTCTATAGATAATAGTATATATATTTTTTATTAATCACAATTTGAAATAATTATATAGACTGTTTCGATGGGTCTTAGTTACTACTACACTGTTATAAATATTTTTACTATAATTTTTATTAATTTTTCATTTTAAATGTCATATAAAATTACTTCATATGCATAATTAATAACTTTTCTTTGCAATTAACAAATAATTAAAATAATAAAATATGACTATTATACGAGAAAAGGATTCTCAGCTACATGAATAATGCATCACTATATAAAACCATCGACATTAACTATATGATTACATGACCACATCTCAAAATTATCATGTGTTATGTTGTTAACACCATCAAAATCTATCTAATAGCTAATTTTTTTTTGTTTGATTTGAAACCGGACAATTTCTAATGAGGTTTTAACATATTATCACATGTACTTGGTTGTATAAAATCACTTTTGAATTATTGATTTTTTTTTATTTTTTCGATATCTTGCATGTTTGTTATACTCTATTTCTAAGAGTTTAGTTGACAAACTTCTTACCAAATCTTGCTAGATTTCAAATCTGAAACATTTTTTACTATTGGACGGATGTTTATGGTGTAAGCAACATAACACATCAAGGATTTTGTCATGTGAATCATCTACTTTATTTTGTTTTAGATACATTACTTTTCCTAGATGTGCATCCATGAAGTCGCATATAGTTTATATAGCTCATAATCATTTTTCTATTATTATATACTTATCGTGTGCATAAATGTATATGTATTTGAAATAATCTAATTTTATTCGTTTAAATACATATTTGATAGTATAATATTTAGAATTTTATTTTAATCATATTTATTTTGATGAAATTGAAATAATATTAAATTAGTTTTGTTAGATATATGAAAAGGAAATAAATGTATTTTTAACTACTGTTAAGTATTTTTAATTAAAATAAGAATTTATAATATTAGATATATTTTCTATTTGATCTGGTCATAATATAAATTATTGTCGGAAGTATGATGGTTTATTAGTTCATATATTTTTTTCTTATTGTTTGAAGTTTGTCAGAATTTAATTGTTTTCAATTTATTCATTAACATTATTATATAATACCAATTGGTTAATGTATAGTGAGTATTTTTCATATTTTTCTTATCAGTTCTCGCAGAGATTATAGTCTAATGTTAATACTATTATAGATATTAATAAAATTTTAAATAATTTATTTGGTTTAGAATTTTTTTGTTTTAATATATTTTATTAAAATTGTTCTTCAAATATATTTTTGATAAAACTCGTGTGAAATCATTTTAAAATTATATGTTACGTTGATCACAGTAATAAAATTTCATAAACATAGATTGTTTTCAATTTTATTTTTAAATTACATCAAAGAAGGATAAATGGTCACCATGTACGTGTTTTATTGTTAATGAGTTATAATTTTTAGATTACCTAAAATTTTAGGTTTGTTATATTAAATATTATTTGGTTAGTTTAATGAAGATTTAGATTAAAATTTTCTAAGATAATTATTTTGAAACATAATATATTAGTTTTTTCAAAATTTAATTGTTGATGAGTAAATTAAATTTAAATTCATTTGATTGAAAAAATATAATTTAAAATCACATCAGTAAACAACATATGTTTTACGTGTGTCTTACACATGGGATTACTTTCACCATCATTTATTATTAATAAAACTTTATACTTATTATTAAAAGTTAAAAATAAATTGGCTACATTAAAAAGGACCAAAATTAATAAAGTTTAATGCTAATTTAACATATTTTGATATTCTAAATTAAATGTGAATATTTTTTAATAACATATAGCCTATCCTAAAACATCTGTGTAATTTGTTTTTTTTTTTGTTTTTAGATTAATTATAAGTATAAATAATTTATAAGACGTAATACTTTAGACTCTTTATTTTTCATCTTTGTTATATATATTTATTATTAAATATATTTTCAACCATTTTTGTATGAGATCATTTTAATTTTATTTATTATATGGAACCTAGAATTTTATTGGTAATATATATATATATAAAATGACAGTGTTGATTACAATTTCAAAATTTAATGAGTAAATAGATTTGTTAATTCTTTTTTATTGAAAAAAATCAGTTTAAAATTCTTAAATAATACTATTCCTACAATATGTGTTTCACACAAGTGAATTATTATTACATGTTGTTCTTTTAAAATAAATGTTTTATAAGTCAAAGAATAAATTGGCTCCGTAGAAAGAAAAAAAATATGAAACCAGCCATTGTTTTAAAATTGTTTAAAAACCATGTAAAACCAATTATAAATTTAGATAATTATTTATATTCTATACAACTACTTAAAAATCTATATTAAATTTCATGTTGAATTTTTTCTATTTTTATTAGTCTTGAAATTTTGATATTAATTATATTATTATATTATAATTTATACAATATTTTATGCTTTAACATTCATAGAACACAATGTTTTATTAATTTCTTTGACGTTCTTTACCAATAATTAGCATGTATGTTATGTTAATTTTTAAATAAACGCCCCTATATTTGTTTATATGATTAGATATTGATTTGCTTTTTATTTTAAAAGTAAATATGTTATTCTGAAAATCTTGATATTTTTAAATTTTGTGTGTAAATTTTTAATATTATGTAGTATCAACTTTTAAAATAATTGTGTTTTAAATTCTTATAATTTAAATTCTTGAAGTTTATAATTTTAAAGATTTTTAGTTTGTTTTATATTAAGTTTCCCAAAAGTGTTATATATGTCAAGTTAATTCTTTGTAATGAGTTTAAAAGTTGATATTAATTTATATGAAAATTTATTTTATTTTAAACAGTTGATTTTTGGAAATTTTTAACATTTTATTTATCTCATTTCATAAAAGATTCTATCAAATCTAATGTGGTCTTCAGCCTTCGAGAAAACTACTACTGAAATCAAAGTCAATCGTCTTCCTAACCTCACAGTCGGTGCAACATGGGTAGACCTAGGCAAGTCCTAGGTAGAGCAAGTGCCATAAGAGAATTTTTTCCATTATTTTTGTTGAAATCAAGGATCATAAATGGCTTATAATCTTCAATTCCTCCATACATCTTTGGTTATACTTTATTATTTTATCAAGTCTACCCATATTGTGAAATTTCCTAAATCCACCCCTTGGTGCAATGGATCCAGTCCAAGATCAACCGATCTTATAATTTCTCAAGAAGCGTCAAGATTCACCACTCATATGTTCTCACATCCATTGCTTTTAATTGGCACACTGAGTCGAAGTTTAACAACTTATAGGCTTCTCCCGACAGCTTTCTCTTCAGCTCTTCGGCTTGTTTGTTGTTAAACTCAAATATAGTAATCAATATTGTGATTTATTATATTATCTATGTGTAACAAAGCCATTATGTTTCACTTGTATTTAATGTTTCTTTTACCAAAATAGGAGCAAATCTCTTAGTCGCTTCAATTTTTGATCTAGACACACATTATTTCTTTGTTTTATTTCTCTCTTGCTTGAATTATAATAAGAGAAATCTATTCAAAGAGATCATATATATATATAAATTGACAACATGCCATTGAAGTTAACTAATTGGAAATCTTGTTGAAACCTTTAATATTATTTTTAGCCTATTCGATTTTTATCATTTAGTTTTACATTACTAAAAGTCTTCACTGCAATGTATTATATTTATATTATTGAAAGTATTGACTATAATTTATTTTTAGCAATTTTCTTTCAATTGCCTATGTCACAAGAGAAAACTCAAAATGTTAATTTTGTTGAATACGTTAAAAATAATAAAAAAAACTTGAGTAGGGGTTTAACTAACTCATGGTATCGACCAACCAAATATAGATAACTTTTTTTGAAAATATTGATTTTTGAAAATAGTAAAATTTCAATCGATCGTTTAAAATCCTATGTGGACACTCTCAATGGTTTATAGCCTCAATTTTTATATAGTATAAAGTAGCGGTTTACCTCCACGCTACGCTCAGAGCCTATTTTGGTTTTAAAATGTTAGCTACTCTCTCCGAACCACAATAAATTGTTTAAAGTTTTTTTCTCATCGAATAAAAAATTACAAAATTTTATTCAATCTTTCTCGTTTACCTTAAAATACAATAATTACAGTTAATTCAAGCAATAAAAAATCATATTGCATAATATAAATAATAAAAACATCAATTTACATCTAACTTTTACGTAAAAACTTGAAAATACCACTTAAAATGAAACAAAAAGGAGTTTCTTAAAAGACCACTTAAAGTGATACGGAAAGAGCATATAACTATTCTTTTGGATGTTGTATTCTGAATTGTATGATTATGTTTATACATGAGAGCATTGTATTCATGGTATGCATAACATAAAGTTTTCATATTTTTAGGTTAAAATTATTGAATTGTAATGTTGTATGATCATCTCTTGGGATGTTTAAATTTTGTAGCTGTTTGTGTGTTTAATTTAAGTGATATTAGTGCTTAACCATTTTTTCTGGAAATAGAAAAAAATGGCACAAAAATAACATATATCAAAACATATATAACCACACATATTGTATATTTATACATATTTCCTTAACAAAAAACATTAAAAACTATACATTTTTTCCAGATAGATGTTAAATGTAGTTTTTCCATTACATATATTGTATATTTACTTATTATTTAGTTTTTCTTATATTGTATATTTATTTATTCTAATTTTCTTGCTTTTATATCTATTTTTGTCAGAATTTGTTTTGCTTTTATATCAAATTGTAATATTATGATAGATGTTTAATGTAATATTTCTATTCTTTATATTGTATATCCACTGATTATTTACTTTACTATATATTTATAAATATATGTTTAATTTAGCTTATCCAATTCTTATATTGTATATTTACTTTTTAAATGTCTATTTATTTATTCTAATTTTATTGATTTTATATCAAATGGTAATACTATGATTGATGTTTAATGTAATATTTATATTTCTTATATTGTATATTCACTTATTATTTATTTTACTATACATTTTCAGATAGATGTTTAATGTAGTTTTTTTTCTTATATTGTATATATACTTATTATTTATCAGTATATTATATTGTATATTTATTTTATTATACATTTTTGAGATAGATGTTTAATTTAGTTTTTCTATTTTATATTTACTTATTGTATATTTTTTTCTTATTTTGTATATTTATTTATTTATTCTAAATTTCTTTATTTTATATCAAATTATTATATTACGATATATGTTAAATGTAATATTTTTATCTGTTATATAGTATATTTACTTATTGTTTATTTTTATTATATTGTTTATTTACTTATTCTAATATTATGATAGATGTTTAATGTAATTTTTTTATTTCTTATATTGTATATTTACTTATTATTGATTTTTTTCCTATATTGTATATTTACTTATAAAAATAATTGGAATTAATAAAAATGTCAAACTATACATTTTTTAGATAGATGTTTAATGTAGTTTTTATATTTATTATATTGTATGTTTACTTAACTCTTTATTTTATATTTAGTTATTCTATTTTTTATATCAAATTTTAATATTAAGATAGCTTTTTAGTGTAATATTTCTATTTCTTATATTTTTTACTTATTATTAATTTTTATTCTAATGCTATGATAGATGTTTAATGTAATAATTATCTTTCTTATATTCTATATTTAATTATTATTTATTTTACTACACATTTTCATATTGTATATTACTTATTGTTTTTTCTAATATTTTATATTTACTTATTCTATTTTTTGTTTTATATCAAATGATAATATTACGTTAGATGTTTAATGTAATATTTATATTTTCTTATATTTTATGTTTACTGATTGTTAGTTTACCTTATATTGATTATTTACTTATCCTAGTATTACGATAGATATTTAATATATTATTTTGATTTTTTATATTGTATATTTACTTATTTCAATATTACGATAAATGTTTGATATAATATTTTTATTTCTTATATTGTATATTAACTTATTATTTATTTTACTATACATGAGATGTTTAGTTTTGTTTTTTTGTATCGTAATTGTGTATTTACTTATTTTTTATTTTTATATTTACTCATTCTAACTTTCTTGGTTTTTATATCAAATTATAATATTATGATATATATTTAATGTAATATTTATACTTATTATATTGTATGCTTGTTTTATTATTATTTTATTTACTTATAAAAATATTTGGACATAATAAAATGAAAACTATATCTTTTTCAAATAGATGTTTAATTAAGTTTTTCTGTTTCTTATATTTTATATTTTCTTATTACTTTTTTTTCTTATATTTACGTATTTTAATTGTTTTGTTTTTATATCAAATTATAATATTACGATAGATGTTTATGTATTATTTCTATTTCTTATATTGTATATCTACTTATTATTTATTTTATTCATAAATTTTCAGATGGATTTTTAATGTAGTTTTTTTTATTTCTTATATTGTATATTTACCTATGATTTATTTTTCTTATATTTTATATTTACCTATTCTAATATTATAATATATTTTATTGTAATATTTTATTTCTCATATTGTATATTTACTTATTATTTATTTTATTATGTATTTTTAAATAAATGTTTAATTTAATTTTTTATTCCATATATTGTATATTGTATATTTACTTATTTCTATTTTTTATATTATATATTTACTTATTCTAATCTTTATTTTTATATCAAATGATAATATTAGATGTTTAATGTAATATTTCTATTGTTGATATTATATATTTATTTATTATTCATTTTTCTTTATATTGTATATTTATTTTTGTTTAATTTTTTAATTTTATTCACTATACGACGACTCGCAAATATTTCTTGAGGTTATAGATTTCATCTTATATACTCCCTCCGTTTCATATTATATGTCGTTCTAGCATTATGCACACAGATTAAGAAAACATTTAATTTTACATATTTCCAAAATAAAAACACTATTACCAATACATCTAACCATATATCAACCAATAGAAAAATAGAAAAGAGAATATTGTCAATAAATTTTGCATTGAAAACCGAAAACGACACTTATTTTAAAACAAAAAATTTTCTCTATAACGACATATAATTTGAAACGGAGGGAGTAACTTTTTAAATGTATGTATAACTTCAAAACATCAATATTATAAACGAGGAAGTGCGTACGTTTAAGGTTTCTTGTCTATACTAAACTCGTCCACGGTCTACTAATCAGATTAATAACTATTTTATACTATAACGTTCACGTTGTTAATAGATAGAGTCCAGTATAATGATTCGATAAGTTAAAGCTCAATCAAATTCATCAAAAAAGCAGAGTTTATATCGATAAACTAAATAAAGGAAAAATATAATTGTGAAACACTTTAATTTCCTCTAAACTTAGAAGTTAAGACACCCTGTAAATTGCTAGTTCTCCTAGTTCCTTTTCCCAAGTATAATTACAAATTTGTTTATAATAAGCTAGATAGATAATGATCTGAAAACAGGTGCTTTTTAGATATTTTTTATCAAGCTAAAGTTGGAAAACAACTGCTTTAGGATTATCAGCTAAGATTTTATAGTCCTAAAAGAAACAACTACTCTCTTCCACTAAGAAAATTAGAAAGCATATTGTATTACATATACACGCCTTGAAAATTATAGTGATAAGAATAAATTTATAACCAACACGACTCATTTTTTAAATAATTTCTCATTTGGAAAAAAATACAAAAAAGTTTATTTCAACTCGGCATACCATGATATATATAAATATATCCACCTGGTCTCTACTACTCGAACAAGTTACTGAAGAAAGAGAGAAAACAAGCAAGAGAGCAAGTAGAGAGAGCATAGAGAGTGGGAGAGTGAGAGGCGTTTGATTATTAACAGATAGTCTAACCTACTATTCATGGGTTGTATCGATGGAAAATGGGCACCGCTGATCGTGATTAGTGTGATTAACACGATTAATGGGATGGTTAACGCTTTGATTAAGAAAGTTCTTGATGGAGGCATTAATCATATGGTTGTTGCTACCTATCGTTTGGGCATTTCCACCTTATTCCTTCTTCCGATCGCTTATTTTTGGGAACGGTAAGTCTAATTTTTTACTTCTCTAATTACTTAGTTTCTTAGTTTTCAGTTCATATTTTATCTGCTTAATAAACAAAATTAAAATTATTTCCAATACTTGAATTACTTATTCTGCTTTATAGTTAAGTTCAAGCCAATTTTCTTAAATTGATTTGTTTTTACTACGTTGAGAAAAGTTGTATTTCAAAGACATAAAAAGTAGGAGTATTGTTTAGTTCACGTTTTAATGGGGTCTTTAACGTTTTTAGAGACAGTTTTCAACTATTCTCAAAACTTATTGGTTAGATTCTTTAACGTTAATTTCGACTTCAGTGCGTTTTTCGAATGTGAACTTTAAAACTGCAAGTGAAGATTTCTCATTGGATTTCTTCTCTCCTTAACTATCTATATATGTTTTAGTTATTCTCGCCTTTTAGCTTACCGTCGAGTATTCGACTTAGTTTTGGGACTTTTAATTTAATATAATCAGTTATTCAGAAAAAAAACCTGACTTTTTAAGGATGTTTATATGTATTGATTATTTCACAGTTTATATGTATTGATAGAATCAGAATTCTGTGTCCCGGACAAAATAAATATTCGTTTCCATGATTTCGTCAGGAAAACAAGGCCGAAGCTAACAGCAAGAGTTTCGTGTCAGCTTTTCGTCAGTGCCCTTTTTGGGTAACTTTCAGGCTTACTCCCTTAACTCATGCTTTATAACAATTCAGTCCCTCTTTTTATTATGTGTAGATTCCTTTTAATCTTTTTAGTGCATTTTTTGGCAGGACGAGTTTATCGCAGTATTTCTACTTGCTTGGCCTCAGCTACACTTCTGCCACCTTGGGTTCTGCTTTCTGGGGCACATTGCCTTCCATCACTTTCATTATGGCTTTAATATTCAGGTACACTTGTTATTATAAGTAATTATAACCTAAAAGTGTCCCTACATGTTATCATTTCAAGTGTATAATCTTCCACATCATAATGTTGACTTTTATTGTTGTTCAGATTCGAGAAGCTAAATATGAAAACAAAAGCAGGATTCGGCGTTGGTCTTGGACCTATCATAAGCTTAGCTGGAGCTTTACTTCTTACGATGTACCAAGGCATTCCATTATCGAACTCTCAAGAATATTCAACGGTTTTAAACATCCACAAAGGACATGAGAATAGGATTAAAGGCTGTTTTCTTTTATTCATTGGAGTTGCATTTTTTAGTTCCTGGATGCTTATACAAGCCAAGATCCACTCGAGCTACCCGTGTCCATACTCGGGTACAGTTATTTTATCAGTCTTTGGTACGCTTCAGTGTGCCCTTCTTAGCTTGATCAAGACTAGAGATGTGGAAGATTGGATCCTCAGAGACAAACTCACCATCCTCACCCTCATTATAGCGGTATACATACATGTATATATCAATTCACGATAACTAAACATTGATGTATTATGTATATATGTGTTATAGGGTGTGTTTGGACAAGGAGTGGCTACGGTGGGACTGTCATGGTGTATCGAAAAACGTGGACCTGTCTTTACATCAGCATTTAGCCCTGTCACACTTATGGTCGCAACCTTGTTCGATTTCTTGATACTTCATCGTATGATTTATTTAGGAAGGTAAAATAAATATGCGAATATTCAATATTATTACAAATCTTACATTAAAAAAAGAGTAGGGTAAAATTTAATGATATATACGAAACACTGACCATTCCATTAGTAATCAGTGATGTCACTACATAACTCTATAAATCCCTGGAAATTTTATTGTCTACATATTTTTCATTCAAATTTATTTTGTTATCGTTGCAGCATTATTGGATCTGTGGTGATTGTGATCGGTTTATACTTATTTCTATGGAGTAAGGGTAAGCAGATAGCTGACTCTAAGATCGTTAAATTGCCTACGAGTACAGTGGGAGAAGCAAAGCAAGAGGAAGACCATACAAATGTTAACAAATTAGGCCGTCTTTTGGTTAGTCCCATGACTCCTTGATCCACTTACTTAAACCCTCTTTTTTCATTCAGAAAGACATACATGTCCTACGAATCATCTATGAAGAAGAAAAGAAGTAATCATTTGATTGTTGCTGGAGAATATTCTCACTTGTGTTGCAATGTTTAAACTTTTGAATTTTACTTTTCAATGGCTTAATTTGTGTATTGTAATCTTTTAAAAAATAAAAAAAATTGTATCGAAAATGGACTTATTTGTCTGAATTCGTCGTTGTAAATCCTTTTACACAGGTCTTTTTTTCTATATAAAGAGATTAGAGCGGTTTAGATATAACTATATCAGTATATCACCAATAAATCAGTTTTGTTGGAATCGGTTAGTCTTTTAAGACCTTTGTTGAATGGTGCCTGATCTTGTAGCTCATTTGATTCGAGGAAGATGCTCTCCTCTAGCTCATTTGTTCTCAGAGATATAATAAGTTTTGGGGTCGTGGCTGTAAGGATTACGTGAGTCTATGTCCAACTCTTTTATTGTCCAATTATTATGATATTTTTATTTTAGATATAAATGGTTAGCCGTGGCTGTTAGGATTATGTGAGCCTAATAACTCTTTTGTTGTCCCATTATTATGATATTTTTCACTTTGGACATAAATGGTTAGCTTGCATGGATTTATTATTGGGTTATTTCCCAAAATATCTCGTACTAATTATAGTTGTATTTCTCTTTATAGATTGAACACGCATTGTCTAAACATCAATGTGAAACTTTGTTTGATATCTCACATTTTTTCTTCAAACTACTCGTATTTCACAACTGACTTCCAAGATTTTCTGATTTGATCTCTGCCACAAATACCTCATTCATAACTCGAATAGTCCCAAGGTATTTTGGTCTTCTCAAAGATTTCTCGTCAAACACTCTGATATCAATTGATGTGATTGTGTTAGTCTATATTCCATTTTTTATTATTCGATTATTACGATATTGTCTATTTTGGACCATCTAAATAGTTCACCCACATAAATTTATTATTGGATTTTTTTCCAAAAAACTTTATACTAACTAGAGTTGTATCTCTTTTTATATATTATACTCATTGTTTAAATTTCCAATATGAAATTTTATTTGATATCTTCACAGTGGCTCCTCAAAAAAGAAAGAAAATAAATAACAAAAATACTATTTTCTGTTTGTTTTTCACTCGGGTTCGCACTATGTTTTATTTTTTATTTTTGGTGATTACCTGTCAGCTTTAACACTTTGTAACACGCAACCTGCGCATTCAACTAGTGCAATTCATATCCTTATTAAAAAAAAAGAAGATTTCCAAATCACAAAACCTAAAAGATCCACTTGACCCGTGAATAGTTAAAAGGTTGAATTTTAGTATTTATAAACAAAATAAATAAAATTAAATAATATTAAAATATACTTCAATGTGAAAGAGAAAATATTATGAAAGTAAATAATTTAGTTAACATAATTATATTTAATTTATTGAATACATATTTTAAGAACACTAAAAATTAGGTCAATATATATAAATTACTGATAAAAATAAAATATTGCAATTTAACTAATATATGTAAGATATAATTATATGATTATTATAATTAATATTTTGTGATTTTTAGCTTTTATGGATTATACTATCAACTACAAGATATAATTTTAAAATTAAAAATTTTGCGTACGGAATATAACCTATTTAAATATGAATATCTTTTTTCTGTATTATGTGGTTCATATTTATCTTCAAATCTGAATAATTCACAAAGATATGTATGACAATAAAAATAATTTCGTGTTTTAAAAACACAGGTTAATTTTTAGTGTTAGAATTGAATCTCAGCTTCTTGTGGATTATGTGAAATAACACCCGAATATGCATAATATATGGAGTGTCCTTGTATGAAACATATAAACAAACGTAAATCGTTAACAATCACTATTATTTGTCAAGAACGATAACAATCAATCATGTGCATTATTTATTTATTTCTTTACAGGCGATGAGAAATTGGGCTGCTTGCCCCCAATCAATGTGTCTTCTTCTTTTCCCTTACCCTTTCATGTTATTCAGTTTATACTTTACTAAATAAATATATTCTACAAAAAAAAAAGAAGTTGGGGGTATTGCTTTGCTTTTTCTTTATAATACTGCTGAGGAATGGCACAATAAAGGATTGAAAGCCAAAACACTAAAAAATATTTTAGGATAATAACAAGTGAAAAATCTTTATTGAAAACATCAAGAGTACTTTTTAAAGAATATTTGTTTTCGTAACATGTATTTATTGAAAATATGTTTATTTCGTGTCCCGTCAAATAATTTATGTGGCTCCGCCACTACATATACATATTTGTGACTCTCATTCAGCAGTCTCAAGTCTGAAAAAGTAGTCAGCAATGAATATGTATAAATGTTCCTTACACTAGGAAACGGTGCTATCTACGTAACATGTATTTCTCCTTTTTTTTCTTTTTTCTCCAAAGCTTGCGTAATATCCAAAGTTTCTCAACTGGTTGATCCTAGACTTGGAAGACTATTTAGGCCAAATGTCTAGACACCTCATAGTTTATAAAAAAAAGGTTTGTGCAATATTTTTGCTATTGTACCTTTTTTGTTACATTCTTTCTTGAAAACATCAATGTTTTTAGCCATCGAAAAATATCAATACCACAGTTACAAAAAAAAAATATCAATACCAATATAAATTTACAAAACAGAATTTTATAGTTAGTTTTGCAATTGAATCAGGAAAATACAATAACAACATGGTCAGTTTTGCAACTGAACAAAAACACACCATCAAAAATTGATACGTCTCTTGTTTACTTCGCGGGGACGTTTGCTGAATATAACTTTAGTTCTACTTACTTTTCTGCATGGGGATCCCCACATGGATTTTTTAATCCTTTTTTTTTTAATTATATAGAAGTATCTTGATTCCACAGAAGTAGTCCAGACTAGTTACGTGTTGCCACATGTCGATCCCTTAACACATATCAGAATCCGTTATAGTCTGATTTTGATCGATTGATTGATTCAGTATCGACAGTATAAAAGTTATTAAAATCTGCTCTGGAAAAAGTCGAAAATGCATACTATTATATATAAAGGAAAAAGGGGTGCAGATACAATTTGAAACTCTGTTGACCATGGGATCTTAATAACGTGACTGATCACTGATCAATGAGATCAAAATAATTGAGTTTGTTTTCAGCCACATCATATTACGACAATGAATTATCATGAATGTTTCGTTTGTATGTTGTCTTTCTAAAAAGCATCCCTTTTTTTCATGTAACTATCACAATAATAATTTGGACGTACGTAGTGTCGCAACAAAGTCCTGAAGGGCTAACATGCCAAATTTGCCACAAACAAATCGTACCATTAATTATGGAGATGGTCAAATCAAATTTTCTATAACGTAAATTTTAAATATGTTTAATCAATAATGATTGTTAAGGTTTGTGATCCAAATTTGAGCAATCAAAACTCGACTAAATCAACAAATAAAAGCATACGCACGTTTATAGTTGTTTAGATTCGATGTAAGAGTTGCCTCCTTTTTCACTAATGAAAATTTCACTATGAAATTCGGGAATTTGAACTTTTCTTTCTATTCACTTCACATCAAATAAAAGAGCCTGGTACAAAAAATAAAAGTGAAGATTTAAGACTGTTGGATATACTGTTCCAACTGAAATATATTAAGAACTAAGAGATAAACATAGATTGATTAATTTCTCTTGAATAAAGGAAAGATATAAGATTATATTAGGATTACGAGTTATCCTAAGAGCATTATATAAGCTTGAAGTTGTGATTAGACTTGATAACAATTTTGTAACGTTTTTTTCCTTTTGCATCATTGAGCTAAAAAAAATTTTGTTTCTAAATTCAGTGGTGAAGTTCAACATATAATTATTTTTCGTAATGTTCTGGCGCAGATGTAAGAGTAGCTTATACGAGCCTCTGAACTGGTTAAATTTCTCTGTGTCGTTTTTTTTTCTTTGCTTCCTTATTACTTGTGTGTTAAGTTAATTAGAGAGAGAGAGAGTAATTAAAGAACCAAACAAACTATGTGTGTGTTGAAGTTAATTGAGTTTTCAACAAGTAGTATCCGAGCACCAGACTAGGATATGTCTAATAGGATAGAGGTTGATCGGTTTCATCGGTCTGGTGATTTTATGTTACAGAAGATTCGCATGCTCGCGCATCTTGGTTAATTAGGTTTGAAGGAAATTCTTATTGATGAGAAGCTACTTCTCGAACCAGCTAAATTTTAATCAAAGGAGAGAGAGGATGAAGCGAAGGAGGGGAAGGAAAAATGTTCTAACACCAACTGATATGGATCCCTCAAAGATAGAAAAACCAGAGAAAGCTATGAAGATTATTCTGAATGTTGGTGATCATGTTCTACAAAAAAATAGCCATTGCACAACAACAGCAGTTATGTGTTTTCTGTTGAAGAGACTATACATTCTTAAGTTTCTGCCCTACAATATTTTCCTTCAGTTAAAGTTCTATAAATTTAAGATGACTAATACTACATCTGTTGATTCAAAAGTTGATGTCTTTCTGAAGCTAGTGTCTGATTTGAATATCATTTGAGTCATGGTAACAGATGAGGTGCACACAATATTACTTATATGTTCTTTGTCATCTCTATACAACCAGCTGAAGGAGACTTTGAAGTATGCAAAAGACACCATAAATGATATCACTCGAAGTATCCTAAAGAGTGACTTTACTCTCTCAAATAAGAAGTTTAGTTGTAATATTTGAGGATCGAATCCACATGGAGAATGAACACACAATAAACTTAAGTAATCACGATGCTAAGCTAACTGTTTTAAAGCAATAAAAGAATGAAAACAGAGTGAATAAAGTAGTTGTTTAATTAGTTGATTGAATTTGTAAATAGTAAGAGAAAATAGCTAGATCTAGGGTTCATGCAATCATATGAATATAGTGATATAGAAGCTAAAGGTGTGTATATGATATTCTAGAACTCAGAATTCTAATTAATGTATAAATATCCAGCTTTCGCATGTGAGTCTAATAATGATCTAAGTTCAGTATTCCAGCTTTCTCATGTGAACACAGAGTGAGTGTCGATTGTTGCTACCTTAAATCAGGCTTATGGTCCTATCCTATAGGTTCACTAAACTTCCTAGACCAGCTGTCACATGTATCTACAAACCTAGCTCAAAAGAATCAATTCAGGTGAAGAACCTACAATTGTAGTTGTCTACAATCCTAAGATCGGAGTTCTAGTTAACTACTCTATGACAAAGAAATAAGAATAATTCTATTGATTGATATCTTTATCACCTTAGCAGTTCTATAGTTTTGGCTAATCCTTCATAACCTTAATTAACCCTAAATCTAACAAAGAGAACTACTCATGCATAGCAAAACAAAACATATCAAACATCTGAATAAAATACATAGAAAGAATAAAGTAGAAAAAATGGAGTTCAATACAAAGATCTGAAAGAGTCTTGGATCTCTTCTCCAAACTAAAAATCCTAAAATGGTATGCTGTGAATAGTATAACATAAGAATGTGTGTGTTGCCTAATACAATGGTAGAGCACATAAAAATTAGGTTAAAATCGGCCAGGGATAGTCTTATAATTATGTGGAACTTAGGCTTTAAGTCGGCCATGAACAAGCGGCTCGCTCTCGTTCTTTTCTGTCGATCGAGGACAAAAGGTATTTTTTATCAACGTTTGACTCTGATGTTGACTCTGGCTGATTCGATGAACAGCTGAGAGTTTCTTCTCTCTTTATCTGCAAAATGCTCTACAATCTCCACATTACTGCAAAATATACATGAACCTGTAAAAACTAGTAATCCATGGTATATCTCATAATTTTGGAGGTTGTGATTGCAGCATCACGTGATAAAGAAAGAGAGTTGAAAGACAGTGGTTGGATTAGTATAGAAGATGGAAGAGTTTTATTCATGAAAGATCACCATCAAGATATAGGCATGTCTGAATAGAGAAATGATTCCAAGAAAACCAATCGTGCCAGATCACAATCGAAATCGAAAGTAGTGTGTTAGCACTGTAAGAAGAAGGGACTTCTAAGAAAGAATTGTTTCACTCTAAAGAAATATATGAAAGGGAGGAACAAGCTGAAGCGGGTGTTATCAGAGAGAATCTTCAGTATTCTGACGCTTTGAACGTGTTTTATCTGAATCCAAAGAATAATTGGGTCATTGATTCAGGATGTACCTACCATATGACATCCAGAAGATACTGGTTTTATACCTTCACGGAAATGAATGGAAATCAGATTCTACTTGGGGATAATCATTCGGTGGAGGCTAAGAGAATTGAATTTAGTAAGTTGAATACTTCTAGAGGCTCAATTTCTATGTTGAACAATGTCAGGTATGTTCCAAACCTGAGAAGATACTTGATATCCACCAGAACACTTGACAAACATGGGTTCCAACACAATCGTAGAGATGGTATACTCATGTTTCACAAGAATGGAAGGTTGAGGTTGAGAGGAAATCTGATATAGGGATTATATATCTTTGAAGGTGAGACTGCGGCAAGCGAAGTTTACCAAGTAGAAGTTCTAGAACCAAAGGGCGACATCACTGGGTTGTGGCACAACATATTAGGACAAATCAATAAGAAAACCCGGAAGATCTTGGTTAGAAAAAATATACTAATGAAGAAGGAGATCACTACTCATGACTTTTTCGAAGATTGTATGATGGGAAAGACCAAGCGTGTAAGCTTCTCAGTTTGAAAGGATGACACATACAAAACACTTAAGTATGTACACGCCAACCTCTGGGATCTTTTGACGTACATTCATCTCTGTCAAAGAAAAAGTACTTCTTATCAATCATCGATAAATGCTCTCGTAAGATTTGGTTACACTTCTTGAAGATGAAAGGTGAAGCTTTCACAAATTTTTGTGAATGGAAAACACTTATTGAGAGTCAAGTAAACCAGAAGGTCAAGTGGCTCAGAACAGACAATGGTTTGGAATTCTGTAACATGGAGTTCGATACATTCTGCAAGAAGAATGAATTCAAGGCACCATACATGTAGTTATATGCCACAAGAGAATGGCATTTCATAGCGTATGAACCGAAAAATTCTGGAGATTTTTTGATGCATGCTAAAGCAATCTGGTTTGAGTGAAAGCTTCTGGGCGGAAGCTGCAACTACATCAGCTTACATGATCAATAGAACACCGTCATCTATGATTGACAACAACATTCCTGAAAAAGGCTTAAGAAGAAGCCTGGATACAAACACTTAAGAACGTTTGGATCGATTGTCTGTGTACATGTTAATCAAGGAAAGTTGAAGCCAAGGGCGCTGAATGAATTATTTATAGGATACACACCGGGTGTGAAAGGCTACAAGGTTTGGCTATTGGGTCAGAAGAAGTGTGTGATAAGTCGAAATGCTTTGTTCGATGAACATGTGATTTATAAAGACATGTTGGGGTTAGGAACGACCATAAAGTCCACTGAAACATAAGCTAAGGAGAACTTAGAGTTTGAAAAATCTAAGGTTATAACGAAAAAACCATGTGAAGATGGAGAGCATGTAACAGCTACCTCAGCGGGTTCTGAATCAGGTGGAGAACCTGAACATGTTCAAGCTGATTTTGACTCTAAACAGAACAAAAAAAAATAACATTGAAGTTAGACACAGAAAACTATAGTGGTGGTTTGATTAACTATCACCTCGCAAGGGATATGCAGAGGTGGATTATTACTCCACTAAAAAATACATGAATATCACTCCCTTAAACTTCACAGAAGAGTCTAATGTGGCATTTGCCCTTCCAGCAGCTGATGAGTTAGTAGAGGCTGAAGAACCCATAGATTATCATAAGGCCATGAGAAGTAAAGATAAGAAGTTATAGGAGGCGGATGGCCTGCTGCTGGTGAAGATATTACGTCTCTGGATAAAAAGAAAATGTGGGTGGTGGTTGATAAGCATGAAGGAAAAATGTCATTTGGAGTAAATAAATATTCAAAATGAAACCACGAATACTGGGAGTTGAACCTAGAAGGCAAAAAGCCAGATTAGTACCAAAAGGATATGCTCAACGTGAAAGTGTCAATTATCAAGAAGTATTCTCACCTGCAGTGAAGCATATCTCAATTTGAATCATGGTGTTATTGGTTGTTCATGCTGATTTGGAGTTTCAACAGATGGGTGTTAAACAACCTTTCTTCATAGATACTTGGAAGAAGACATATACATGTCTTAGTCTGGAGATTTTGAAGTAGTCGGACCTGAGAAAGTGTGTTTGCTAAGAAATCCCTCTATAGATTGAAACAGTCTATAAGACAGTGGAATAAACGGTTTGACAATATCATGTTAGATCAAGGTTTTGTGAGAAGTGAGTAAGATCAGTGTGTCTACGTAAAGGAGGTCTACAGTACCTTCTACTGTACATGGATGATATGTTTTTAGTAGCAAAGAAGATGCATAAGACTACAAGGTTAAAGGGCTTGCGAAACTTATAATTTGAGATGAAATAGATATATTTCGAGACATGAAGAATGAGATACTAAAGCTGTCAGAATACTTTTAGAAGGTTTTACGAAACATCAATATGGTAGAACCAAAGAAGGTGAACACACCTTTTGGATCACATTTTAAGTTGTGTTATGTTTAAGAGGATTCTGAGGTGTTAAATACTTTATATAATTGCAACTCAAGTTAGTGGATACAAAAAGTATTTGCAAATGGACGAGACCCAAAACATATATTTCATGAAAACAGAAATAAATATTTAGTCTATAAACGAAATGCGTCAAAAAGCTTGGTCATACTGGAGTTTTTGTCGTTCAATTTGAAAGAGACAAGTCTCGGAATTTTGATACATATTATTATTCAATTTGGGCGCAATCAAAGAAAACAATACCGATTTGTAACACGAAAAAAGCGCATGACGTAGTCACGTAACTATTCACTATATTATTAATTAGAAAACATTGGAACTATGAACTATTAAAACATATTCTTTTTGTTTTATACTCCCTCTGTTTCATATTAAGTATCGTTGTAAAACATTGTTTTCGTTGCAAAATAAGTGTTGTTTTACCATTTCAATGCATAATTTATTTATTTTATTCTCCTATTTATTTTTTTATTGGTTGAAATATGAGTAAGTATATGGATAATGATGTTTTTATATTGAAAATATGGAAAACTAAATAATTTGTTAATCTGTGTGCAACCATCTAAAACGATACTTAATATGAAACATGGAGAGTAATAAGTATTAGTAATAATACTGTATTACTTTGATATTTTTCGTACAAATTAAGAAAGTGTTTAAAATGTATTTAATTTTTATTAATTACATCTATTTGACACATTTGAGATAAATATAATAATTTATAAATCAATGCAATTTGAAATTAATTTTAGTTAAAAATAAAATATAATTTGCATTGAGATTCTGATGTGACACTTATTGTGTAAGAAGAAAAAGAAATGCTAGAATGACACAAATGAAGCATTTTAGAATTTTTAGAGAAATAAACTAGTTCATCTAAATATATATTATTTTTTATCAAGTAAACTAGAATATTATTAAACAATCTACAAAAATCTTCCTACATTTCTTCAATAAACTACAAATAACCTAATATGATGAAAAAATATATGACAACTAACGATTTTACATAAAAATATTTTACAATAGGTTTGTACCCTCTATCATCTTTGTTTAATATTATAATATTAAATTAAATTAAATTAAAAAATCATATGAACCATAAAATAAAATTTAGATTTTCTGCGTATATTATATTTTGAATTATTTAAAACCACTGTAAATGACTGAAACTAAAAGTCTCACATCAAAATTTTGTAATCAATGTTTGTTATAAAATGATCATAAAACCATATGAGTACGAAATCTAGTTTAGTAGATATTCATACTATATATATAATTTAAATTAAGCTATAGACCTTATAAAATATATAAATTTTAGTTTTAAAATTTTAAAATATCTATCATACTTTTTTCTATCACAATAGTATCATACCTAAATTAATAAATATTAAATATTTTTACAACTTTATTTTGATCAAATCATGAAAATATATTTTACATTAAAAGCTGCAAATTTTATTTTTTAATAAATATTGTATAAAGCATCTCAATATGCACAGGACACAGATTATTACCTAATATATAATAAATTAGAAAGCTATAAAAGTACTTTTTGCATGACAAGGCCAATGCTTTCAAACAAGATAAATATCAGTAGGTGGGTTAGTGGACAAGGCACCTTAGTGTTCCTCTATAATTGTACTCTTTTTTAATTAACTTTTTTAATTAATTTTTTTGTCAACTTCTATTGCATAAAAGCCTTTATAATAAACTTTAAAAGTAAAAAAAAAAAATTCTCTCTCTTCTTTCTTGTTTAACACTAAAGAGAAGGTTTCATTAGATAATAGATCGCCCGACAAACCAAGCCAGCGGACAACAACGACTGTCCCCAGAGTCCTTAGCCCACAAATGGGAAACTAGATGAAACATACAAACTAAGACTGGATTTAATTACAAACATCACACTAATACAGCCTAAAAACAGATCAAAGGAACTTAGAAATTGAGGAGCAAAATGCATGAAGACTTCAACGAACTCCTTAAATAAGACAAATCAAAGAGGCCAACAAAACCAAATCAACAACTTGAGATACCTCTCATAGTTAATAGCTCAGACGGAATAAGAACACATGCTTTGAAGACCAACAAAACAGATCACTAAGGACATAAGTCTTGAACCGGAAGGCGACATCATAGAAAAGACAACGGAAACACCAATAAAAGCATGACAAGAGAAGAGATCTCAATCGGATCTATTGGGTTGAAGACAGGGACCGCATTAATCAACTCTGGATTCATCCTCACTCGAAGAACCAAGGAGGAAGAAGATCGAGACCAGAGAAGAGCAAAGAGAGAAACAGTGGCAACATGCAAAATCAACAAGCATAATTTAGGTTCAAGCAAAAATGGATCTGAACTTAGACCAAGAAGAACAAGGCTGATTAGTTGATGCATGCACCGAATAAACTCAGGAAGATCAAAAAGAAAGAAACTGGACCCGACTCCGGCTCTGTGAGAGCAGCCGGAGCCGGAGTCTATCTCTTCTCTATACTAATATCTTAAATTAGCTCAGTGTAAAAACATCATTGTTATATCAGATATTTTTTGGGTAAGTTTGTTTTTAAAAAACGCGGCCGCCTTGGCGATTCGGCAGCCGAGAACTCGTTCAACGGTGGGTGACCATGCCGAGTTGAAGTAGTTCGGTTGTATTATGCAGCATCTCATTTTTGTTAAGTTATATGATCGAAATCTGATATATCTTCGTAGATTTACCATTGATAGAGTATAATAACACGAAAAGGTAGAGACAGATTAAAAAAGCAAGAAAAAATCATGGGGGCGTATAAAAGTTGCATAACTCTCAAAAAAAAGTTGGAGAGGATAGGGATATAAGCGTCTTTTCAGACCTCATAATGAAAACAAGGAAAAAAATGTATCAAAACACCTTCTCCTATGTTTGAACCCAGGTTACAAGCCCATTAAAGCTCACACGAGTACTCCCTGCTTTATTCCCTATTTTCTAATAAATCGCTAGGACCTAGCTGATAGAACCAAAATCAAGCACCGTCCTTTTTGGTTCATGGACACGGCCCAAGATGGGGATCATGTCGAGCATCTTGATCCAACCGAGATTTTTCCATCAGATCGTGACACTACTTTGGAACTGGATTAGCTGAGTGAGATAAGTGACACTACTATGGAGCTGGATGAGCTAAGTGACACTGAAGGAGCTGGTTTTGATGCACCCTTGGATAGCACACCGGGCAAAACAGACATGCATGGTTGGTCATGGGAAGCAATAATGATATATGTTCATTGTTTGACTCATATCTTCCAAAACACGAGGATTCTACGCATTAAATCACTTGGAGAATGTGCCCAACTCAATTACGGAGTTCCTCGACGAAGAATCATATCAAACGGAGTTGAGATGTGGAAGTTATGCAATTTACAAATTATGTGATCTTCATTTCTCGTGAATTCGGGCTGTGTGGATCGTCCGGCGTGCATCCTGATCATTCCCACCATGGACCAGCACGACCAGAATGAACCTGGACAGTGTCTGAAGAGTCACTTTGACCAGTTTGCCTCAAATTCACCAACCTTGACCAGTCTTCATCAAATTCCACAAATTTGACTTATTAATAATTTTCTAGTCAATGTTGTCTTTTTCTATGCATTATTTTCCACAATTTCTTTATGTTTCTCTTTGACTACAAGTAATATAAATATGTAGTCTCATATATGAATAAAAAGCAGTTCATTTTGGTTTTAGTTTTTGTTTTTATTCTCTGAGTGAGAGAGAGAGTTCTTAGCTAGTTCATCGGTGTGAACCGGCTTGTTGATTTGGTGGTCAGCCAATCATCTTTGTGTGTTGTTTGGTGGTTAGCCTTAGATCGAAGGTATATCAGGAATCATTATGCACCTCTTGACGATCCTATCATTCCATTCCAGTTCCAGAAGTGCCTTTGCCTTCTTGGTTCATATCCAACATCCGGCCAATGCCATCCTTTCCGATTTTGGATCTATCACTAGCTTTCCGCACATACAGCGCATAGCAAATTCTTGAACAAGGGGTAAATTACAGTCAAAGGCGCCCCTAAATAGCGGGAAAAGGTTGAGCTTTCGTCTTTCGTTTTGTTAAGTAATTTTCCGGCCATTATTTTATGGGTTTGATCACTGCATTACCATTTTCTTCATACATATAAATTTAATATATATTATATATGAATGGGTTCTTACTATTTCTTATTTGGTTCCAGTCTATATTTTCAAGGCCGGATTATGATTTTGAAATAAATAAATTTTGTGATTTTTGATTAAAAAAATAAAATACTGATGCATAAAAAAATTTAAATATCTGATTATAGTTAAAGACATATTTATGTAATTCATCGTGAGAGTAGTTTATTCTTAAATAGGTTTAAGTCAGTAAATTTTAAGATAATGTAAAATTTGATACCTAATAAGAATAAGATATGATTATAATTTTGTAGATTCAATATTAGACAACAAACTTCTAACAGTTGAGAGAAGATATAAATGTCAATGCAGTCGATTGCTGATTTATCCAATTATCCTCTAATAGTTCTCTGCTCAAACTAAGAACCATGGAATATTGAGTTTGATACTAATTTATTGTGATAGACGAAATGTTTTTATGAATTAGACGCTCTACTAGAGTCATACTAAACATTTTTCCGTGAGCCAGACATTATATTAGATTAATGTGTCTATCATCAATGCTTAATTCATCGTTTAATATAATACTAGGTTAAGATCTGCGTCTTACCATTTCGTATACAAATTTTTTTACATACACAATTATTTATTTTGCATCTTTTACATATTATAAAACAATACATATATATTGAATAATTAAGTAGCAAGTAACTATTATATATATAGTTAAAATAATCAAAATAATCATTCTTTTATTTACAATTTTTATGATAAATAAATCAAAACAATCACATCTACCGATTTTCTATGGTATATACTTAAATTTAAATGATATTAAAATACATATATAATATAATTTTAATATGGTTATTTATTAAATAAGTCGTACTAATATGATTTAATGATTATTCTTATTTTATAATTAAAAGATTTAAACTTCTGAAAACAAAAATTTCAATGTAAAATTTTAATAATTTCAGTAGTTTATAATCATATTTAAAAATTCAATGAAATTGAAAAATTAGAATATTAAGTTTTCAATACTTATTCAATGAAAATTTAAGAACGGAAATATTTATTTTATATAGTATATAACTAAATTAAAAAAATAAAATCTATATACGTTTAAGATGAATATCTATCAAATGAAAATTTATGTCCATATATTTTTATAATCATTTGTATCTTGTTATAACAAAAGTATAAATCATTAATCACAAATATTTAAATGTGAGATTTTAAACAACTTTAGTGATTTAAAGTCATTTTAAATGTCATAACATATACGAAAAAATATAAATTTTATTGTATGGTGAAAATGATTGTGTAATTTCTTTTATTAATATAAAATTAAACAAAATTATGAAGGAAAATATTTTTTTGTACATTAGTAATTAATTTATGATTAATTTAATAAAAAATTAAGATAAACCAACTTTTTGGCAAAAAACTTAAATCACTAGTGATTCTAAGAACCATTGCAACATATATCATAAATGTTACGTACGAATTTGTTTTTGAAATTTTTTTTCCCACAAACACATATTCTCTCTCTTTCTCTGAGAAAAACATTTATATCATGTATGATGTTAGTATACCTTAGTTTCACTTTAAAACACACATAATTTATCATCATTTTATAAAAAAATTATATTTGTGTTATTCTGTAAGATTTAAATAGAATAGTACAAATTTCGTGTTACATTTTGTTTTATTGCTTTTGTGAAAATATATGTCAGGTTTGATATTTTTTTAAACTAGGTATATGTAGAAAAATATCTATGTTTTCCAATATAATTTATTGATATGATTATATTAATATAAAATGTATAAATCAAATGAAATTAGACGGGAGAAAAAAGAAAAGAAAATGAACGGTTAAGATTGATAATCAAATGATCATTTTCCAAATTATAATTTTATATATAGTAATACAATGCAAATTCCCTTCATTATTATTAATATGCTAAAGACGCTCCTTCCAATATAAAGAGTTCTTTTATATCTATACTATTAAAGCAGAATCTCTAATAGGATTCTGCTCTTGATTTTCTTTGATAATTATAAGTTATGCCACTCCTTAATTCATGCTATCAACATTAATTACTATCTTTATTCAAAATATTATACATCCTAATTTAGCATTTAAAACTTTGAAATATAAAGAAAATCAGCCAATACAAAATCAACGTGGCTTGCAATGATAAATCGTATTCCAAATTATGCATGATCCACTTACTACTTATAACAACTCATCATATATATCACATAAAATCAGCCAAAAATAAATCGGCCAATACACACTAACATATCTACAGTTTAAGCTTTAATATCTCATTGAAATCTCTGCAACATGAAATGATAGACACATATTGACATATATTATATATACTTTACTTCACTTACAACTTCCAAAGACTCATCAAAATATGTTTACTAAATGTGTATTTTGTTTGACAACATTAGAAAACTAACCTCAGAGGGCGAATAGACTTTTAGACAAAAAAACAGTAGATAACTAAAAATTTATTTACATTATTGGTGAGTTTAATCTCATCGTTATCATGTGTTTTTTTTTGCGAATCTCTATTTTTTTTTTTGACTTAATTGCGAATCTATATTTGAACTTTTAATGTGTATTTTTTTTTAAAATATAATGAATTTTCAAGGCAAGCCAACCCCCAAACCTATATCAAATACTCCTAACCCTAATTATATAGATTTTATATATTCTATGCATATATACAAAAAATATATTACTACAAGAAGTTACAATTCATATTTTAATTAAAAGAAAATCATATTTAATCACCTTGGAATGAGATTTTTCACGATTAAAAGACTAAAATTTATTTTGATTTCAAATATATTCCTCTCTTAATTGTTTAACATACCTTGCACGTAAAATATCAAAAAAAAATCCATATATTTAGGATCTTCTAAATATCACTATTGGTACGTATCAAGTTAAACAAAAAAAAAATATCTTGGGAGATTTTATCAAGAATCCTTGGAGTATGTTTTTCTTCTATGTTTATGTCACAAATAATATAAAATCATCAAAACCAAATTTTATATAACACTCAGTTAAATAAAAAAATTATATATACTCAAAATCTCTACATTTTAAACTAACAATTTAGAGAGTATAACTCCATTTTCTCATTAATTACTTAATATTTATATAAAATTACAATCAGATTTTGTCTAATTTCAAAAAATCTAACAATTTTTAGAATATTGAGATATTTTTTTTATTTACTTAGCATTTATCTTTTTATTGCTACCATCATTCGGAAAATGGAAAAATGCGGATCAGTCCAATTCTAATTTAAACTAAATGATGATTTTTTGGGTTAACTATATTAGATTACAAAATTTTAAAGGTCGTCAGCCCATTAACTTAACTAATCTAGATTGGATTACAATAATTTAAAATTACTTCAGATGCCAGAATATAATTAAAAATGTGTCCGGGTATATTCAGATACTCATTCGGTTTTTAGCATGGGCTAGGCTGGATTCAATCAGGTTCGATATCTGAATTTCAGATTAGTTTTGGATCAGTTTTTTGTATTCGAATATTATTCTCAAATCATATATTGTGCTATCAAAAAAATAAAACATATAGTACTATAGTTAACAATTAGTTTTACAAAATAGAAAATTCAAAAGAAACAAATTCCACGCTTTCAAAGCACGGATCAAATCTAATATATTTTAAAGAAAAACCTACTATCTATAATTTTCTTATATAATCATACCTAACTTTCTAATAATTAACTTATAATAATGCATGGCTCTTAACTATTCAATTAAATTAAAACTCGCATAACCAATAGTATATGTAAATAATAGAAACTTATATTGTAAAATATTCAATATATATTTCAAAAAGATATAATATGTTTTAACACTAGATATAATATGTGTTAAATGATTTTTTATTTTATTCTATACTATATGATCACTAAAATATAGAATAGTCTCTCTCTCTCTCTCTCTCTCTCTCTCTCTCTCTCTCTCTCTCTCTCTCTCTCTCTCTCTCTCTCTCTCTCTCTCTCTCTCTCTCTCTCTCAATATCCTCTTCTTATTTATCATTTTTTATTATAATTATCTAGAACTTTAACTATGTGTTCTCCCAAATTATTTCCAAATATAAAAAATCATTCGCATTATTATGTTCTATTTTAGATTGTTTTATTCTTGGATTACGTCCAACTGGTTCTGCTCTACTTCCTGAAGCAAATGTGATCGAACAAAACAGTGGTACGGGAAGTGGATACAGCCGTGGTCGAGGTCGTGGATATGGCCGTGGACGTGGATACAACCAAATACGAGGCCGAGGAGTATCTTTTAAGAACTCATACTCTCACCAGAAGTGGGAAAACAATAATGGTAATCAACAAGAGAAACCAACAAATGTGAATGCATGTTACCGTTGTGGAGGAAACCATTATGGCTGCATATTCCATACACCAAAGCATCGTGTTGAACTTTACCAACTATCGATGAAACAAAAAGGAAAGAAAGTGGAAACAAATTTGGTGTATGAAGATGGTGAAGGTGAATTTGATCATGGTGACACCACTCACCTCAAAGTTGCCGATTTTCTCCCTAGTTAGAGAATTTTACTTATTGGTTTGTTAGTTTTAGTCTTTTTCGGTTTTTGGCTTTTGTTTTCATTTTAAAAATAATTGTATTTAATTTACTTGATACTTGGTTAAATTTAATTCATTTGCATTAAGTTATTTTTGACTTTGATTTATTTTATTTGAAGAATAATGGATGATGGAGATTTATGCTTGGCTGACAGTGCAATTAGTCATACTATCCTTAAAGATAAGAACTATTTTTCTCATTTGATAAAGAAAGAAGCCAGTGTGAGTACTGTAATGGGTAGCACAAAAATAATTGAAGGCTCTTGAAGAGCAAATATGATGGAAGTCAAATTGAAATTGGGGATGCGTTTGTATTCTCCCAGGTCTCAGAGATATTACTGGATTGTACTATACTAAGATTAGTACTACAGAGTCAAATTCTATAGTAAGGGAGAAGCTTATTGAAAATATCAATGTTTGGAATGATCGGTTAGGCCATCCGGTTCAGTAATGATGCAAAGATAATCATTAATTCTTGTGGATATTCATTGAAGAATAAGAAAATCTTTCCTATGATTTTTCATTTGCTTCTTGTTCACAAGAAAAATTAATCATACGGCCGCAAAAATAAACAATGAAATGATTAACTTTCTGGAACATATACATGGAGATATATGTGGACCGATTCACCCACCTTATGGAACCTTTCGGTATTACATGGTTTTAATAGATGCATCTATTAGATGGTTACATGTATCCTTGTTATCGACCCACAACTTAGCACTTGCGAGGCTGCTTGCTTACGAGCACATTTTCCAGATTTTCCTTTGAAAAATATTCGCCTCGATAATGATGGTGAGTTTACATCCCAAACTTTTAATGATTACTGCATGTCAATTGGAATAAGTGTTGAACATCCAGTCGCACATGTCCACACTCAAAATGGTTTAGCTGAATCTCTAATCAAACATCTCCAGTTGATTGCTAGACCATTACTCATAGAATCAAAACTCTAATCTGTGCATGGGGGCATGCTATATTACATGCAACATAATTGATTCGCATGAGACCAACGAGTAAACATTAGTTCTCCCCATCACAACTACTTATGGGTCAGGAACCGGATATTTCTCATCTTAAAATATTTGGGTGTGCTGTATATGTCCCAGTTGCTCCACCACAGCGATCTAAGATGGAACCTCAAAGGAGATTAGGAATATACGTTACATTAGATATGACTCCCCATCGATAATTAAATATTTAGAGCCATCTATGGTGGATTAATTTAAGGCTTATTCACAGATTAACATTTTAATGAGTTTGTCTTTCCAACATTAGAGGGCGAAATAAACAGCTGGAAAAAGACGTTAAATGGAACGAATTATCATTATCTTATCTTGATCCCCGGACTAAAGAATGTGACATAGAAGTACAAAAGATAATTCATTTATTGAACTTAGCAAATCAGTTGCCAGACGCATTTACTGACCCAAAAGGAATGACAAGTCACATATACCAGCTGTAAATGTTTCAATTAGAATGAATGTCCAAGAAGGACAAAATCAAACTGCTAATGAGTCTAAGACACGACTGAAACGTGATAGACCTATTGGTTCCAAAGACAAAAATCCTCGGGAAAGAAAAGGAGCAGAAATGAACAATGGTCAGACCGAGGTGATAATTACAAAAGGAAGGATCTCCAGAAGAGACATTAGAAATAATGAATAAAGAAATTCAGGTACCTGAGAGTGAAGAGATCTCAATTAATTATGTCATATCTGGAATATAATGGAACCGAAAGCAAATCGACGTCGATGATATTTTTGCATACAATGTAGCAGTTGATCTTATGGATGAGGATCACGTGATTGGCCAAAATGGAAAGAAACAATAAGTGCTGAATTAAAATCTCTTGCAAAGATATCAGTGTTTGGACATGTAACCCGTACACCTAATGGTATAAATGGGTTTTTGTTCGAAGCACGTTTAGTTGCTCAAAGTTTTTCACAAAGACCTGGAATTTATTATGAAGAGACATATTCTTCTGTGGTGGATGCGACTACTTTCAGGTTCCTCATTTGTCTGGCAATTAAAGAAGTACTTGATTTACGATTAATGGATGTTGTCACAGCCTACTTATATGGTCCACTAGATACTGATATTTATATGAAAGTCCCAGAAGCAGTAAGATCTAGTTCTCGAGAACAATAATGCATATAGTCAAATCGATCTTTTTATGGACTGAAACAATCAGGGCGTATGTAGTACAATCGCCTTAGTGAGTACTTGTTATAGGAATGCTACAAAATGATCCCATCAGTCCATGCATCTTTATAAAGAGATTTAGCCAAGGATTTGTTATAATCGTAGTGTATGTTGGTGATCTAAACATTATTGTAGCCAAAGAGATTTCTCAAATAATGGAATATTTGAAGAAAGAGTTTGAGATGAAATATCTTGGCAAAACAAATTTTTATTTGGGACTACAAATTGATTTAGTGCATCAAACGAGATACACAGAGAAGGTGCTTAAAATATCTTCAATGGATCAAGCATATTCTTTGAGTAGTCCAATGGTTGTAAGATCACTTGATGTGAATAAAGATTCCTTTCGTCCTCAAGAAGAAAATGAGGAAGTTCTTGGTCCTGAAGTACCATATTTAAGTGCAATAGGGGCGCTAATGTATCTTGCTAGCCATACAAAATTAAACATATCATTTGCAGTAAATTTGTTGGCAAGATTTAGCTCATGCCCTACTCGTAGACACTGGAATGGGATTAAACATATACTTCGTTAACTTCAAGGTACAAAATCTATGGGTTTATTATTTCATAACCCATCAAAGGAAGATTTGATTGGTTTTGTTGATGCAGGATACTTGTCTGATCTTCAAAGTGCTAAAACGCAAACAAGATATGTTTTCACATATGGTGGTACAGCTATTTCTTGGGGTCCTATGAAGCAAACCATCACAGCCAGATCATCTAACCACTCAAAGATTTTGGCTATATGAAGCCAGTCGTGAGTGTGTATGGTTACGATCTATTGTTCAGCATATACGAGAAGATTGTGGTATATCTACAGGGAAAGAAGCTCCAACGGTGCTATACAAAGATAATGCTGCATACATAGCACAACTCAAGGATGGAAATATCATCAAAGGAAACCGAGTAAAGAAAATTTTACCAAAGTTCTTTTTCACCCTTGATCTACAGAAGAATGGTTTGATGTTCGGATACTACAAGTTCGTTTAAGTAAAAATCTGGCTGACATGTTTACAAAGGCACTTCCTACTGCTACATTTAAGAATTTAGTTCATCTTATTGGGTTGCGTCGTCTGAAGGATCTTGAGTGATGTCCTTATAAGGGGGAGTAATATGTGTTTCACTCTTTTCCTTAAATATGGTTTTTCTCACTAGGTTTTCGTAGTAAGGTTTTTAATGAGGCAACATCTTAAACGTATTACAAAACATTTTATCATAATGGACATCCAAGGAGGAGTGTTATGAATAATTACTTATGTAGATGACCATTATGATGTTTATCCTCTATAATATTTTAGGTATTTCTAGATCTTTAGATAAGATCATATCTTTCTATTGTACCCCTATATAAGTGGTTCATTACTTATGCAATGTACACATAAATACATTCTCTTCATAACGGGTCCGATTGGTAACAGCTGTAGCTTTGAAATTATTGCTGTAGAAAATAATCTGTAGACTTTTTACTGTAGCTTTAGATTTTGTTGCTGTAGAATTTTATGAAAGCACTAAAAAATTGCTTTGAATATTTGGCTCTGCAGAGCACTTCTAGAGCTGTAGGTTATTTTAAGAGCTGTAGTTTTAAAAAATATATTAAAGCATGATTGCTTTGATTTTGGTGCTTTAAAAATAAATGGGCTGTGGAGAGCACTCACAGCCACTACCAATCACACCCAACATATTCAAGAATATTCTTTCACTTTTTCGCAAGATTATTTCTTAGCGATCAAGTAACTCATACCCATATTAATAGACATATAGTCTCTTTATTCCATACACAGAAAAATCAAACACTAAAGTTTCCAACAAATAATCTCTCTTACTCTTCTAATTAAAGTCTCGGGTATCACTCAAGAGTATTCGTAGTAGTTACAGTTCATTAGATTCTGTCTCGGGTGTTGCAAAACAGTCTCGTCACGATTGTATCATGGGATTCAAAGATCGCATTCAAACTGTTACATAATATGTGCGATTTATTGAGTTAAAGAGTCAAGATCAATCTTGACTCCGTGAATTCGTCTATTTTATTAACGATTTCTTAAATGTTTCTTATCTTCATCTTATCGTTTATATTGATTTCAATTTTGTAATTTTCAATCAGGATTTTCGCGGTTTTACATACCCCACAACTACGAACTGTTCAGACTTCCTGAAGGGAGGGATCCCAAACTATCCAAATCCGACCTCCTTCTTCTCTGATGTAATCTGTCTCAAATCTCCAACCTGGTACCACTGATTGGATGATGTTACTAGCAAAAGGTTCTTTCACCCGAGTTTCAATAATAGCTCCTATAGATGGACGAGTTGAATTTATCTATCTTTTTATTATCCGTCACACAATGCGAGCGATTTATATATTGAGTTCACGAATATTCCATGAAAATATTTTTATATCTTTTTTTGAATTATACATGGGTATCCTAGGCCAACAGAAATCGTCCAGACTAGTCATATGCTGCCACGTGTTGGTCTTCCGTCTCTGGAGATACCAAAATGTTAACTCTCCGGTGGCTGGACTCGAACACTGAGGGCTTGACGGTATTGGATTTTTGTCCTCAAGTTAATCACCACCAAATTACGAGTCCGGGTTAGTATTTTCATATCTACATGCAAAAATGTGGTAACAGAAGCGGAATGCAGGAATACCTTCTCCTTTCCAAGGGCGAACCTTGAGAGATAGGAATTTTTTCCGAAGAGTCTGTAGCCTTCGTAAGTTGCCATGGTTCTCTTTGCCTCATAGCTCTTCTTGCTTTCTTTGAGTACTTTGTTAACCATGGTGGCTCCTTATTGACTTGCGCATCATCTGAGGTCTGAATATCATCTCCGGTGCTTTCAATTTCTGAGTCTGATATCGCTTTTGCTGGACCTGAGGATTCATCAGTAAATATATGTGCCCAAAGATTGTGCGTATGCTATTTGTTTAGACATCTCGATCTCTTGGCCTATTTACAATTTTTAATTGTTATACATGCATCATTATGGTTGTATCTAAATTTGCGGCATTCTATTTTTTTTTCTTGGGCACATATAATTTAGTTTTTAGTTTTATTATATGTGCAGGCTACGTAAACCCTGCACATCATTTTCATCTTATGAAAAATTAATGGGAAGTTTTCCAAGATTTATATGTTAATTATTCAAAACACAAAAAGCAGTAAAAGTAGCATCTTAGCATTAGAGATAATGAAAAAAATCAACCTCACTCAAAGTACCCTCGGGTACTATAGTAGGATATACAATAGCAGTTTTCTTGTTCTCCAAACAAGAAACAAGAAAAAGCCCTAACTTAGAAGTCATTAGAAAGAAGTGGTTCATTTCCACTGCTAGCCATAAAGATAGTGTCATAAACAATAGCTGCGATTGCTGCACCAATAAATGGACCGAACCAATAGACCCAATGGTTCGTCCAAGTCCAGCTCACCACAGCCGGACCAAATGAAACCGCCGGGTTCATCGACGCACCGTCGAAAGCACCACCAACCAGAATATTAGCTCCAACTATCAACCCAATTGCCAATGGAGCAATGATTCCTATATCACCTTTCTTGGGATCTACGGCAGTAGCGTAAACGGTGTACACTAACCCAAACGTCATCACAATCTCGAAAACCACTGCGTTCCACGGCTCAACTCCATGGGAAAGAGAAAACGCTGTTGTTTCCATCCCACCAGTGCTTACCTTGAGCAACAAGCAAGCTACGACTGCTCCAAGTAATTGAGCGATCCAGTAAAGTATAGCTCTTAACAACGTTATGTTTCCACCCACGAAAGCTCCGAATGTAACCGCAGGGTTTACATGGCCGCCTGAAATGTTTGCACCGACTGAAACCGCCACGAACAATGCAAATGCATGAGACAAAGACGCGGCCACTAAACCGGAAGGTGTAGCTGGACCATCTCCTGTTAGCTTTCCGTAAGCCATACCGGAACCTTGACCCGCAAAAACGAATATAACCATGGAGAAAAACTCCGCCAAAGCCGCTCTGATCGCATCTGGATGGCTAGCTTCTCCTGGCGTTCCAATAGCGATTCTGTTGATAGCCATTGTTACAAAAAAGTGCTTTGCTTTTCTTTTCATTTTCTCATTCAGTTTATATAGTTAAAACGTGAGTGCCAAGTGTGTGTTGGAGAATCATTCAAGAGACTGAGACTAGTGTTTTACGGTGAGCCGTATAAATTATATATACTTCCTTCGTTCCAAAAAAAAAAATCATCTTTTAGAAAAAAGTTGTTTAAAAAATATTTTTTTTTTACATTTTCAATAAACTATTTAATGATAAATTGTAAATAAAAAATTGTTTATTAAAATTTTATCAGTCAAAAGTTACAAGAAATAATTAATTATAATAAACAACACATGACCAAACCACCCTTTCGCAACATACCAAAAAGTTTTTTCGGCCACAAGATCAAAACTCGTCCTTCACGCAACACTAAAGCTTCTCTTAACACGTTCTCATAATGTTAATTTACATTTACTCGAAAGAAAAAAAATCAGTTTTAGTATCTTGAGACTTCGCAAACACCTAAGAATTTTTTCGATGTAAACCTTCTTCCTTGATAAAAGTTCCATCTCGGAAAATCGTATAATCACACAGACTAGCATTTTTCGAAAGTACACCCTTCGTTAAGGTTGGAACCCAAATGATAAGACTTGAATCTTATCATCCCATCTGTTGCTGATCGTAACAGACCAACTCTAACGTCTTAAACAGACTTAGCCATCTCCCCCCCCCCCCTTTAGAGAGGCTCTCAAACATCACGAAGATAATAGCTTGTTATAAAATAAATCTAGAATTTTGGTCAATATCTTCTGTGAGAGGTGATTGGTTCTGCGATCTAATTAAGTCATTTAAATCGAGAACTTATTGCAGACTTCAATATCGAGGACATAATCAAGTCGAAATCGCAAAGGGTGCTTTAAGTCAAAACAGTCATCGCAGGCCCTAAACCGAGAGTAAGCCTAGGACTTCCCGTAAACCCAACACACTGATTTCAATTATCTCTAGGCATAGTACCAAGCAACGGGAAGAAGTGGAATTTGTAAGTGTTGCTGACTTACGGTCTTTCTTCAAGAGAAAGCCCTTTCGGCTGGGAATACGAGAAATAGATACAGATACGAGATTCCAAAACTTGTCTTTTAGTTAGTACTCGGACGTTGTTTATGAGGCTTGTAAGTGCAAAGACGACACAAACAATAGTACTGCAGAAGGTAAACCAAGAGAGACAATTACACAAGCACACACCAATACCTTTATTTGAAATCGCCTTGTAAAACTCAATTACAAATTCTACTTAATCAGCCTACCTAACCTGTTAATACCCTAACAGCTGCTACTGAACAATTCCTAAGCTACTCGCTTATGTCTCTCCACCGTCAAGTACTTCAGCCCCTGGACCCAGAACACTTCCAAGCACTTCTCTCTCTCTATAAGATCAGCCTCTGTGTCTCTGTCTCTCTACAGACGATTACATAGTTATCTTATATTAACTCCACGTTCTCGTAACCCTAGTCTCCAAGGAACCACAATATGGACAACTTCCATATCAATAAATGCAACTTTCCTTTTTTAGAATGCACTTATTCCTCTTCCTTTAAGTCATAAACTTACTCCCCAAGTTTATTTCTCTTTGCCTTTTCTCCAAGATACACGCTTGCTCTTCAAGTCCACACTACTCCAGCTCAGCATCTTGACTCCACATGGTCTTCACCACTCACCACGACGTCTGCTTCATCAACTACGTCAGCGACTACTTCAAGGCGGACATCTTTACATCAACAAGGCTATGCAAAAAAGGCCTTCTTACACTCTCTTTTTATAAAATGCCAAGTACCATGATCAGCTGAACGGCTGAAATGATATGACAATTCACACTTTTTGTCTCAACGTGTAGCTGCACTACGCATTAACCAAGAAAGGCCCACAGACAGCCTATAAGTCTAATCTCAAAGACGAAGAAAGGTCCAACATTAAAATACAATAAGTAGCATTCATGCTCAAAAATGTTAACACGATACATAACCACGATGTCTTCTTGCTGTCTTTGTATCCGGATGTAGTCTATGGTGGAAGCGTGTGGACTTCTTTGGTGGGTGTTTCCTGCTCTGAGTTTTCTCTGGTGGCGACACATGGTGGTGTGTTGGTCCTAGTCTCGTTGCTCGCCTCAAAGTTTTGGGTTATCGTCAACGTTGCGTTTCACTATTGCTGGAGTTCTCTCCTTTTGCTTCTTTTAGCGTTTATCTAGCGAACGACAGAAGTGGTAAAGTTGGTTCGGATGGTAAATAAATCAAAATAATATTTTTATCTTTATATTGTTTATAATTAACTAGGATAGGCCCGCCCTACGGGCGGGATTTACTTGAGTTGTGATCTCGATTTTCCATTTTTTATACGATATTTTGTTTGATGTTTGCTTATTTTTGTCAATTGTTTTTTTTTTTGTATTTGTTGTCCAATATATTTTATTACACAATATTACTTAGTTATTATCTTTCTTTTTTACCACATTTTATATTATCTTCGCATGTCTATATTTTTTTTTACTTTGTCGCATATGTTGCATCAACATGATAAAATTTTAATGTCTGAAATGGCATACATTTATTAAAGAGAATATAATGTTTGTTCTATTTCTTTATACATAGTAAGAAGGACACTGATGATCATGGTGGGTTCAGTTTTTTTGTTGTTTTTAAATAAAATTTTATTATTCAGTCTCAGTGTATTAATGGTGGGTTCAATAATCAAAACGGATTTATTTTGGTTTTGGTTGATTTACTAAGGACAGTGATGATCATGTAGCTAACCGTGTGAGGAGAAATGATTAGGTCCGTTCACCAACCTATGTACCGGTCATGAACTCCGCTTTAAGAATCATGTTACCAAGTCGGTGACCATCATTCTCATACCATTGCATAGTCCTTGCGTCTGGTTAAGGTTGCGCATCATCATGACCGGAGCTCCTATTTTCATGCATAGTTGATGGCGCATACAAAGTGGTTTACATATTTCACACCGTAATTATAATTGTTGAGTCAAAATTTAGGCACATGATTTAGAATCAGTCCTTAATCTTAAGCCACATGTTATAAGTATAAGTGTATTATGCGTGACCGGTTGTAGGCTTGTAGGAACGTGTTCTGAATACGACCATTAAGATATTTTTTCCTTTTGGTCAAAGATAGAAGATTTCTTTATAACAGGGCAAAAAATAGATTGCTTGAATTCAAGAAAAAATGGAAAAACTCAAAAGTAGATAAGAAAAATTCGTAAAACGGATAATCTCATGCATAAGCATTATTTAAATACAAAGGACTTCGATCATATACCTTCTCAACCTAAGCCATTTGCGCCTTCTTGACGACTTGCGAAGTTGGGTCGTCCATCTTGCTCGGTACACTACCAATTGGTTTCGTAGCAGAAATCCAAGTTGCTTCACAACTGCACCCTCTAGATTCGACCTTAGTAGGAATTGGTTTATACCCTCTCATGTCGTCACCATCGGTATCATCTCCTCCCTGTTACAGACGGATGGCACCATCAAATAAAATGTATACAAATAATGCAACATCATAATAACAGTAGACTCACATTGTCAACGAACCGGGGAGCGGCATACGTTCATGTGCAGCAAGAATACGTGTGATAGTGAAGCTCTGATATGTTGCACCGAGACGGATGCGGGAACAGAAACGGGTACGGAATCGGGGACGGGAAACGGCAAAACTAAAAATATAAAGATACGGGTACGGCATATATATGTCTATAAAAATATATATATTATCTATAAATTTAAACTATAAACAAGTTATACTATAAACTTCAACCTAAAAGTAGAGTAAAGAACATATATTCACAACCATAAATTAGAAAACAGAGTAAAAAACATACAGATACAATCATAAAGTTAAAAAAACAGAGAACATTGGAGTTATAATAGAGAAACGCCACGGAAACGTTTCCTCACCGTCCCTGCCGTGTCCCCGTCTCGGAAACGTAACTGGTACGTGATACGGCTATGAGTTGCCGTCCCCGTGCATCATAGGTCACAGACATGTCACTGTTATCATGTGAAGACAGAACAGTAAGGAGAATGTAGTTATCAAATCCAGATAGTTGTGAAGATAACGAAGCTCAAAAAAACTTACTTCTCCATCTTGATCGTCGCCATAACAGGATTCTTATCCCGTGGAGAGTCAGTAACAGTAGTCTTGACTGCAGTTATCTCCCCAATAAGGTCTATAACAAAGACTATCAGATATCCAATTCCGTTATCAGAGGAGGTGGTGAGAGAAGCATTACCCGGAAGCTGATTGTTAGAGTTCGCAAGACCAAGCATCTCACTGTGGTTACGGAAGCGGAATGACTCAAGAGGTATTGGAACAGTCGGTTCGGTGACCTCCTTGAAAGAGGTTGAGTCGCTTTACCGGATTAATAGGGGAGAGTCTGACAGACGGTAATTCTGGTTACACCGTGACATCAAAAACGGTTAGAGAGTAGACCGAACCCGCTTTAAAATTAGGCTGGTGTGGCGCAAGACAGTTGACATTCACAGACGCCGGCACATGGTCGACTGAACATGAAACATAAACAGATATATAATTAACAAAGTCGTATAAAACATATACACAGATACAATTAACAAATCATAAAAAAATCTTCTACGGTGGAAATGATTAAACATGGGATATTTCGAATCTAAATTCAAGGCACCGGAGATGTGTAAAGTTGTGAACCGGTGAATTAACTCAGACCAAAAACGTATGAACATAAAAAATTTACACAGCAATCATCAAAAGCTGTAAAGTTACAGGTGTAAAACCGATAACAGATAACTAAAACACACACTAACAATTATTGTTAGCCATAGAGCAGGATTTTTGTTTACTGATTAGTTTAGCATGAATAAAATGATGAATCTGAGATGAGGAAAGCATACCTTTTATACTCGAACTCCACCGCCCTGCATATCGAAAAAATCGAATTGAATCTAGATCGTGTGGATCGATTAATGGAGGGATTAATGGAGGGATTAAGATGATAAAACGGCTTCCGCTATCCCGAGTAAGAAGATGAAAGATCGGCTGCGACACCATTCTCGCCATTGGCTGTGGAGATTGCAAAGACGAACTCGCGTTAGTCCTGACGGAAAAGCCGCGTTTAATCGCACTCTATTGTGTATAGCACGTAATGGTTTCAGTAACTTGAGATATGGTCCCAACAAAAGAAAGCCCAATGAATCAAAGATTAACTGATGCTGTGCGTTTTAAGAAAAGTACACGTGTCATTATATCCTTGCATTATTTTTTTAGGTGGCAAGAGGAGAAGAGAGACATCTTTTCTTTATAATATAAGATATTTAAATTAAATGTACGTTGATGTATAGTATATTTTTTAATATGAATATTTATTAAATAAAATTTTCCTATTCGCAAGATTTTATGATCATTTGTATTTTTATATAAAAATTGAAACATTGAGAAGAAAATTTTCAATATGTAACTTTTGACATTTTTATTTATAATCATTTACAAATTCAATGAAATTTTTGAAACTAAAATATTAAATTCTTAGTATTTGTTCAATAAATTTTTTAAAATTTTAATATTTATGCATTTCTATAATATATAATTTAATTTAAATGATATTATATATATATATATAATCAAATATTTATTAAATAGACATATTACTCATATAATTTTATGATCATTTGTATCTTCTTATAAATAAAAGTTAAACTATTGATCATAAATTTTTAAAGTGAGATTTTTAAATTTTTTATTAATTTATATTCATTTAAAAAATCAAAATATAACATATACAGAAAATCAATTTTTTATTATTTGGTTAATTTGACTGTGTAATTTATTTTAACATTATTACTATAAAACAAAAACAATAGAGGATGTATAAATTATTATCAAATCTTTATTATTTAAAATCATTAATCTTATATATATTTTTTATCAGATTAATTAATTCTTTATTTTCTATTTAAGGAAATACTGAAGAATATTTTTATATTAATAATTAATTATATGATTAGGCTAATGGAAAGTATACTATATGTTTAGATGGACCAACCTATTTTTAAGAATTCTAAAATTGATTATCGTGATGACATCTGTCATGGTTCAAAGGTTGTAATGTTTCTCTCTTTAATTTATATAATATTTATTAAATAAACATCTTACTCATATAATTTTATGAAAATTTGTATCTTGTTATATATAAAAATTAAACTATTGATTACAATTTTCAAAGTGAGATTTTTCAAAAAGTTTATTAATTTATATTCGTTTTTAAAAATTAAAAATATACAATATGTAGAAAAACAAAATTTTATTATTTGGTTAATTTAATTGTCTAATTTATTTTAATAATATTAATATAAAACAAAAATGATAAAGATGTATAAATTATTATCAAATTTTTATTATTTGAAATAATCAATTATCATATATATATTGATCAGATTAGGTAATTATGTCTGTTCTATTTAAGAAAATAATGAAGAATACTTTTATATTAATAATTAATTTTATTATTAGTTTTACAAAAAAAACTATTGTTTAGATGGACCAATTTATTTTTCTAAGGATTTTGAAACTGATTCTCGTGATGACACGTGTTATGGTTCAAATATTGTAATATTTTCTATTCTACTATATAAGAGATGTGAATCTTTACTATTAAAAGGTAAATCGTATCCCTAGTATTTCATCACTTCAATCCTCTCAATCATAAGCTTCTCGAAAACTTCAGTGTCAAAAATGTCCAACAAAGCTGTCCCCTTGCTGTTTTCAATTTCAGAAAGTTTAGATTTTTTATTGATTTTTTGCTATTCTCCTTCAGTCAATCTGTTTGCTTCTAATTTTCATTATTATGCTCTTTGCATTATTGTTGATTTCTTATAACTGGATCGTTTTTTTTTCAGGACCCTCCAACTCCTATGCCAAAGATACGGTTTTGGATGTTTTTAAGGCATCTCCAACCCCACTATATTTTCTCCTCCAAAATGGAGTAAAATTGATTATGGAGTAAAGAATGCTCCAATCCCACTCTATTTCATACTCCATAATGAAATTTACTCCATAAATGGAGTGATCTATTTTTTGTTTGTTCATTACTCTATTATGGAGTACGAAATGAAGTAAGGTTAGAGCATTTTTACTCCATAATCACTTTTATTCTATTCTGGAAGAAAAAATAGAGTTTTACATTGGAGATACTCTTAGAATATTTGTTGGTAAGGAATCCTATACTCAACACAGTATTTTTGATGTCTATATGCTTTTCTTTTATGATGATGTTTTATGATGTCTAAGTAAATGTTTTCTTTTCTCTGTAGATGTAAAATACAATCTGATTCTCATACATTGCAAAGCCTGAAAGGTAATATACATAACTCCTTATTGCTTTTGTCTTTTATTTTTAAGCAGATGTTGTTAAAGGACATTCTTTGGTGGTCTTTTATGAGATTATTTATTTGCTGCATAGGGCAATTTGTCTGGTGGAAGGTGTTTAAGAAAATTTCAGATCAGGTGTTTATCATCGGTGCGTATAACAACCTGCTTATTTTTTCTTTTCTCAAGCAAACTCCTTTATTCATCAGCATTAAATCCTATATTAACATTTGAAACTTTCTCTTTAAGATGGGATTGTTATAAACATGGTTGTTGGAGGTGAAGTAACCACTATCATAAGCCATGGAAAAAGCAGTGGCATTATCATCGCAGAGATGCCAATCAATGTATGGTAGATTTAATCCATAATAAAGCAATAAACTTTGTTCTGTTTTTTTTTTTTAAATCTTTGATGATTGGTTTAGAGTGTGCTTTCCTTTTGCAGATTTCTGAGATTTTATAACAACACAAGGTTCTTACGATCTGAAGGATACCATCAACGTTGGTTTGATAGCTCTTAAAATTCAAATTATTTGTTACATGACCTTCTGTTACAGCCTGGGAAGCTGGTCGATGGACTGGATGGTCGATGGGTCGATCTTATCGGTTAAGATATAGATCAGATGGGAAAATGAAGAAGATGGCCGACTTGATATCCTGCTTAAGTCCAATATATTCTGAAAACAAAGGAAAACAATGAGTTTTTAAATAATTAAATTAAGAACAGAAACTAAAAGATAAAGATATGGTTGGAATACCCAAAAATGGTTTGATGAATCACACAACAACCTATGCTAAACGAATCAGTAGGACAACAAAGAATCACACTTTGAATCCTAAAGACAATCGATTTTATTCAAAGACAAACTTTGATAAAAACAAAACAAACTTTCATAAATTCTTAAGATCGAGGGTGCTTACAAATGAAGGACTAAGAGAGCTTATATAATGCTCATAAAGAACTAAACAAAACGTGCATCGAGTAAAAGAAAAGGAAATAAATCTTCAAAGACACAATAATCACAAACTAGCCGTTGGAGTGATTGTGGAGATTTGGCTTGCAAAGGGGGAGCTTGAATAATCTTGAACCTGGAAGGTTTCAAGGGATAACTGAGCTTCCTGGGAATCTTCTTTACTGCTTCGAAGGAGCTGATCACGTCCAGAAATGAATGCGAAAAGAGCTGTTGGAGTTTAAATCCTTGAAACTCCAAATAAGGCAAGTGTGGTCATAAATAGATCCTTATGATCCAATGCTTGCTGGTGTATGGTGAAATGGTGGAATGATCTTCTGGATGGTTGGATATGTACTCTGGATATCTCTGATTAAGTGGGAACTCTCCTGGTCGCCATAACTTGGTTTGACTAAGATTGAACCGGTGAGACTCCAAATTAGGCAAGTGCAGAACTGGTTTGATCGGTTTTGGAAAATTGATTTCATCTTGGTTTTTCCTGAACCAATTATCTTGATTTCGGGCTTCCTGGAAAGATAAGAAACTCTTCTTCAAGCCCATAATTGATTCTGGAGAAGGCCGCTTCATGGTTGGGCTGAAATCCACTTCTAAGGGTTGATGCTCGCAACTGGATGGGCTGGAGAAACTACAGATTGTAAAATCCATAATTTCTTGATCCTTCAAGCTTTTCTTGCAATTCCAAGTCTCGGGGATTCTTTGATGACTTAGCCTTCTTATAAAATTGGTTTCATGAGAAAAATCCTTCTGTTGGTCGATATATCCTTTTTTTACTTAACCTCTATCGCTGGTGGCTCCAAGGTGGTCGGTTTGGATAGGTTGGTTGAACTCTAGTTCGACCACTGATTTGATGGCCGCATCACCTTCTCTGTAAAATCAATAGTTTGTGATAAGCTACAGAAGATGTCTCTCTGCTGCACTTAGCCATTAAGTTGATCACTTTTGTCTACGAGTCTGCGTGTTTAATGTGGAGACAATGGGGTTTGAATTTCATAGAGGTATTTAAAATCGTTCGCTAGAGGCAGTGTCTCTTGAGCTTTATATATCGTTATCACACCTATGAATTCAAAAGAAAAAGGTTGCTCCATGAAAAAGAAAATGTCCAGAGGCAGGCTGCTAAATTTTTAAAATGATACTGACCAGCCGGTGTTCGATTATATTTCTCTTTTAATTTTTGAAGGACTCATTGGAAGTTTTGTTTACTAATTTTGCCAACGAACTGCTGGCAAATACTTTGGTAAAATCCTTAGGACTGTTTGTGCATGGATTGAACGTGTATCTCCAAGCCACAAAGAATCCGTAGCTAGCTTACTTTTTGATAGTGAGCTCTCTGTTTGTAGAGAGCACAAACTAATCGAATTACTCTAGCTAATGGCCAGGAGGTGGTTCATGTTCAGCCCAATGGCATTAGAGTGATCATTTTGGAGGTACCTTATTTCTTTTGAATCCTTTCAAATGACTTGAAATTTTTGCCAACTCCTCTTATGCTTTGGTTCATGTTCTTTCCTTTTCGAATGACATGACTTGAAGACTGCAAAGTCTATCACTGACAACCACAGTACGATTTTTACCCTGTGAAATATGAATGGTGCAAGGAATTTCCGAGACAACTATATTTCAGTTTGGAAGATGGCATGATCCCCTTGCATAGATAATGAATAGTCACACAGTTGCAGTTAACTTTTTAATCGCCTTATTTGATAAAGTTCTTGAGATGAGATAGTGACTCTGAGTTAGACCTCGACGGATTGATCTTCATCTCCGTTGATCTCTCTTAGGTAGTTCTTATGATCTTTTCAAACCTATGGATTGTATATTTATAATGTACTCCGCTGATTTACCTATCTCTATCCCTTTTCTCTGTTTGTTAAATTTGTTTTGTTTTCTTCACATTTTAAATGCATTATGGTTTACAGGTTGCTGACTACTATCGAGCTAAACTCCATTTTTCTTAGGCTGAAGAGATCACATGAAGGACTATGTACGAGGAACACATGAGAGGGTAGGCAAGTCCAGTGGGAGAAAGTCTTATGTAGCTGTTTTATTGGCATCGGTGGTGAGATTCGAGGAAAAGTCGGCATAGCTGCTGCTGATATTGTTATTGAGACAAAAAAAAATTGACAACTATTGAGACAACTTTACACGAGACGACAAATTTGACAGTGATATATAGTCGTCCAAATAACCTAATATAATTTTACAAGACCTTTGATATTTTTATGCATATAACCAGTATACAATTATCATAGATATAATTTGTGTTCAATTTATATTACTTTAGTTATAATTTATCTATTGTCGTTTAACAATAACCAATCATTATCATTCCTTTATCACCACAAATAAATATTATGAGATGTTAGAGCAGAAAACAATATTCAACATAAAATGAGTTTAAAAAACCAAATCAGCTTACAAAAAGAGAATCCCATCAAACAATGGGTTATCAGCAATGGGTCTTCATTTTTTTGTGTGTCAAATGTCCTACTATTTTTTGTTGATCTTTAAAAAATAAAATCATTCTTAGAAGATTAATAAAAATATGCTATCTATAAATAGAGTGTGATATCTTTATAGACTGATCATCGGATTCGAAAAAAACATGAAAGTTAAACTGTTTATTTTTTTACTTTTTTCTAGAGAGTTTTATTGTGTGTTCTTAAAATAATTATTTTTAAAAGTGAATAAAATACAGCCACTTTAGTATCTAATTTATTATAAATTCTAGCAGATACAGTCATATAAATCAGATGCCACGACAATAATCTAACACAAAAGTTCATGTTATTTCCACTAATGCATTCACATAGCGAAAATCACATTCCATTATATGTATAAAACACACAATTAAGTAAAGAGTATAGCCAACTATACAAGCTCAAAAAAATTCAGAGAACATGATCTTCATTCTCAACCGTCCATGCAATGACTTAAACTTGGCACAAAGCACAAACAAAAAACTAACTAACTACAGCATCAGTTGCAAACCAAACTATTAACAATCATATATGATAAAATATATTCCTAATATAAAAAATTATTGGAACATATTCCGCGCGGACCAACCACTAGTTGTATTTATAAAAACACAGTTCAAAAATTAACTTCTTGTTTTAGTGATAAAGTAAATTCATAGCAGCGATTCACTTTCCAAAAAAAGTAAAAAAAAAAGAGTTGCCTCCAACTCAGATTAGATTATATCTATATATAAATATATCCACCTGGTATCTAGACTCTCTACTACTCAAACAAGACATTAAAGAAGAGATAGAAAAGCAAGAGAGCAAGATAGAGAGAGAATATAGACTAAGTGAGAGAATAGACGTTTGATTATTAAGTTATTAACAGATAGTTAATTAACTTACTAATCATGGGTTATATCGATGGAAAATGGGCACCGCTGATCATGATTACCGTGATTAACACAATTAATGGGATGGTTAACGCTTTAATTAAGAAAGTTCTTGATGGAGGCATCAATCATATGGTTATTGCTACCTATCGTTTGGGTATTTCAACCTTTTTCCTTCTTCCAATCGCTTATTTTTGGGAACGGTAAGTCTAAAATTTAAATTAAATAACTATTTTTATAAATTTTCGCTTCTTAATAAATAATAACTTAAAGATAAAATTATCTACAATACTTAGTTAAATATTCTATTTTTTATTCAATTGTTCAATTTTATATTTCATACTGTTTTAAATTAAACAAAGAGTAAGATCAAGCCAATGATTATTTTCAACTTAAATTTGTTTACTATGTTGTAATGGTTGTATTTTTAAAAGACAAAAATAACGTTTGAAGCTAAAACCGTTTTTTTTTTGTCAAAGAAGCTAACACCGTTTAATTGACGTTTTAATGATGCTATATGAATCGTGCAGCACAAAGAAAAAAAAAGAATACTACATGAATCAATAGATTCATAATTTTGTGTTCCGGAAAAAGTAAATGTTCGATTTCATGATTTGGTCAGGAAAACAAGGCCGAGGCTAACCGCAAGCGTCTCGTTTCAGCTTTTCGTCAGTGCCCTTTTTGGGTGAGTTTAAGTTTAAATCCCTTTACGTATAATTTGTTTTTTAAAGAAAACTTATAATTTGTTACAGTTTTGTCTCTTTTTTATTGTGTAGCTTCATTTTAATCTTTTATTGCAATGTTTTTTCTTTGTTTTGTTGGCAGGGCGAGTTTGATGCAATATTTCTATTTGCTTGGCCTTAGCTACACTTCTGCCACCTTGGGATCTGCTTTCTGGGGAACATTGCCTGCCATCACTTTCATTATGGCTTTAATATTTCGGTACACTTACTATTAGGCAGAATTATAACCTAAAGCCTACATGTTATCATTTTCAATAGTAAAATCTAACACATGTTAATATTGATTTTTTCAGATTCGACAAGCTAAATATTAAAACAAAATCAGGATACGGCGTCGTTCTTGGAGCTATGATAAGCTTAGCAGGAGCTTTAACTCTTACGATGTACCAAGGTGTTCCATTATCGAACTCTCAAGAACATGCAGCGATTGTATACATACACAATGGACACGAGAATTGGATCAAAGGCTGTTTTCTTTTATTCATTGGAGTTATACTTTTTAGTTCCTGGATGCTTATACAAGCTAAGATCAACTCGAGCTACCCGTGTCCATACTCGAGTACGGTTATTTTATCGGTCTTTGGTACGCTTCAGTGTGCTCTTCTTAGCTTGATCAAGACTAGACATGTGGAAGATTGGATCCTCAGAGACAAACTCACCATCATCACCGTCATTATAGCGGTATGTACATCACATACATATTAAATATATATTCACCATGAAGTTACAAAAAAAAAATATATATTCACCATAATCAAACATTTATCTATTGTGTGTGTTTATGTTTATAGGGTGTGGTTGCACAAGGAATGTGTACGGTAGGAATATCATGGTGTATCAAACAACGTGGACCTGTCTTTACATCAGCATTCAGTCCTGTCACACTTATTTCCGCAACCCTGTTCGATTTCTTGATACTTCATCGTATGATTTATTTTGGGAGGTAAAATAAGACTGCGAATTCAATATTTTTACAACTCTCACATTAAAAAAGTAGAGTCAATTTAATAATATATATATATATATGAAAAATGACCACTCCATTGAGAATCAACTGACTGGAAATTGTATCATCTACGTGTTACTAATTTAAAATTATGTTTGTGATCGTTGCAGCGTTATTGGATCCGTGGTGACTGTTATTGGTTTATACATATTTTTATGGAGTAAAAGTAAACAGATAGTTGAGTGTAAGATCGTGAATTTGCCTACAAAAACGGTCAAAGAAGGAAAGGAACAGGAAGACCATACAAATGTTAACAAAATAGGATGTCATTTGATTATCCCCATGACTCCTTGACCTACTTCCCTAAACCTTCTTTTTAATCCAGAAAGACCAACATGTCCTACGAATCACCTATGAAGAAGAGAAGAAAAGTGATCAGTTGATTGTTATTAGAATATGTTATCAACTTGGATTTTACTTTCAAGTGACTTAATTTGGATATTGTAATTTGTTTATAAAAATAAACAGTTATCGATAATGGACTTAATTGATTGAATTGATTCGTTTTATATTATCTTTTTACATCAGCCAAATATTTCTAGAAAAAATCTAGACTAGTTATCCATACTAGACAGAAATATCTCAATTCATTTAAGTGGTTTAATTATAACACTATATCAGTCTATCACCAAATAAGTCAGTTTGGTTGAAATCGATCAGTCTTCTAAGATCATTTGGTTAAGTCAATTTTGTAGCTCATTTGGTTGAAGGGCAATATGTTGAATTAATCAGAAAGAATATATATTTTAAAATATTTTAGGGAAGATATGAAAACGTCCAAATCACAAAACCTAAAGGTTTCAGTGCCTTCGGGTTTAGCCCTTCGAGAAAGAAACTGTGAGAATAGGTTTTTTTTTTTTTTGAGAGTTGGCTGCTATTAAAACGAGAATAGTTTTCACTGTTTTTTATTTATTTTAGAGAATAGTGTTTACTCATTTTCAGAAGTTATGGGAGTTGAGATGAGAGGCATAGTCTTTTTATGGTTAAATTATAAATCGTTTTGGTAACAAATAAATAGTTATTAGGTTATGTGGGCTATGTTAGTCAGTCCGTTAGGATTTACGGTTAAACCGTCATACAAGAATGTATATATATATATCTCGTGTACAAATTTTAAGATCTAAAGAAAACATATTCAGTTAATTTAAATGGTATCATAACAAATATACTAATAAGACAGTTAGTATTGTTGGTTGTCGATTGTCGAATCGTCTATGTAATCTTCTAATAATTGTAATATCATATAATAAATCAGCATTAAAAAAAACAAATATCCTGAAATCCTATTCTTTGTTTTCTCTTATTCTTTTCTATATTTTTCTTTCTCTTTAAGTTAGAAATTTTCTTCTGCTCGAGCTTGCTTCCGGATTAAAAGGTCTTCTACTCGCAATCATGAGAAAATAAATTGTTGTTACAAGGTATGTTGGTGATTCCAGCATGGTTACACTCATCGTATCCTTATGATAATCCAGGGGCAATGATTCTTTCTATTTTGGTAATAGGATCCAACTATAATGAGTGGTCTTATGAGATGTTGAATGCTCTTAGCGCTAAGAAGAAAATTTGTTTGTTGATGGCTAGATTGCCAAACCCAACGCTGCTGGAGCCGATTTAGAGTCTTGGACATTGGTTAATTCGATGATTGGATGGCTGCAAACTTTTGTTACTTCTCGAGTTTGATCCATAGTCTCGTTTCTTACTCTGGAAAAACCTAAAGAAGAGATTTTCCGTGGGCAACAAGCTTTAAGTTCATCATCTTCGAGCACAATTTGCAGCTTGTCATCAGGATGGTCAATTTGTAGTTGATTATTACGGGAGAATGGCGGCAATGTGGGCTGAACTATACACACACATGCATTTTCCACCGCGTACTTGCTAAAGAAGGGGAGGAAAAGAAAGTACAACAGTTTGTGATGGGCTTTGATGAATCACAATTTGCAAATGTGATGACTTCCATCATTGATGCAGATCCCTCTCCAGATTTAAAACAAGTGTATTCTCGAGTTATACGAGAAGAACGAAGGCTCCCCTCTTCTAAGACACGCAAATTATCAGAAGTTATTGGTTTCGCTACACGAGGGGAGTTCTCTGGTCAAGAGTTACAGGTTGACTCTGTTGGTGGCAAAAACAGAGACCGCTTGCTCTATTCTCACTGTAGCCGCTCCGAACATGAGAAAGCCTTTTGCTGGAAGCTAACAGGGTATCTTGAATGGGTCACTGAACGCAACGCTCATAATGGCGGAAGAGGAAGCAGTTGTGGTGGTCGTGGAGGCTCGAGGTCAGCTACAAGTCTTGGAAGAGCATCAGCAAAATTCGCCCATGCGACTTCTTCTCATTCCTCTGTCTCTCCAGACCTCTCTGCAGAGTAATGGAAAGCGATCAGTTTCATTGCTCAAGAAAAAAACAGAATATGCGACAAAAGACAAAATCTCGGGTAAGTTATCAAGCAACATTATCATCCACACCGGTGCTTCCCATCACATGACTGGGGATCTGTATGTACTTGCTGATCTTGTTGATACGTCTTTGTGCTTAGACCATCTCCAACCCTCATCTATTTTCATCTCTACATTTTTCCTTTAAAATAGAGAATATCTATTATAGAGGTGGATTTAATCCAAAATATAGTTCTATAATAGAGTTCCTCTATTTATAGAGGAAAATATAGAGATAAGTTATTTCCATCTCTAAATATAAAGATAAAAAATAACATTTCTCTATATTTGAGTAAATCTACTTCTATAATAGATATATCTGTTTTAGATGAAAATATAGAGACATACATTGGAGATGCTCTTAGTGAGATTTGCGGATGGAACTAAAACATACTGCGTCACTATGGGCGTATTGCATATTACTGATGTTGTCTCTCTTATTAATGTTTTTCAAGTTCCAGATCTCAATTGTTCATTTAATTATGTGTTTAAACATCTTAAGCAACTGAAGAAATGTTTTGCGATGTTTATTGACACTGTGTATTGTCCGGGACCATTTCACAAGGACCCTTATTGGAGCCGGTGAAGAACGGGACGGAGTGTATTATCTGACAGATGTAGTAACAGTTTGAGCTAGCAGAGTTATGGTAGTTTCTGATAAGACTTTGTGGCATCAACGGTACGGACATAAAACATTTTTTGTATTTTCGTCTTTGCATTTCCTGATGTTTTGAAATTGTCTATCATAGGTCCTTGTGACATATGTTTCCGGGCTAAACAAACAAGAGAAGTCTTTTTATGATAGTTTCAATAAAACTAAATAATGTTTTGATTTGATACATGTCATGTTTGAGGACCATATCTTATTCCATCCACGTGTGGTGCTGTTTAATTTTTGACAATAGTTGGCGATTTTTCAAGCTTCATATTCTCTTGGAAAAATTAGAAGTATGACAAGTTCTGCAAGACTTTTGTGCTTATACTAAGAAGCAGTTTTGTTTAAGCATCAAATCGCCTCGCATAAACAATGGTACTGAATTCATGTATTTGGTTTTGTTTTTCAACAGCAAGGCATTCATCAAATGTCTTGTGTTGGAACACTACATCAGAATGGTCGTGTGGAACGGATACACATACATATCCTCAATATTGCTCGTTCACTTCTGTTCCAAGCAAGTTTACCAACCAAATTTCGGGGAGAAGGTATCTTGACTGCAGCTCATGTTATCAATCCTATGCCAACAAAGATCCTTAATATGGCCTTACTACACACAAAATTCTCAATCCAAAAACTACAATCATTTGAAACCCCCATTGGGATTTCGCCATTCTGAGCGAAATAAAGTATGCCGCTTGCACAAGTCTTTATATTTTCTTAAACAAGCTTCACGTTGCTGGTTTGAAAAGATCACGACAGCTTTAAAAGAGTTTGGATTCTTTCAATCTTACTTTGACTACTCTGCATCGACATAAGAGTTCTTATTTATGTTGATGATTATTGCTGTGTTAACCACTTTCAAAGAGTATTTGGGAACTTCTTTCCACATGAAAGTTCTCGCAAAATTAAAGTATTTTTCGATTTGGAAGTGGCTGGCAATGATGATGAAGGCATTTTTCTGTCATAAAGATAGGGGTATGCTTGGGTCCAAACCCGTTTATTTTCTGATGGAGCAACAACACGGTCTAGCCTTCAACAAGAGTCCTTTATTTGGTCAACCGGTTTGATGTAGACACTTTCTGGGGGAACTTATTCATACTCGGTTCACATTCTTTCACAGTTTATGCAGGTGCCACAAGAGGCTAATTGGGAAGCTGCCTTACCCATTGTCCGGTTTCTTAAGTGTACTGCTGGTCAGGGGATTATGTTTCGCTCAGACACAGATTTGACTCTCACTGTATATTGTGATTCTGATTGGAATTTGTGCCCATTATCTCGACCCTCGTTGAGCGCATATGTCAATTTTCTTGGTGGTTCTCGTATATCATGGAAAACTAAGAAACATGCTAAGGTTTCTCGTTCCTCGGTTGAAGCTGAGTATCTCTCTCTATGAGGAAGACTTTGAACGAGATATTATGGCTACTAAAACTGCTCAAAGAACTCGGTTTTCCTCAAATAGATCTTGGGTACGTCTCGTTTGCGACATCCATGCAGCTATGCATATCGCCGCAAATCCGATACTCCACGAAAGTACAAAACATGTCAAGTCTGATTGTGATGCTGTTTTAAATGCAGTCGTCGATGGAACAATTTCAACAATTCACGTCCGCACTAATGATCAGCTGGCAGATCTCTAACAAAAGCATTAGAGAGAACAGTTTGAGCGTTTAGTGTCCAAGTTTGAGCATTTTCAACTTTCATACTCCAACTTGAAGGGGAATATTAGATCATGTGGGATATGTTAATCAGCTAGTTAGGACGTCCAGTTAAACTGTCATACGGGAATGCATATATATCTTGTGTATAAAGTTCGAGGTCAATAAAAAAGCATATTCAGTTATTTTACATTCTGTAAAACCAATTAAAAAAGTTTGACATATTTTGACCAAAAAGATAGTTTGACATTTTAACAATTTTTTTTTAAATGATGAAATTCGATGTTAATTTACATTCTGTAAAACCAATTAAAAAGGTTTGACATTTTTTTACCAAAAAAATAGTTTGACATTTTAACAAATTTTTGAAAAAAGGAAAAAAAAAAAGAAATTCGAGAGTTTGGATAATCTCGTGTTCTTATCCATGTTTGCTTTTTTTTTATGAAAATTTTTTTTTTGATGAAATTATCCATGTTTGCTTTTTTCATGGACTATCAGATACCCCTACAATCAAAATCAAATAACTAAATTCAAGATATCAGTGCTGAACTAAATATCTTCTCGTGGATTGTGTGAAACACGGCCGGATATATTCATAATTTACGAAGTTTCCTTTTGTGAAAGTCGTAAAACGTTAACAATCACTTTTTGTCACACAACGATAATCATGTACATGCTTTGCTTCTTTATTTCTTTAAAGGTGATGAAAAAATGGGCGGCTAGCTCCCGATCACTGTGTCAGCTTCTTTTCCCTTACTTTTTCATGTTATACAGTATACTTTACTAAATATATATAATATTTTTACAAACAAAAAGAAGTTGGTGTATTGCTTTGCTTTTTCTTTATAATACTGCTGAGGAATGGCACACGAAATGATTAAAAGCCAAACCACTTCAAAAAGATTTGCAGGATAAAACAAGTTAATCTGTATCGAAAACATCAGTAGTATATATATACGACACCCATTCAGCAGTCACAAGTCAGGAAAAATTAGTATTATATATAAAATAATATATACTAGAGTGAGACCCGCGCGCATGCGCGGGGTGAAAAAATTTCAATGTAAATAAATAAGATTTCTATATATACATATAGTGTGGTAGTGGGTAACAATATGAGAATAATGAAAACGACATTACTAAAAATGAATTCCATAAGTACGAAATTATATTGGTTTAATAGTATGTTTGTAGGTATATAGATATTGTATAAAAGCATTGTCTCGAGTGTCACATAAACAAATATTATAGTATCACAAATTATTAGAATATGTCTACTATATAAAGAATGACTAAACATATTGTGGTTTTGTTATTTTGTGTTGGACTCGTTCGAGTCAACTTTTCCTGTACCCCTATTTCTCTACACACAATTTCTTATGGGCTCCCTTAGTCTTCTATACCCCTTTTTCATAATTCTATTTTTGATCAAAACACCAAATCCCTAATCAAATCTTCCCCCCCTCTTCAAAACTAAACCCTAACCCCCTCCCCCATGGATTAGTGAACCCATGGGCAAGTATTTAATTTCTATACATTTCAAATTTGAAAAAAATATTTTAAAAACGTTTTTAACCCTATTTTAATGATTTTGGTGAAAATATGAAGAACAGTTTTTTTTTTATTTTTGAAATATTTTTATCAAATTCTATAAATCAAATAAAAAATATTCACATTTCCGATTTAATTTTATGATTTTTCGTTAGACATATAAAATTAAAAGAAGAAAAATATCTAATAGAGATTGAGGAGTGATATATAGGGGCATGAGAGGAATTGCCTCGACTGGTTCTATCTAAAGGCCATGGCTTCCCCATTTTTAAAGAAGAAAGTATGTTACATTAGCTATAATATTCTACATACGAATTACATTAGCTATAATATTCTACGTGGACTTGTATGGCTTCAAATCGTTAACAAAATCTAAGCCATTTCAATCGCTATGAATGAAAAAATAACTCAAAGAGTGAAGTAAAAATTAGAAAGATGATATGTTAAAAGCAGTCCCGTCTATGTATTTATATAAGTTCATAAATTTAGTGTCATAATTGCAATATATATATGTAATATATGAAAATATATGACTAAACAAATTAATTGGTAATCCGCAATTGAAGAAATTGAAATTTAGACGGAAATTTTGGAAGTTAATATCTTGCCAAAAAGACTATTTTGGACAATTTTTGATATGCAATCAAGGATTCCGTTTTGAGTATTGAATTCAAAAGTTATATTAATTACGTCAAATAATGATAATTTCATATCCAGGCTAGCGTTAATAAAGGCAATCAACGAAAGCTATAATAGCATATTTTTGCTTGCCTTATTCAACGAAAAAAGCAGTAATTTGAAAACCAAATTTGCGTGGAGAAGATGATGACATAAAACTTTCCCTAATTTATCTCATTTTCCTTATTTCGTTGGGATTTTAATTGCATTTCAACTTTGTATAGTAATCTTGACCATAAATTTATTCTAAAAATTTCCTGATGTTAAACTAACAAACCGATTGGTTGGAATAAAATGGAATTAAACAATTTTGTAATATGTATGTACCAAGTGATTTTATAAAATGCGTACCAACCAAAATATATAGGACTAAAATGATGTCAAAATTTGTTGCAAATACTGTAATTCTATAAAAATAATTTCACTTCATTAACAATAGACGAATATATTTGCAGGTTTAGGAATTTACAATATATATGTGACACTATATATATTTGCATGAACTTTCACCAAAAAAAAAATATTTGCATGAACGAATGACTATTTTATACAAACAATAGCAAATGACTATTTTATACAAACAATAGCAACTTTATAATATAATGTATGTTTTTATGTTTGCAACTAACTTCAAGTATTATTTTGCAGGTTCCAAACCAATAAGAGAGGCCATGTGCAGTCTCATGTTCATGACCAGTGAATGAGATTATGTTAAACATGTTTGGAATCTTATGTGTGCCAGCCAACGATAGTTAACATATAACTATGTTATATACCGATTTATAAAGTTCCGGCAATTATTGTCTATTTAAACTCAGGCATTATTTGTAAATTACTTAGATTGCCGTGGGTATTTCGAAAATGGGTCTGAGGAATCCTGGCTGTTTGACACGTTAGCTAATGGCATGTAAATATAGTGAGTGAAAATAATGCAGTAAATTTCGTATACAAATCATGGAAAAACGAATCATCTTAGTTACTAATTCACTCACTATTTAATATTTGACTTGGTTTAGTTTCCATATACAAAACAATTTTTTGAAATCTTCGTAAAGATTGCTTCAAAAAATGGAAAGTGGAAAGGAAATCGATTAATCAAAATTCGATTTCGAAAAAAATATCATAATTAACTCTTATACTTAATATAAGTCATAAATCGATTTCCATATAAGTAATAATTCGATTTCCATTGCAAAAAAATAAGCTCTTTCCACTTTCTATTTAATATGAGTCATAATTGGGTTTCCATATACAAAATAACATTATAAATCTTCTTAAAGATCAGTACAAATATAGAAAGTGGGAATGAATGCAAAAATCACGTAGACAATAGTCTCGAATCACGAAATTAACTTATTTCCGTATATACATATGCGGACATGAAACTATGTATCATTTTTATACAAATATGCATGTCTGTCCAATGACAATAGCCGTAATATCCTAGGGTGAGTAAACCTTCTTTCATAAAGAGTCTGAGAAGGAACCTCGTGCCGACACGTCGTCAAAATGGCAATCTCGAAAATATATTACTCTTTCAAGGTTATTCTCTTTTTTTGCTTCTATTTTAATACTAAGGGGATTTGAATAAAAATAACAAAGTAAAACAATCTAGCAATAGATATTTTAAAGTCAATAAAATCCAAATAAAAAATGTTCATCAAAGAAAACGGTAATAGGGTGGTAAAAATAAAACAATAATAAGACAGAGAATAATAGATATTGAAAAAAACGACTTGTCAACCATATATTTAATATGACTCATTGCCAAAAAATAAGCACTTTCCACTCTCTATTTAATAGGACTAATAATTGGGTTTCCATATACAAAAGAACATTATAAATCTCATTAAAAATCAGGACAAATATAGAAGGTGAGAATGAATGCAAAAATCACGTAAACATAAATGCTAGAATCACGAAACTTAATTATTTCCTTATATACACATGCCGACATGAAACTATGAATCATACTTATACGAATATGCATGTTTGTCCAATGGCATAAACCGTAATATCCTTAGATACTTAGGCCTTCTTTCAAAAAAGAGGCTGAGAAGAAACCTCGTGCCGACACGTCGTCAATAATGGCAATTCCGAAAATATGTTACTCTTTGAAGGTTACTCTTATTTTTTGCTTCTCTTTTAATACTAAGGGGATCTACCAGGTGTTATCTATAAAGCATGGGCTTCTCGTTTTTGCCATGTTTTGCATAGGATACTTTGGACGAAACCTAGTAATTTTCATGGAGTAGACAAAAAAGCAGGTTTAAATCCTCTTCCCCGTCGGCCGTCGCTGGTGCTAAGATACGGACAAAGATTTTTTTCTAACATATTTTGTAATACATGAATATTTTATTATAAAACACCAATAGAGATTTACCAATTTGAAATATAATTAAATGGTTTTTGCTGAATAAAATTTACAATTTTTTCTTAGATTTTTTTTTTACAAATTTTGCTAAATAGGATGGTATAATTGTGTGACTGATTATGTATATGTTTTATTTCCTACTCGGACATGTAATTTACTATATATCCCCTAGTTCTCTGTTTGAGAAGTGATTTTGCCACATGTCTTCTCTACAATCAGTTTCATAAAAAAAATATGACATGGCTACTAAAATTGATGACATGGCTTCCGAAAAATATGACATGGATTATTTCATTTAATCTTGATTTATATTTTTGGTAATTTTTTTAAAATATGGTAAGGTAGGAGAGATAGAGAGATGGTTGTTTCTTGGTTGTACATTTCTACTCATCTCGGTATTGTGCCTTCCATAACACCGTAAACCGAAAACTTTATTACTCATTATGTTACTTATTTAGGGCTTCTACTCAACTACTGCGTACACTTAGTTAAATACAAGAATACAACTGGTATGTTTAATTAAGGAATAATTAGAAAAAAGGAAATGATCAACTAAGCAAAGATTTAAAAATCTATACTGCCACATGTCTTCTATACAATCGTTTTCACAAAAAAATTATGACGTGGTTATTAAGATTGATGACATGTCATATGGTTAAATATGACATGGACAATTGTATTTAATGCTGATATATATTTTTGGAAAACTTTGTAGAATATGGTAATAACTCATAAATCATCACTAAAATAAATATATTCAAATATGGCATTTTGAATTTCGAAATATTATATAATTTTACTTTTATAATTATAAAATTTTTATTATCTAGAATTTTCTGAATTAAAAAAAAATCGTAATATCATTAGTTTCTTTTAGATATCTACAAATTATATAAATATTATTTAGTTTTAATTTTTGATAACTATACAATTTTATATGATTTTTTAGTAATTTTGTACAAGTTGATTTAATACATTTAACCAAATGAAATAATTTTTTTTAATCTAATATTTTAACTTTATATATATATCATATATATTCTTAAATATAATTAAAAAATCTCTTAATTTTATGCTTAATTAATGATATTTATATTAATTATTGGTCAAAAAATAATATATAATATTAATAAATTACATTTTAAAATATAAAATTTAACTTTTAAAAAATTCATCACTACACATGGTGTAGGAAAACACCTAGATTAATAATTGTGACATGGCTACTAAAATTGATGACATGTCTTATAGATTAAAATGACATGGACAATTATATTTAATATTAATTTATATTTTTGGTAAACTTTTTAAAATATGGTAATAACTCATATATTACATTTATTTTCGATTTATATTTTTGGACTTTTTTAAAATATGATAATAACTCATAAATCATCGTTAAATAAATATTTTCAATTATGGCATTTCAAGTTTTGAAATATCATTTAAATTAAAAATATTTTAAAATATATACATATTTATAGAAAATTATAAAAATTAAATCATAAAATCAAATTAAATCGTAAAATCATTAGTTTCTTATATATATCTACAGATTTTGTAAATATTGTTTAATTTTAATTTTTGACAATTATGCAATTTTACATATTTATTTAATATATTTAGTTAAAATAAATAGATAGAAAAATCTACCTAAGATTATAATTTTAAATATTATATAATTAAAAATAAACAAAATTGTTTTTATCTTAATTTTAATGTTCAGTTAAATCAAATTTATATTAAAATATTGATAAGAGAAAAAGAAAATTTATAATATTAATAAAAATTAAATATAATTTATATTTATCTATTAAAAATATTTTAAAATTCTTTTACTGCACATGGTGCAGGAAAATACCTAGTATATATATATATATTGAAGTCATAACTCTGGAATTACTTTTGACTTCAATCTTGTAAACCTAACCAACCAAAACCCGTACCAAACAAAAATTGAAAAAATTGTTACTTTATAAACATCGTATATGTTATTTTTAATCAGATTATATAGGTATGGTTTGGTACTTATAACTGAATAAACAGAAACTAATTAACTAAAACATAGTAGTATAGTTATATGTAAACTATATAGTATTATTGATTGTATATGTAAAAGTCATTCAATTAATATGTTCTTGATATTTAAAGGGCTATTTAACTGGAAAACCACGAATCAAAAGATATTTTGGAAGTTATGCAAAAAGTAAGTTAATTAGGTACCTCGATAAATGCATCAAAGCAAAGTTACCTTCTCACCCCTAGTAGCGTGTAGAGTAGTAGATATGAATGCATTTGCGTGAGTAATGCTATGTTAAGTACGTTAATTACACATAGAAATGTAGTTTTACTGTAGATAAATTGCGAGCATATTTATATGTTTTGATCTCAGAGTTGGATGTTTCCGTATATTTTTGGCATTCCATATATTATTTCAGTTTCGAGTTTTTTACGGATATTTGAATATTTTATTTTTTTCGGTTTCTGTGTACTTTCGGGTCTTTAAGTCTTTTGGGATTCTACACACCTGAATCGACCGAAACCATTAGGAACCAAAAATAGCGGGCATTAACAGTTCTTAGAAAACTAAACACTATAACACCCGGATCGAATCCGGACTGATAAAGTCTAATAAGTCGCATATATTTTTCTTTAAATAAAACCTACGGAATTACCTAATATGACTAAAATACATATACAACAATTAATAATTTTAAATAATAAAGATTTGATAACAATTTGTATACTTTCTATCGTTTTTGTTTAATTATTTATTATTAAAATAAATTACACAATTATATTAATCATATAATAAAAATTAGATTTTTTGTATATGTTTAATTTTAAATTTTTCAAAACGAGTATAAATTACTAAAACTGCTAAAAGTCTCATATAAACTTTTGTGATCAAGGTTTAATTTTTTCTATATTAGGATACAATGATTATAAGACCTATGAATAAATAATTTTATTTTAATAGGTTTATATATATATATATATTTATATATATATCATATCGTTTAAATTAAACTATACATCGTATGAAAATACATACTAATATTTGATATTTGCATTGAACATATATTGAAAAGTTAATATTTTAATTTTTTAAATCTTCTTTTTTAAATTATTATAAATCATTGAAACTACTAAACATCTCACATTAAAAAAAAAATCATTGGTGTAAAATTTTGTATCAAAAATATGCAAATAATCATAAAATCATGTGAGTAGAAACCTCATTTGATAAAATCCATATTAAAAGTATACAAATATCTATGCTAATATCATTAAAATTAAATTACATATATATACGACATATAAGATTGATTGTTTTGATTTATTTATCCTAAAATGATTGTGAAAAAACAAGAATGATCGTTTGATTTATATGCGCACACCAATTTATTATATAATAGTAACTGATTTCTTAGTTATTTAATATATTTATTATTATTATTTTATAATTTCATAGTTTGCAGAAAAAACAGAAAATAAGTAGTAAATATAAAATATTGCACAGTCTAATGCGTGCAATTGATATATGTAGTATATAATTTTTATAATTTTAGTAAAAAGAATGATTGTATTAATTAGAAAGATTGGTGAATAAGCTAAGTATAAGATAATTAAAAATTAAAATCATGCAATTAATTTACCAATATCTGAATTATCCGAAGGTTCCACTAAAATGTTTACTGATATTAATGAAGGAAATAATGTCTTAGTGTCAATTGATGATTTTTTAATGTTCTTATAAATTATATTTTTGTAACTAAAACAAGAGTTATTTGCATATTTTTGATGAGTATCAGGTGAGTAGAAACCTCATTTGATAAAATCCACGTATCTGATTCCGATACCATATAACATAGATTTGCATGGTGTTAAGGTAACTAGAACAACTTAATGAAGAAGTAACTAGATCTTGACCCGTGCGACCGAACGGGTATTAATTTTTACTTTTAGTTTTTATTTATTTATACAAAATAGTATATTTATAATATTTGATCGTTTTATATTGATTAAGTTAGGGGTGGATATTTGGGTACCCACTCGAATTCGGTTAAAATCTATTCGGGTTTGAGATTTTCGAGTTTAAAGATTCTAGCTTTATTCGTGGATTTATAAATTTTGGTTCCGGTTTGATTCGGATCTTTGCGGGTTTGATAACCCGTTTAAACTATTTTTAAATTTTCAAAATTTAAATATCTTTAAATATCCCTAAGTCTAAAAATAAAAATAATATAACATGTAAATTTGAGTAATGTAAGCCAAAATATCTAAATTAAAAATTTTAAATATGTTTAACTTGAATATTTGGATGGAGAATAAATATATATATTTTAAGTATTTTTGGTGTTTTGATAATTGTTTATCTACTTTAGATGTTTACTTTTGAATATTTTTTATATTTCAAATATTTTAAACAACTTTTAAATAGCTTATATCTTGGATATTAACTCTAAAAATAGCTAACATATTGAATTATATAAATATGATTTAAATACATTCGAATATCCGAAATATTTCATTCATATCAGGTTTAGTTATGGTTCTCTAGATACCAAAATGGTAAATCCGTTTGGATATTATCTAGTTTCGGTTCAAATTTGGTAATATTTTTCGTTAAGATTCGTTAAATAAAAAATGTTGATATTATAATTTCTATGAATTGTTTTTCAATAAAAATGTAATTTTTTTAATTTGACATTGATTTAGTGGAGAAGTTAATGAAGTGTATTTAATTCAAATTAATTTTGGAAAACACATTAATCTAAGTGAAAAAGATAAAGCATTAAAATAGAAAGTATTATTTAATTCTGTATTTAATTTTGGAAAATACATTAACTAAAGTGAAAAAGACAAGCATAAAAATAGGAAGCTTAATTAATACTACAGTGGCATGAAGTGTAAATAAAAGTGAAAACTAAGGGGTATTTTTAAATGGGTACTTCTCTTTTAATAAGATAGATTATAGTTGAACACATATATTGTGGGGTGAAAAAGATCGGGGGTACATGGGAAAAAGGCTATTTCAACCTGAACTTTAAATGTCGTATTTTTTTCTTCGAAAATTGTGTACTATTGCGTATTTCGTACTGAACTAATAAATATTCAAAAATACTACATGAACTTTACGCATCGTGCTTTTTACTCAATTTTATAGTAGTGCATATTCTATATTAAACTAAAAAGAATTAAAAAAATACTATATTAACTCTCAAAATCGTGTTTATATATATTGATCGTAAAAGTGTTTGTCATCCGTTAATTTATCAAACAATGTCATTTTGGATAAGTTATGTGAAATTAAAAACTTTAAAATATTATATAAACTCTCAAAATAGTGCTTATATATTGACTGTGAAAAGTGTTAGTCATCTGTTGATTTATCAAACTGACTTCATTTTGTATAAATTCTGTAAAAAAAAAATTAATTTTTTTGGGAGGCTCGATCCCTTACACTGGTAAAGAAGTAAAAGCATATTAACTTTTAGACTTACATAATTTTCTTGTATAAATTATATAAAAATTAACTTATATATAATTTTTAATTTAATCAAATATATATTGTCAAATTTTTTATTTTTTAGTTTTATTAAAACAATCTATAATCCTTTTATGTTATTAATTTAACTTTAAAAATCATTATTTTATAAATTTGAATTAATTATTATAAATTTAAATATTTACTTTATTGTATTACTAAAGTAAATATTACACATTAAACCATTACATCTTTTAAATTTTGTTAGGGATCTACAATATTGCTGAGCACGTTTCAAAATATTTACCATAAAATAGATATGATAAAATTTACTTTGTTTGAAAATTTTAGCATATAAATAAGAGTTTAGGTTATATAGAACACGTTCACATAGTATGATAAAAATGAGTTTCAAAAATATGGTATATGAATTGCTATAATTTTTAATGTGCAATAAAGTTCGAACTGAAAACCACAAAGTAACATAGTTTCTTCCAAAAATATTGTACATCAAACCATGGGGATTTGCCAAATATGACTCAAAAATTTAATTTTAAATAGAAAAGTATATCCAAACTTTAACCAAATGCGAAACTAACTCACAAGCCTTGTAAAATTATAATCAGTCCGTTATGACCAAATAAAAAACCAGAATTCATTTTTATGAATGTAACTCCGGAAAATCTTCTGAGATTCTGTAAATTTTCTGGAAGATTTCCATAAAGTCCTCTCGTATATTAGTGTTGGAGTCAAAAACGGTCACAACGAAATTAACATTCGGAAAATATTCCTCGAAAAAAATAATTCTCGTAAAAATTACTTAAACTAATTTTTACGATAAAATTCTTGAATAGATTTGTCCGCAGCGTCGAAACAAGCTCCAATGGTTCATGTTGATGACGAAGTTAGTATCAAAACATTCGATAAAAATATACGTCTTAAGAATTTCTACGTTTTCAAGAAAGGAAAACTTATACGAAAAACTCGCGGGAAAATCTTGTTTTAAAAAAACAACGATTTCTTAAAACAACGATTTCTTAAAACAACGATTTAAGAAAATTATTTAAGAAAATCAACGATCTCTTAAATCAACGATTTCTTAACTCAATGATTTCTTAAATCAACGATTTCTTAAATCAACGATTTCTTAAAAATCGTCTCCTTGCAAAAAGGTTCCGCGACTAAACGACGTTCTCGTTAAATTACGATCATCGGAGGTAACAAAAGATCGTTAAACCACGAGGATGCGGCTTGGCAATCACGGAACAACCAAGGATCATACAAAACTCGGTCGCTATAGCGACCGAGCCCATACACCAGCTCGGTCGCTATAGCGACCGAGCTCAGACACAAGCTCGGTCGCTATAGCGACCGAGCATACGAACATCAACAATTTTCCGAAACGTCCAAAATCTTCCGAAACGACAATACGACGTAAAACTATGCACTCTCGAATATCCTTATGACAATCTTCCGCAAGCCACGGCTAACCATTTCTTGATTTCTCGATCAAATGGGATCGTCCGTTCGGTTTACGATGAAACCGCGGAAACTTAACTTTATTGGAGAAATCAGAACAAACGTCTCAGATCAAAAGACGGCCCAAAGGGTCCTAAACCTGATTCGAGGCCCACTTACGATTTCTTAAAATCCCATAAATCTTGTGACGGTTTATGCTTGGAGGATAAACATCAGTTTCCGTTGATAAATGGAAACTTTCCGCGAATAATCATGAAGATTGGAAAAAATGGAATATTTCCATTTTCGGACTATGACGGCTTAAGGGCAAAAAAGGGAAGCGTAAACCAACCTAGGAGGGAGTATATAAGGAGCTCAAGGCGAGAGGCATAAGGGGCAGAGAAAAAGAGAGAGAGAGAGAGAGAGAGAGAGAGAGAGAGAGAGAGAGAGAGAGAGAGAGAGAGAGAGAGAGAGAGAGAGAGAGCAGATCCGAGATCCTAGACTTAGGTGTTTAGACTAGCAAGGAAGGACCTCGAACGTATGTCCGCCTCTTGTACTATTTTCATCTTGTCCGCAGACTTCCGTTCCTCTCGGAAGGATCTAACGATTTTTACTTAGAGTTCCGCACATAGAAACCCTAGGCATTATTCTCGACATGCATGTTTCTATGACCAACGCTCATACTAGACGAACTCTTGCCAGGCAGTTCGGTCTCTTGTTCAATCCTTTCTAACTGAACTACGTCCGACTTGATCCTCGAAAGGGGTACGTAAGCAGCCTTTCATAAGGTCCAGTCCCAAATCTTAACAAAACCTTTTTCGTACGGTTTTTGTTTTTTGTTATCGAGTTGTGACTCAATTAGGTTTAAGGTTTTGAGATGGCAAGAACTAGGAAAATCGCCGACGGTTCTCGCAGTCAAAACTTTTACAATCTTTTGTAATCATCGCAACGCTCTTACGCGAATTCGAAACATATATCTACTTTACGTAAAACTCGTTTTGTTATCTTTTTATATTTTCTGCGTCTGTTTGGTCACTTGTCGTTGGCTCCGCAGAAGTCCGGGACCTCTGAGAAATTATGGTTTTTCTACTTTCCTTATTTATACGATAATTTGACGGTGCGAATTTCAGTTCCCACAATTAGATCTTAAAAATAATTTATAAATTTTATAAAAATAATTTGTTATGGGAAATTTGAAATCATGTAATTATAAACATTTGTAAGTGATATAAATTAAAATATAGTAAAACTGAATTGTTTTCAACATATAAGCATTAAACATCTATCTGAAAAATCTATAATAAAATAAATAATAACTAAATATAAAATATAATAAATAAATTATTGCATTAAATAAACAATATAGAAAAATAAATAATAAGTAAATAAAATATTAGAAATGAAAAAAAAACTACATTAAAAATCTTTCTAAAAATGTATAATTTTAGATTTTTATTATTTTCAAATAATTTTATAAATAAATATACAATATAAGAAAAAAAAATATAAAAAATTGAGAAACTACATTAAACATCTATCTGCAAATATATAGTATTATATTTTTATTATTTCCACTAAGATGACAAGTTCCGAGAGAGTAAATCCACATAAGTGTTCAGTGACCAATTTTGGTTTCATAATAAGACTTGAAACTCTCAATACAGTTGACCATTTCGAGTGGTAGATTGAGGCCTGAAGTCTTGTGACTGGGCCAAAAACCAGTGAGAAAAGGGACCACGAAATCAACACCTTTTGATTTATTTTTTATATATTCCTCCAAGCGAATCTGCTGGTCTATATTTATTTATTATTTAGTTTTTTTTTTTTTTTTTTTTTTTTTTTTTTTTTTTTTGTCAACTAGATTTCATTAAAACAGCCCAAAAAAACGTGTTTACATAGATCAGGCTTTTAGCTATAGAGGTCCAATAGCAAAATAAAAAATTACAACATTAAGCTCTTAGACCGACAATTACTCAAGACACGTGTTTAGTTTCTATTATCTTAGTGACACGTATGTCGGACACGCGGCTTCCATATTCAAGTTGGAAACGCCGGTACCGCTCCGCCACTAATCCTTCGTTGCTCCTCCGTCCTGAGATACTATGGTGTCGATCCGTTTTAGATTTGGCACCTCGTTTCACCCAATCTGAAAGCACTTTCCACTTCAACCGCAACCTCCTGAGCAAATAAACTTTCTTTCACCGTTGATTAAGACCAGGGAAGTTTCAGTTCGCTTGAAGAGAGAACATTTGTTGGACCGCTATAGCGCCAACTCTTCTTGATCTCCTTCGAAGTGACTGCAAAAATCCATCAAACTCAACCAATTCCCTACAAGAGATGCTATCCTTTAACGCCATAAGAGGCTAAATTACCAAGGAAGACTGATTCTCTTGAGAATTGTTTGAAGTGAAACAGTAAAAAAAAGAAATCCGATCAATTGGTCATCGGGATTCATATAAGCTTCAGTGGAAAGTGATTTAAAACGTTCTTCATCGAAGATAAAAGAGTTTGATTGAAAATAAGCTTCGATGAAGAAACAACTACAACCTAACAAAATACATCACCAAAGTGAAAGCTTAAGTTCCGCAACGGAAAAGGATATCGGCTAACCCGAAGAAAGGACTTTTATATTACAACAAAAAATAAAAGGAATAAAAAGGGGTGGCGACCGGTGGCGTAAAAGCACACCGGCCACCGAACACAAATTCAGATTTGGAAACCTAGTGAGATGGTAGAGAGTTTAGAGAGAGATATAAACTGGACACTTAGAAATAGATATGTGTGTATTTATTATTTAGTTTACTATACAAATTTAGATAGATATCTAATTTTTTTTCTATTTTTGATATTGTATATTTACTTTTGTTTATTTTTCTTATACTCTATATTTATTTTTTTTATTTAAAAAAAATATTATGTTAAATGATAGTATTACATTAGATGTTTAATGTAATATTTCTACAGCTTATATTATATTTACCTATTGTTTATTTTTTATATTGTATATTTATTTATTCTAATATTAGTATAGATGTTTAACATAATATTTTTTATTTATTGTATTTTATAATTATAGTAATTGTTGTTGGTTAGATCCTATAAATCTCAAATTTTTAATGGTGTCTTTTTTTGTATATATGCCAATATGAAACTCCTAAACACGAATCTTCACCCACGTCCTTGGTAGCACTACAGCTTATGTGAAAATGGTGAAGAAGCGATGTTCTGAGCAAAAGATGAAATCACCACCACTTCTCAAACCTGACTCTGAAAGGAAAACCACAGAATCTGATGGGTTCCTCCTCTAGGTCGCAGTCCCACAAGAAACGACAAGGTATCAGTTACAATGAAACTTAAAACAATACGTTAAGACTTACTATACTAACTCATATGTTCTTGCCTAAACCTACATTAGCTGAAGATGAGGAGACCCATCCATTGTTGTTTATTACATATGATTTTGTTCATGTAATGTATACAATTCATATTCTAATATAGCTTTTTTCATGGATATGATGCTTGGCGTTAAGAAGCAAGTTCTGCAAAGTGAACTCTGCATCAAAGAAAGCTTATATGTGCCGAAAAGAAAATTTCAACATACCAACAAGGCGATGGCACATACTAAACCGATAGAACACTGGTTTTTATCCCTTCCGAACACCTTACTGTTGAGTACAGGCGTTGCAAGTGTCCGTCAACCTCTGCCCATGGTTCCATCAGCACAGAGCAGAGTAATTATTTACTTACCACAATTATCACATCTATATGCAAACTCAAGACAATAAAACCTCTATTTACACATTATAATTAACATTCACCTGTCACAGGTCTCCGACTAGACAAGAAGCACCAGCCATGGATCGATGAGAGGTACAAAAATACATTGCCACCAAACTGAAGACCACTTGCGACTCTGAAGATTAAATAGGTATGCTGTAAGCTCAAGAACTTGGAGTTTGATAGGTTGCTGCAGTGGTGGAGCTTTGGTTCGTGTACCTGTGTTACACATGGAGAGTTGTGTGTGACACACGCTTCGAAGAATAAAAAGAAAATATCAAGATGCGATGATATGAGATATTTCCATATGTTTGGTTGACGAAATAAGCACTAAAGGAATGTTTTTAGATCACAAATTGGAAGATTTGGTGATGCTAAAATATAGGAAATATTATATTAGATAATAGGAAAATATTGTTTAATATATATCTTAAGTTTTCCTAAAATTAGGGTTAGAGCTTTCACGTTGTAATTCTCAGAGAAAACACAAAAGAGTTTTGGGGTTTCAGAGCTGAGTGAATTGATAGACTTGATCAACAGAGGTTGAGTCAAGCAAGTTAGGTGTGTTAGAAATCGATCCGTGTCGAGTCGTGTAATTCGGATCAAACAAGTCTGTAAGAGATTGTGTAAAGGATTTCTAATAAAAGATATATTGTTCTTGGAATTACTTTGTGCCTTCTGTTCTCGCTATATCTCGAACTTACAATTGGTATCAGAGCGGGACACCTAAACGAAAGAGAGTTCTTCGAACCAAGGTGAGATCCTGAGAAGAGAATATGACGATTTTGGCACAAAATATGTTGCTACTGAATGATGTGAACTATGGGTATTGGAAAGTAAAAATGAGAGCAAACTTACGTGGGGCTGATGAAGATATCTGGACAGTTGTTCAAACTGGGTGGGAAGAACCGTTTGTGATGCAAGAAGATGGTTTGAAGAGACCTAAACTGAAGACAAAGTGGACAGCAACAGAGAAAAAGCTTTCAAGGTTTAATGCAAGAGCACTGGATACAATCTTTAGTTCTGTAGATGGAAAGCAATTTGAGCTTATACAGGGATGTGAATCAGCTAAGGAGGCTTGGGATATACTACAAAATTCTTTCGAGGGTACTGCGAATGTTAGGAGGATAAGATTGGACTTGCTTGCATCACAGTTTGAAGACATAAGGATGAGGGATGATGAGAAGATAGGAGATTTCAGTGCAAAGCTCAGCTCCGTAGCCAATGAAGCACAAGTTTTAGGTAAAAAATATGAAGATGCAAAATTGGTGAAGAAGTTTTTGCGATGTTTGCCTACTAAGTTTGCAGCACATAAAGCAGCGATAACATTGACGATGAACACTGATGAATTGAAGTTTGCCGAGGTAGTAGGGATATTAAAGGCTGAGGAGATGGAATTAGAATCTAAGTGTTTAAAGCCTGCTCAAGACTCTCGAATTACAGTTGAAGAAGACATCCAGAGAGCTAAGAAGCTTGAAGAATCTATTCACTTGGTGATTCAGAAACTTGAAGAAACCATGAATCTTTTGAATAAGATGCCCAGCGACAGACTGCCTAGAGAAGAAGAAAGACATAAATGGCAGGCAGTGGTGTATTTTAATTGTCATGGTATTGGGCATGTCAAAACAGATTGTCCATCATTCAAGAGAAAAGAAATCAAGTGTAATGGATGTAATGGTTATGGGCACATAAAATCAGATTGTGTGAACACCAAGAAGATGAAGATGAAGATGAAGATGAAAAGAAGTTGCAGTGATAAAGTACCAAAGAGAAAAGAAGATGCTCTCAATTTTGTGTCTCTTCATGGAGTTATAGGATCTGAAAAAGACATCACTAAGGGTGAAATTCGTATGTCGGGTGTGTCACACACCAATTCAGATGCGTCACACAGTGATACAGAAAGTGATATAGATGCAGATCTTCTAGCCGAGTATAAGGTTCTCTTTGGTAAATTTGCAGAACTCAGTCACGAAAACCTACAGCTCATCAATGATAAAGCTATCTTAAAAGATCAAGTCAACCCTAGAGATGGAACGGACTGATACGAAGGGTGAATCAAAGTGTAGGGTGAGAGAGGATGATAATGAAGACGAGCTTCAGTTTCTTAAGAGAGTTATTGCAGAGCAGAATCGAGTTCAACAAGAATCTGAAATAAAGTTTCATCAGATGAAACAACTGTTGAATCAAGAACTTGAGAAGAGTCAGCTTCTGGAGAGACAACTTGCTGATAACTATAAGAAAGTGAGAATGTTGAACACTGGATCAGCAAGTCTGGATCATATATTGTCAATTGGGCAGTCTCCAAAAATCAATTGGGGTTTGAGTTATCAAGGGACGACGTCACAAGAGGTTGATAAGAATGAAGGAATCAAGTTTGTAAAACGCTCAATCCCAGTTGTTTCAGCTGAACGAAAGGATGAAACTCAAGCAAAGATTGTGGTTCCAAAGATACAAGACAGAAAAATTGTTGTTAAGCGAATGAATGGCTGTCTCTTTTGTGGTAAGACCGGACATAGTGTTGCTTTCTGTTATTCTCAGAGAAACCAGATTGAGCGAGCTTGGAGGATGAATCTTTGTTATGTGGAATACAGAAGGTATGGACATGTATGGATAGCTAAGAAAGATTTGTACCATAAGTTTACGAAAGGTGTGTCACACGAGCATACCAATGTGTCATACACTCGGATAGTTCATCAATATACTGATCTTGAAGAACCGGTTCGATGGCCAAAGAGGTGTTGAGAGTTTTGATTGTCCAACAAGTATCTTGAAGATTTTCAAAGAGTTTTTCACCCAAGCAGGGGGAGATGATACTTAATTGAGGGGGAGTTTGATGGGATGTATGATGCATATTGTGTTTAGAGGTTAGTGAGCTTGAGTTGTAAAACTCAGTGAAAAAGGGGGAGAATGTAAGCTCAAGAACTTGGAGTTTGATAGGTTGCTGCAGTGGTGGAGCTTTGGTTTGTGTATCTGTGTTACACATGGAGAGTTGTGTGTGACACACGCTTCGAAGAATAAAAAGGAAATATCAAGATGCGATGATATGAGATATTTTCATATGTTTGGTTGACGAAATAAGCACTAAAGGAATGTTTTTAGATCACAAATTGGAAGATTTGGTGATGCTAAAATATAGGAAATATTATATTAGATAATAGGAAAATATTGTTTAATATATATCTTAAGTTTTCCTAAGGTTAGAGCTTTCACGTTGTAATTCTCAAAGAAAAACACAAAAGAGTTTTGGGGTTTCAGAGCTGAGTGAATTGATAGACTTGATCAACAGAGGTTGAGTCAAGCAAGTTATGTGTGTTAAAAATCGATCCATGTCGAATCGTGTAATTCGGATCAAACAAGTCTGTAAAAAATTGTGTAAAGGATTTCTAATAAAAGATATATTGTTCTTGGAATTACTTTGTGCCTTCTGTTCTCGCTATATCTTGAACTTACATATGCATCTACGCCCTGCCAACAATGTAGAATCCTTTGCTTCAAAAACTCATTAAAAACTTATATAACCCGAATGAAACATAACACATCTAACACATTATCCCATAAGAAACCATGTAAGTTGTTCGCCCAGCAAGACCCCACTTTCCAAATACAACTTCAACATGTTGCTGTTTTATGTAAGAACGGAGAGGCAATGTGAAATCACTTATTCATTGACTATCATTTCACTTTTTTCCAGGCACTGTGAAAGCACTCTAAAAGGCTGTTGGTAGGCATTTGAACAAAATTTTATGTATGTAAAAACTCACTAAATAAGACTTCATTTCATGGAATCAACTACAGTTGGGATTGTTGTCAAGTTTTCAAGGATCGATTATCCGCTGGTTTGTTCCCGTTAATCTCTTATTTTTTATTGATTAATCATTCTGTATTGGATCTTGATCAGTCGTTATCATGGAGCTGTGCAGGTGAGCGACTGCAAGAGTCCAGGAACATCATTTTAAAATATCAAGATAGAGTTCCGGTTAGTTAAAGTTCATGCCTAAATCATCGAGTCATGGTGATTCGGTCTCAGTTGTCTTTTGTGGTCACCAGTTTTGTTTCTATGATCTGATTCACTTTGGTCACTTCTTGAAGACTAAGGGGGGCTTATTGAAAACTCTTTTTCTTTCTTTTCTTAATTTTTGCAATCAAATAAAATAATAAAAAAAAAACTGTTTTTCTTTACCTATACAATTTAAAGAATTTTCAAATAATTAATCCGAATAAAAAATTGATGATAAGTTGATAACCTTATCTAATCATTGAGTCAGCATTTATCTCTTATCTTTCTTAATCCAAGTATTTTGTTACTAAAATATTTGCCTTTTTGATATTTTATCGTTTCTTTCTTCATTAAATTCCAGGATTATACGAATGAAATATTTATAAAAAGTAAAAGTCGGTATTGGATTTACTTTTTGTTATAATGAACAAACCATTATTTTGCATCATTCAAATTAGTAATTTAAGAAAGCTAATGAATTTTAAATATATATATATAAGAGAAAATTAATTTTTGTTTTTATATTGAAAAAAATTAACACTATTTTCTGAAAAACAATCAACACTATTCTGGTGTTTCTATATACTACAATCAAAATCAGCACACATTTATACCAAATAATTTAATTAACTAGATAAAACTAAACTAATATATAATATCATAAGTTAATTTTTTTAACAACAGAAACAACTATTGTAAACAAGAAAAAATTATTTTATCACATATAATTCTTCATCACTTAAAATTTTATAAAAGAAAAAAATCATTATCATACACATCTCTTACAAATGTAAATGCAAATGCAAACATGAAACACAAACCACAAAATCATACAAGAAAATAATAATTATATCACAAATAAAATATATCCCGTCCGTAGGGCGGGCCAACCCTAGTATATTATAAAACGGAGTGAGTTATAAGTAAATATAAAATATAAGAAATGAAAAATAAAAAAACTACATTAAACATCTATCTCAAAAGATGTATAGTTTTACATGTCTATTATTTCCAAATATTTTTATTAGTAAATACAGTATAACAAAAACAAGCATAATATATAAGAAATATAAATATTACATTAAACATCTATCAAAATATTATCATTTGATATAAAACCAAAAAAATAGAATAAATAAATATACAATATAAGAAAAAAATAAAAAATAAGTAAATATACAATTAAAATGAAACAAAAATAATCTCTTTGAAAAATTATAGTACAATTAATAATAAATAAATATACAGTAGAATAAATATAATATTATATTAAAAATCTATTGTAATATTTGAATAAGTAAATATACAATATAATAAAAATTAAACAATCAGAAAATATAAGACAAGGAACAAAAATATTACATTAAATATCTAACGTGATATTATCATTTAACATAAAAATAAAAAAATAATTAAAATAAGTAAATATACAACATAAGAAAAACTAAACAATAAGCATTAAACATCTATCTGGAAAAATGTATAATAAAATAAATAATAACTAAATATGCAATATAATAAATAAATTATTACATTAAATATCAATCGTAATACTAAACAATTAGAATAAGTAAATAAACAATATAGAAAAATAAATAATAAGTAAATATAAAATATAAGAAATGGAAAAATTACATTAAAAATCTATCTGAAAATGTATAATTTTACATTTTTATTATTTTCTAAATAATTTTATAAGTAAATATACAATATAAGAAAAAATATAAAATATAAAAAATTGAGAAACTACATTAAACATCTATCTGCAAATGTATAGTTTTATATTTTTATTATTTCCATTAAGATGACAAGTTCCGAGAGAGTAAATCCACATAAGTGTTCGGTGACCAGTTTTGGTTTCATAATAAGACTTAGAAACTCTCGATACAGTTGACCATTTCGCGTGGTAGATTGAGGCCTGAAGTCTTGTAACTGGGCCAAAAACGAGTCAGAACAGGGACCGTGAAATCAACACCTTTTGGTTTATTTCTTATATGTTCCTCAAAGCCAGTCTGCTGGTCTTTTGCCAATTACATATCCGTCACCACTACCTCCATCTTTGAGGTAAACTACCACCAAACTGTCCTTTGAGCTTTGTAAGTATACTTCTTTCATGATCGTCATTAAACTTTCCGAATAACAGCCTAGTGCTTGCTTCTTCCTGCATGCATACAAGAAGCCATTAAAAATACCAGTGCAGTCTCAAAATAATTTCTAGACCTTGTTCATAAAATAAGTTAATGTTTAATGTATATTAAACATTAATTGATTCTAATTTTTTAGAATAAGTAAATATACAATATAAGAAAAAAATATACAATATCAGAAATGAGAAAAAAAAAAATTAAACATCTATCTGAAAAATGTATAATAAAATAATTAATAAATAAATATAGAACAGAATAAATAAAATATTATATTAAACATCTGTCATAATATTAGAATAAATAATAAATAATAAGTAAATATAAAATATAAGAAATAGAATTAAAAACAACATTAAACATATATTTGGAAAATGTATAGTAAAATAAATAATAAATATACACTATAAAAATTGGAAATATTACATTAAACATCTTGCAATATTACCATTTCATATAAAAGTAAAACAATTAGAATAAGTAAATATACAATATAAAAAATAAATAATAAGCAAATATACAATATAAGGAAAATAAATAATAAGCAAATATAAAATATAAGAAATGAAAAAATACATTAAACATCTATCTGAATATGTATAATTTTACATATTCATTATTTCCAAATATTTTATAGGTAAATATATAATATAGGAAAAATAAATAATAAGTAAATATGTAATATAAGAAATAAAAATATCTATCGTAATATTAGAATAAGTGAATATAAAATATAAGAAAAAATAAATAATAAGTAAATATACTATTAAGATATAAAAATTACAGTAAAATGAAAAAAAATATCTATCTGAAAAATGTATATTAAAATAAATAATAATTAAATATAAATTATAAGAAATAAAAATATTATATTAAAAATCTATCGTAATATTAGATAAGTAAATGTACAATATAATAAAAATAAAAAGTAATAATTATATATACAATATAAGAATTATATAAAAAATAGAAAAACTACATGAAACATATAAATGTATAATAAAATTAAATAACAAGTAAATATACAATATAAGAAATAGAAATATTACATTAAAAATCTAACGTAATATTATCATTCAATATAAACCAAAAAATAGAATAAATAAATATACAATATAAGAATAACTAAATAATATATAAAATATAATATAAGAAATGAAAAACTACATCAAACATCTATCTGAAAATGTACAATAAGGAAATATGTGTAAATATACAAAATGTGTAATTATGTACATTTTAATATATGTTACTCCTTGTGTCATTATTTTCTATTTTCAGAAAAAAAATGGTTAAGCACCAATATCACTTAGGTTAAGTACACGAACAACAATAAAATTCAAACATCGCAAAAAAGCTAACATCAACATTACAATACAATAATTTTAATCTAAACATATTAAAACTTTATATTATGCAAATCATAAATAAATAAACACTCATATATTCATACAAATATATAACTCAAAAACAAAGTCCAAAAGAATAGTTATATAATTAACATTTGATAATCAAAAAAGTGCACGTAGATGAGTATACGTGTGAAAGGAAAATTAAGAAGAGTACGTGAAAATCAGAATATGATAAATGCACGAGCACAATGCATAGAATCTACATCAGTTGATACTTTATAATTTCAATGTAAACTTCATCCAGAAACACGTATTAAATGAGTATTAAACGGACAAGCTAAAATGTCAAAATTTTCAACAGAAGATTCATGTTTTCATTAAATTGAGTGAATCTCAATAGCTAGAAGCGTACAACATATTTGTGGGATTCATTGTTATCCCAAGATCAAACAATCCTTAATAACTCAACCTCAAATAAACTACCTCGAACCATTAGCATAAGGAGCACCAATCTTTCTTTCATAAAATAAAATACTAATATGATCAAATTAGGTGCTTTGAGAGATTGTACGAAACTTAGGTAATCTTACACTTGTGGCCAAGGAGGTTAATTTAAACATGCATGTTTACTTCGCATACAACTAGATTTAAAAATTTCTAGCAAATAGACGATCACAAACCTTTTTTTTTGTTAACATTTTCCCCAAATTTGCTAGTAGCAAACAAGAACCTTCTTATTCTTCAACGACGCTGGGTTTTAGCGATAGACATGCAGTGTAAAAACCTAAGCGGACAGAAGTAAACGTGACAAAATTATCAGTTCTTTTTTTAGCATTTGGCTGTAACTATAAAAAATCGGTCAATATTAAAATTTTAATCGGTTCATGGTTCTGTTGGCAAGTAAGGACCGATTGGTTAGAACATATCAATCAACTAAACCGAATACACATAAATAAATTGAATAGAAAAGTTTACACCCCTATTTTTCGAATAAGCAAATATATAAACCAATTTCAGTTAAAATATATCTTTTCAAAGGAATTATAAATAAAAATATATATGAAATTAATGTTATTTTTTTGTTAAGAATAAATAAATATTTAAAATATACTATTTTCCCATTTATTTGTATACCCCGCCCGTAGGACGGGTTAATCACTAGTAGCTATTAAATATTTATTTCAAAAGTATATTGTTGTAATATAATCTATTTTTGTGTGCACAGATTAGTTATAAAATATGAGTAATTCATGTGATTAGCTAAAAGTAACCAGTAAACAAACAAAAACAATAAATACAAAGATCAGATATGAATGAAGAGGATAAATAAATAAAATTCAGATATCAAAAGGGGATCAAATAGTCTAGAAAACATATACACACTTACCACACGTCCACACCTATACATAATACAAGTCAGTACAGATTTGTATATATATACACAAATATATAAATAACTACTAGAGTTACCCCAAGTCTATAGCTAAATTGAAAAGGACAAGCTCTCACATGATCCGAACCACACCATTCATGGGCCCCTTTTACTCTCTCTCTAAGATGTGATTCTCATCTCTATCATCAAGAAAACCTTTCAAGTCACTATTTTTCTTCACTCAAGTCATACAGAGAGAAAGTGTGAGAAAAAGGAGAGAGAGAACCCAATTAAACTTGAAAAGCCATTGATTTCATTTTCATAATCTTGTTAACCTTTTTGTGTCAACGAAAATATCAGAAGAAGAAGCAAAAACAAAGAGTACGTCTGTCTTCTTATTCTGGATTCTAGGGTTTTATTTGTTCTTCACTTGCTCTTTAACTCTTTGATTATAATACACGATTTAGTTACCCGTTACCGATTACTATTTGCGGTTGTGGGTTTTATTTGGTTTCTAATAAATATTATCTCATGTATGTTGAAAGAATTTGTATCAGGTCACCATATTCTCAAGAAACACTCATCAGATCTACTAAAAAGAGTTGAATACCTTTTAAAGGATCTTGAATTTCATAGGCATCCTCTTGTCAAGAACCCATTTTCAGAAAAAAAAAAAGTCGAACACCTTTTGAAGATCTTGAATTAGGTCATCAATTTTCTAAAGAACGGATATATATATAACAAAGTTCAATACTTTTGATGAATACGTCGAGGACAAGCTCTGTCCAAGAATCGACCGAGAACGGAGCTAGTGGCTCTGACAACAACAACTTCAACTCGGCGATGAAAGAGCACATGTTCTACAAAGTGCTAACACCAAGCGACGTAGGGAAACTAAACCGGCTTGTGATACCAAAGCAACATGCAGAGAACTACTTCCCTTTAGAGGACAATCAAACCGGCACGGTACTGGATTTCGAAGACAGAACCGGAAAGACATGGAGGTTTCGCTACTCGTATTGGAACAGTAGCCAGAGTTACGTGATGACTAAAGGATGGAGCCGTTTCGTCAAAGAGAAGAAACTCGACAGGGGAGACACCGTCTCGTTCCACCGTGGACATGTCCCTGGCGATAACGAGCCGGAGAAACGAATAAACATATTGTACATTGACTGGAGGCATAGAGCCAACAGAAACCTCGTACACAACATTAACTATCATCACTACCCGTTGTTGGGGTCTTCACCTTATCCAACGGCTAGTTATTATCCTCATTACCGAAGGTTTCCACCATTTTATCAAGAGAGGGAGTTTTTAGGGTATGGTTATGGTAGAATTGTTCATGGACCGTTGGATCATCATCTTCATCAGTGGAATCTTGGTAGATTTGAGCCGTTGGTTTATGACTCGTATCCTGTTTTTCCGACGATGAGGTTTACTTCGTCGTCCGCAATGTTGCCGCCTTCTCTTCCTTCTCAGCCACCGACGGTGAAGAAGGTAAGGCTGTTTGGGTTTGATGTGGAGGAGTCTTCTTTTTCAGGTGGCGAAATGAGTGTTGCTGGATACTCTCCGTCTTCTCCAGTTGTGATCAGAGATGATGAATCAACTTGGAGGTCGTCACGTGGCCAAATGGGTGCGTCATCGTCTTCTTCGGTTATGCAGTTAACCTGTGATGAAGAATATCAAAGGAAAGGGAAGTCTGTAGAAAAATAAGTAATCTACTTCATAATAATGTAATTTGACAATTTCTACAAAAAAAAAAAAAAAAAAAAAAATAATGTAATTTGACAATTGGGGGGATTATAACATAGTGAGGAATTTAAAGATGTGTGGTTTGAGCTTTGGTTTCAACATGCTAGTTCTTGAGCCCTAGTTGCCACCATGTTGAATGAACCCATCTTTCAGTATTGTAATAAATTAATTGGACTTCTTTTATATAATCTTGAGTTCTTAACTATACCTACTCATACTTGATCTGATATATACATGTACCAATCCATCAATCAAAAGTGTATCATATTCTCATCTTTTTGTTATGAATTGAGTTTTTTTTCTTTTTTGTTAAAATTATGAATTGAGTTGGAGAAGTGGGAGGACTAAAAGGCTTATACATTTTTTAAAAAATTGTACTCTCTGTGCCTATCTCTAGCTAAGCTGACAAGGTTTCATGGTACATTCTAAGCTATTGGTCAGTTTCAAAACTCTCTGTCCCTCTCTAACCCATCTCTCTCGGTCTCTCTCTCTCTTTATAACCCACATGGTCCAATATTAGTTTTGATTGGTTACTATGTCTTTGATTAAAGAGATTTGTAGGTTATGGGCACACCGCACACAGGACAAAAAGGAGAAGCTATGGAAGGATAATTTCAATTTACAATAATAAGTCGGCAGAAGAAACACAAAAGGTGTTGTTCAAAAAAAAAAAAAAAAAAAACACAAAAGGTATGATATGTTCTTTCAATTTTTTTTTTATTTTGTACCCAAAAAACAAAATAAAAATTATACTACTTCTCATTTACCTTGCTTAAGTTTCTTGCTTTACAAATTGATGTAACTGTGTGGTCCGTACGATCGTACGTGTTTGGTGTGGATACACAAGTTAAAAGATTCTTTGAGCAACTAAATTAGGGATCTAGTTGATATCTCATAAGAACCATATGCAAACTATTAACATTGTAGATGCACAGTCATCATTCACATATATACTGCCCGGCCCTGATGTATGCAAGAGAAAACATAAGTTTTTTTGGGTTCCGTTTTTTTTTATAATATTGTATCTGATTGTATTTGTTTATGGTAATATATACATTGTAGTTTAACCGCATATTGCTTTTGTATAACTTATACTCATCACATACCGATATACGTAATATATATTTTGTTAATTTACCACATTTACTTTTAAATAGTAATTGACCATATGTTTAACATGTACGATGGATCTTGACGTAGAAAACCTCATAGATATCATATTCTGAAAAATGATTAATACAAGTTTACGTTTTTTTTACTAAAGGCTTGTGAAATTGACATAAGTTTGTATAAATACAAGTTTATAAGTTTGTCCTGGATCTTCTCATCATCTGCTTGTGAAATTGAATGGAATATGTTTTGCCTGCATTCCAAATAAAATACTAGCATATTTCGATTTATAACAAAAAGTTTTTTTTTTGGATTTAATCAGGATGAGTTCGGACTTTCGGTCTTAATTCTCTAAATTCAGAACCAGCTTGCGTTTGTACCTGTTAAGATCCTGGACACTCCTTTCCACCAGAGTCTCGAACTCGTGACCTCTTAGATAAATGACTGAAGTGTTACTAGTTGACAATAAGTTAGAAAAAGAAAATACAAAAGGTATGGTATGTCCCAAAAATAAAATCTATACCACTCATTTACTATGCTTAGTTTCTTGTTTTGTAAGTTGATGTAACTGTTAGTCCGCATGACCGTATGTACGTATCTGGTTAGGATTTACAAATCAAAAGATTATGTGTGTAACTAGATTAGGGATCCAGTTCATTCATGAGAACCATATGCACCTAACAGCCATCATTCAGATATGGTCAGCCCTGACGGATTGATTTTTTCATAAGTTTATCTTTTAAAATGATTTTTGTGAGAGTTGAAAAAAAATATTTTTTATAGAAACTAATGTGCGCGTGATTAACATAAGACTGAATACTCAAATAATTTAATAATATTATATAGATATTAAATTATATGAATATATATATATATATCAAATATTAAACCAAACTAACCAAATTTGCTATATATTTTGACTAAATTGAACAAAAAAACTTTCGTTAAATTCAATAATTGTTTAAAAATCTAGAATGTTATTCAAGCGAAAACCAACTATATATATATTTTAATTTAGCTGCTTCCGACTAAAACGATTCGACGAATTGACAATCAGAACCGGAAACCCCAAATTTTATACCAATCAAAAGGCATCTTTACTCCTAGATTACAAAAAGACTATAAGAAGATGAACAAAATGAATTTCTCTGATCCTCAGTTCTTTTCTTTTTGTATCGCCAACTTGCGATTAATCTAAACTACCATAAAGGAAGATTTTATTACTCAGTGTCGAGGTTCTTGCCTGGGAAAATTTCGGCGAAGATCCCTACTTTCATCCTAGCCTTTGGATAAAATGGAAATTTTTCATATGAAGGTATTCTTTCATATCTTCGAATATAGAAGAGTTTAACATAATCTCAAAAACCAAATTCGCACCATCAATTTTTTTGAACGAAGAAAAATAAATAAAACTCTACTTTTCTTCTAAACTTTACTTTAATGTGTATCTTTATAATATATATTTTCTATTATATGGGAAATATAGAAAAACTCTATTTGCATCCCTAAATATAGACATAAAAAGTAGCATTCCTATATATATTTTCCTAAAATAGAGAAATTCTTTTATAGAGATATAAATAAGAGCTAAACCACCTCTCCAATAATATTTTTATTTTAGAAGAAAATATAGAGATATACTATCCTTGGAGCGAAACTGAAAGAAAATTTTAACTTTTGTTTTCTTATACTTTTACATGATTGGTTAGAAATTCAACATTTTAATTTTACTCTGAAATGCTTTTAAAGATACATCCTTTGATTTTATTGTATCAATAACGAGAAAAAAACATTTACTCTCTATTTAACTTATATTTTACCAATCAAGTAAAATAAACTCACTTTTGACATTGATTTTCTAATGCTGAAAGAACAAAAAACATAGACTAATATTTACCTCATATTTTATTAGAGTGATAAATTTAACTAGATTCTGATACGCGCAACCGCGCGGATATTTATATTCAATTTTAATTTTTATTTGTACTAATGTTATATTTGTATTACACAGCTGTTGTAATATAAACAGTGTTTTAAAACTCGATCCGGACCCGAGATTAAACCTGTAAATCTCATGACCTATATGTACTCTGGTTTGAGTTTTAGAAAAAATATTTATATAAAAATGTGATAAGACTCGTTAAATTTGAAATCTGACTATCTGTTCACCTACTGGCTGACCTAGTAGATAACTTCTATTTATTTTTCTTTAGATTTTTTAATTATGTCATTTAATTTCATTTCCGCAAGGTAAGATAAATTAATTTGGAAACAAATTAGGTGATTTAATAATAGGTAATATTACAATTGTTTATGTAGTTTAGTTACCATATTTCATTGCTATAATATATATTTCTATTATATGGGAAATAGAAAAACTCTATTTGCATCCCTAAATATAGAGCATTCCTATATATATATATTCCTAAAATAGAGAAATTCTTTTATAGAAATATAAATAAGAGCTAAACCACCTCTAAAATAAAATTTTTATTTTAGAAGAAAATATAGAGATATACTGTTTTGGAGCGAAACTGAAAGAAAATTTGTCTTTTGGTTTCTTATATTTTTACATGATTAGTTAGAAATTCAACATTTTAATTTTACTCTGAAATGCTTTTAAAGATACATCCTTTGATTATATTGTATCAATGACGAGAAAAAAACATTTACTCTCTATTTAACTTATATTTTACCAAGTAAAATATACTCAATTTTGACATTGATTTTCTAATGCTGAAAGAACAAAAAACATAGACTAATATTTACCTCAAATTTTATTAGAGTAATAAATTTAACTAGACTCTGATACGCGCAACCGCGCGGATATTTATATCCAATTTTTAATTTTTATTTGTACTAATGTTATATTTGTATTACACAGTTGTTGTAATATAAACAGTGTTTTAAAACTCGATCCGGACCCGGGATTAAACCTGTAAATCTCATGACCTATATGTACTCTGGTTTGAGTTTTAGAAAAAATATTTATATAAAAACTTGATAAAACCCGTTAAGTCTGAAATCTGACTATATGTTCACCAACTGGTTGACCTAGTAGATAACTTTTACTTATTTTTCTTTAGATTTTTTAGTTATGTCATTTAATTTCTGATCCCCAAGGTAAGAGAAATTAATTTGGAAACAAATTAGGTGATTTAATAATAGGTAATATTAAAGTTGTTTATGTATTTTAGTTACCATATTTTATTGATATAATAAAGATTTTTTGTTGATTATGTACGCATGGACTAAAATAATATAATGGTCTGAATTTTGAAGTTATTGATTTTGTTTATTTAGAAAGGCTAATAAATCATTGTTGTCTTTTTAGGTAAAATAAGAGTAAAAAATACATTAATAAACAAAAAAAGACAACAATAGTAAAATATATTTTTAAGAAAAACACATTAATCTAACTGAAAAAGATAAAAATTTAAATCCACCGGAACCAACACCAATATTCTCCCGTAGGTTCGTTGGACCATCTGAAGTTCCAGGAACCTCTTAATCTTTGAAGATAAAGCATGTTCCCCGGAAGAAGTTGCTCTTAACAGTATCAGATCATGCCGCGAATGGAGCTACGCCCAATCTTCAAACCACAAGCGATCAGACTCGACTTCTTCTAGCATCAGACTCAACAACCAACCGCTACCGTCTATCACTCGATGTAATACAGACGCCTCATGGGATAAAACTTCTCTATCTACAGGATTGGGTTGGGTCTTCACCTCATCACAATCGGCCATCATCTGTAGCGGATCAGATTTCCACTCCTTTGTAGGGTCCTCTCTTATGGCTGAGGCTCTTGCATGTCGCTCTAGTCTCCATAACGCCTTTTCGCTAGGTCTGGAGAATCTTCAGATCCTCTCCGACAATCAGACGCTCATTCGAACAATCACCAACAAGCTGATCCCTTCAAAGATCTATGGTATCGTCTCGGATGTCATGAATCTCTCAGCTTCGTTTAAATCTATCTCTTTCTATTTCATTCCTTGCTTTGAGAACTCGAAGCCGATTCAGCGGTAAAAACGGTCTTATGTGTTCCTCTTTGTAATATGGACCCCTTGTTGGGCTAAACCTCTTTTTCTTAATGAATTACTCGATTGATAAAAAAAGACAAAAATCTAAATATATAATTTATTTAATTGTCAGTGGTATAAAAGTGTAAATAAGTGTGAAAATTTAGGGATAATTTTTAGTTGAGTACTTCTATTTTAATAATAGAGATTCTACCGTTCTTTCTCCCTCCTGATTTTTTTCTTTCTGTTTTTTCATTTCGTTGTTGTTCTTTGTTTTACACTAGATACACAACAACCGATCACATTCTAAATAAATAATCTATTGGAGAATGTACATCCAATATATAAAAGAGATTGAACCAGAGCATCCAGGATCTCCAAGTCGACCTATTAAATCAACCAATCAAATGTCTTTAATTTACCAATCAAATGTCTTTAATTTACCACGTCATTCGCTCATTTACCCAACACAAAATTGACTCAGATTTCTCCGCTTCGTCTTCAGACGGAGCAAATCGCCGTTACTTACATCATTTCCAATTCTGCTTTACCTCCACAGTTTATGTGCTTATGATCATAACCCAAAGGACATGAATCTGTTCCCCCTTCTTCTTTGCGTCTCCCTTCACCCTATTCAAGCTAACCAATTTTTCAGGGAAAAGGATGACAGAATGAGAAAATCAACCGGCAAAGCCCCCACATCTATTTTTTAAAATGATGTTGCTCATGTCCAAAGACACTCGAAGCTACGGTTTCGGTTAATCAAATTCTGAGAAACGAGGAACACACCGAAATGTAGCTTCCTTATTGATCTGGAGCTTCTTCTTATAGATGATCATATATGAAATCATGTTCGAACCCGATAATTTTAATCATTTTGTGATATTAGTTTCTTTCAATTTTTGTAAAGCTGCTTCATGTTCTTTCTTGTTTCATTCTTCAATCAAAAGATGGATCAAGTTGGAGTAAGACAGGAGATAAACCTTATAATAATGGGCCTAAGAGGAAGCCCATTATTATTCGACGGGCCTAAGTCTAGGCTTTGAGAAATAATTTTTTGTCACGGGACTTGCACATTCTAATTGATGAGTTATTCAGGAACGGACAGACGAGGCTAGAAAAGGGGTTCATCATGTCTATGTCGAATGAATCTGGCTTTGATTCAACCCTCTGCCCTTTGCAGGGAATGGAAACTATAGGGAGCAGTGGGATTGGGAAAAAAATAGGATTTTCTTCAAAAAAATAAAATAATGATGAAAACGCGTACGGGAAGGAAACTTGGTGCCTAATGTTCTGAGATGGAACGCCGGTGATGAAGCTTTCACATAAACGCCTTTTCGTCCCAAGCTTCCTAGACATCATGAGCATGCGATGGAGATAAGTATCACCCAGTGAAGATGGAGATAAGCATTCGACATAGTCCTGATGAACACCTTTTCTATCTATTTATAAACCCGAAGGTTGAGAGTTACAACAAGATGGTCAAAGTGAAAAGTAAAAGCTAGATTCAACAATGCTTTCTTTTCTATGTACCAAACCAAACAATGATCCTCCCTCTTAGTTTTCTTGTATTAATTTTCAGCACAAATTAAATACAAAAAAAAAAAACATTCTCTCAAAGAATATTAGCAAAAGATTGCAATCTCAAAACCTACCAATTTCTCTCTATATCTTCTTTATCCACAAAAAATTAATTAATTAACGAAATCAGAAGAGACCAAAGAGAATCGAAAACCCAAGAGCCATCAACCAGACAATGTGGATCAGAAGCAGAGCTTGTCCAGGAACAGACAACCCAACGCCATTACCAACATCGCAAGCTCCATGTTTAGAAACACGAACCCCGTGGCACAAAGCATCTACACAACCGCACCAGTAAGTGACACCGTCTTCGCCGCAAACCGGATCAGCCCTAAAACATTTAACCGGACAAGAACCCGGTTTAGACGTTTCTCCGCAGAATCCTCCGTTGGTCTTCTCCGAAGGTAATCGAATCTCTCCTCCCTTGTTGATCTCCGTCGATGAATTAGATGAAACCAGAGATAGGCTTAGAAGAATCAGAGAAAGGACGGCTAACGACGGCGAGAACGTCGACATTGCCGAGATTTGGATCTTGAGTCTGTTGTTTCCTCTCTTTTCTTTTCTTGAAAGGAAACAACGACAGGAGAATTACAGAAAAAGGAATGAATGATTCAGGAAAAATCTTTGACAGAGAATAATTTACTTTCTTTTATTTATTTCTAATTTAAGAAAAAATAGTAATGTTTTAAAATGGAAAATTGATTATTCGTGTATGAGTAGGAACAGTTGGTTTTAACGGCTATACCAACCACAACAGCGCACATGCTTACGCTTTTTACCAGCTGGCCACCCACACCCACTTGCAAACTCGAACTAATACAAGGAGAATAGGACATCGTGTCGTCATTGTTTTCGATATATGAACTTCATGCTATCTGTAAAACCGAATGAAATTCACAATTTTCAAATACTAATATGTATGCCTCAACATTTTAACCTGGACCCGAAAATCCGATCCGAAACCGACCCGACATCGAACAAAAAAATTATAAAGTATCTTTTGGGTCTAAATTTTTTCTACCCAAAAGCACCATAACCGAAAAAACTGACCAAAACAAACTCAGACTCGAAAAAAACCTACCTGATAAGAACCGATTTGTAAATTAAATTATAATATTTTGTATTCTGTTGTATATATATTATTTTAAGATTTAGTTGAAATATTTTTTGTTAGCAATATTCGTTATATTTGTAACATTTTAAGTAATATGAAGTTTTAAAATTTAGAATTTTAATTATTAATAGTTTAATTTAAGTAATTTTTGTAAAATCTTAGATATGTAACAAATATTGACTAAATATAGTATGTCATGTTTTTTCAAATCTTAAATATCCGAGTCTGATCTGGATCCGATATGGATCCAAAAATTATGGGTATTTTACAGATATTAAAATTATAGATCCGAAGTGATTTGGACTTGACAAAATCCGATCCAGAACCAATCTATAAAATTATAGATATCTATATAGGTTTAAATTTTTAGGATCCGACAGATCCGTATCCAACCCGAATAGCTGAATGCGACTTACGAATATGTATCTTGGCTGAGCTACCATTAAAAATTAGGCCGGCTTTTGGTTAGTGGGCTAAACTAACATTTGGAATCCGCAACTTTCACAATCAGGTAGAATCTGAATCAAAAAGACAGAACCGAAAACGGTTTCAGTATTGTGGCATTAGATTGATTGATCGGTTTAACAAAACCAAACCAAACTAACCAATCGTTTTTGAAGCGAGGATAAAATAGTCATAAACACAAACATTGAAAACCCTAGAGTACAGAAGTGGATAAAAAGGGTTGAGCCACCACTTTTCACAACACCAATCTCTTTACCTTTTCATCTTTGTAGTGTGTACGTTTTGTGTGTTCTTGTTGTTCCTGGAGTTTGAAACTGTCTCCTTAGAGTAGCCTTATGAACCCTAAGTTCTTTAGGCAAATTTCATATCTGGCTTAGTTAGGAGGCAAACATCAATCTGATCCATCGATACTTTTCTGTATTGTTTGACTTGAGGCTTTTTTGTTTTTTTGAGGAGGAGCTTCTGTTTTTCTTCAGTTCAACCTTCTTCTTATGAAAAGAGCTTCAGACATTAATTCTCATTGTTTTTTTGTTTTGTATTGTCGTATGAATGTGTGTGTATATAGCCTCCGAATAGCGAGAAGGTTCAATATTTGAATACTTTCTGGTTCAGACAGAGGCTTACATTAAAACACGAATCAGCTTTGAGGGTTAAAGAGGTTTACACTTTTTGGCCCTTCAAATCTCCCATTCCTTTTCTTGGATAGATTCGAATATCTTAATTGACTTATGTGAAAGAGTTTTGGATTCTTACCGATTGATCAATTGAGAAGAAGAGAAACGATGTCCATTCTGACGTTAGACCCTCTGCTTGGATCCAAGCGTTTCATTCATATTATTTACAAAGTAATAAAACAAAAGAACTAGTGATGAAACCTCGTTTAGTGAGTAAACTCAGCCTAAAGTATGAATTATTGGTAATTAGCTACAAAAAAACATTCTTGAATCACAATATAAAAAGATCTCTCATCTTATTGAGAATAAAGAGAGAAACAGCGATTGGGGGACATGCTTGAGCTTAACTTATCTTGTCTGTAAAACTAGAAGTTAGACGGAATCATTTGTAAGTTTTAAAGTACAAACAAAGTCAGACAGTCACCATCAACCTTCAACCAGTTATGTTATCATTTCTAACTAGGAGCTCTTCCAAATCAGCAACATGATAAGTAGTATTGTTCTTTTGATGATGATTATATCACTGTTGGAAAGCAGCGCAGGAGATTGAGTTGGATCTTAGGGCATCATTATTAGAGGGACTAAACTTTATCCCTTAGCTAAGGATTTTTTGTTTTTTTGTTTTTTTTGTTCGGTAAAAAGTAAGGGTCAGCCTTTAAATAAGGGTTTTTCTCTTCTCTTTCCTCTTCAATTCCCACATTTTTTCTCATAAGGGCTTTGGTAAGGAACATCAATAAAGATGGTCTTAGTTAAAGTATAACCTTCCACTGGCAGCTGCAGATGTATCGATATGCTTTTTATTTATTAAGTTACAATCTACATGATAAGTAGTGTTGTTCTTTTGAATATGATTCTAAGAATTCAACTCGTTTGGTCTTACAACACACCCTTTGTACTAGAACCATAATCTTTTTACAACACTCCTTTCATTTCCAAATAGTTTTTTTTTTCAGAAATCATCTAATTGTTAGACAACTTACTCCTACCCGTAGGATGAGAATGCCCAAATTTATTCAGTCCAAACAAATGAAATCTTTTCATATCCATTTTGAGAAGACGAAGAAGAAAGTTAGTTAGAAATCATTTCTGACTTTTCAAGTATATAACCAAAAAATGAGATGATTATAAAAAAAGAAGACAAAGTTTTTAAGTAACTAAATCACAAGGTTTCGTTTTACCATGTACGGAAAATAAGCACCTTAGACTTTGCTTCAAGCTTCTCAAAGTCAACCAATTTCTGACGATCAGTAAAACATAACATAATCTTCAAGTTTCTTATGTAACTTTGATAAGACCAGGAACTAATGCAAGATAATGTACCTGTTAAGCTAGATGGGCTTTACACTTAAAACCAATTGGTGATAAGAGGAGTGACCCATCCATCTTATATATTACTAAGGATCCCTTCCAACTACCGATGTGGGACAACTATGTGTCTAATACGCCCACTCGAGATGATGACTCTTTGAGCGTCGATCTCAGAATGCTCGGGCAAGGATCGATGGGCCAACTTTGGGCCAGATCGATGTGGATCGGGTTGAACTGCGTGGATCGGGCTCTGATACCATGTTAAGCTAGATGGGCTTCACACTTAAAACCAATTGGTGATAAGGATCCCTTCCAACTACCGATGTGGAACAACTATGTATCTAATAGTACCTGCTTCTTTATTCCATATTGCTCTCTTCAAGATGAATCAAAACTAAACAAGAGGATTATTCCAAATCTCCAAAAAGTTCTTTAGGGAAGTTATCAGGTATATAAGAACAAGATAGTAATAAAAAGATCCCCTCTTCTTCAGCTTCAACGAGTCTGAAAACCTCTCAATGTCTAAACTCTCATTCTCTAAACAATAGAGAATGATTGTAAACATGAGAGAATATCTCCAGAACCTGGTTCTAAAGAGGTAACGTACTGTGCTGCAACAAGAACACTTAATCTGAGATTGAAGATGAGAGGAGACAAATTCAACTCCTAAAGCTTTTGAACTAATAGGGAAAATCACAAAACTGTTATCTGCCTTTGCATACTAGTCAACGCCACTGCCTCTAAACCCTTCTCTTCCTCGCCCTTCCCCCTCTATAAGACATCAAAAAAGCGCGGGAAAATCGATACTTTACCGACGATTCGTAATCGGAGGTGGCGAGGGACAGAACACTGCGTGTGAGCGAATTTTGGGGTTACGTATATTTAATTTAGTATTACATTATAGTCCTTTTATTCTTATTTAGTTTCTGTTTTAGTCAATTATAACTTACTCTCTATCAGTTATAGCCATTTAACAGCATGGTGCTATATTCACAATTGGCTCGTCCTTGATATAATAAACTTAGACTTGTAAAATTAAATGAGATAGTTCTTGTTTTCATTTTCCAATTGTTTTTATTTGTTGAGGAAAATCAAATGGAACAGAAGGCTAGAGTGATGTCAGTGATTTCTTAAGAAACTTGTAATAATTCTAGATTTGTGTGTTTCAATATCTGAATGTTGACATATATGATATTTTCGAGGATAGTTATTTTATGATTTGGAAAGGTTCGCTGTGTATTTATTCGTCTTTTAGTCAGAAAAGGGTTCAGATAAGATATATGTTATCGTGGTTGTCTTTTTCCGGTGCTGGAACTTGTTAGCCGTGAACTAGTCATTCAAGCCTTCGAAAACTTAAACCACCAATCTTTGGCAATGTAGTGGTTGCGACTATTGGCATATGACTTCTTAAGCCATAAGCAGGTAGGGTTTTAAAGTGTGTGATCATTTAAGATCTCAGTTCAGGATAAAGCAAGCGATAAAGTTGTGTGTGTTAGTTCCTGCTTATGGCTTAAGAAGGAACCAAGGTGATGATTCTATGTACCCATAGTGTACAAGAATGCCACAGAAGACAGACCACAACAAGGCTTGTATTGTACATATCGCAAGTCGAATTTTTTTACATAAAAATATAAATAAGGATATTAATCATTGCTTGGTTTATATAGATTATCCATAAGCTACGTACTGTACCATGGTACTTTAATAATACTTTTTTCCCTATAACTATTTCGCGTTAACTTGATTGTCAATTATTCTCAGCTATAGAATATGAAATCTGTTATCAAAATGGATAGTGGTGGCGGTGGCTACATGTGTGAGTTTATCAAATGGAATCAGCGCATCACCCATGTGATAAGTACGTGGACTTACCATTATATATGCCATAATATTAGGGTTTATCTCTATAATATAGTTTTTGACTTCGACCATCTTATACATTTCAAGGTTAGGTTGAAGATCCACATTAAATGTGTTTATAATATTGAGTAATTGAGTAACAATCTGTGGGTGGAATGTTGATGAATACGTACATATATTACTTATCGTAACAAACAATCTATTTTCAAGTATTCAACTTAAAGAAGTTAAATAACCATTGATGCTAAATAAAATTACTCATGCACAAATATTCGTTGTTGGTCCCTACTCTGTAGATCACCAAAACGAACATGTTATAGTTTTTATCTTCGGATTGGTTTTACTTCTTCAATTACAAGAAAAGTATCCTTTGTTGTTTTTGTTCGGTTTAAATATACTTTAAAAGACAGTCTTATAAGAACTTGTAACTATAACATGTATAGCAATTTGCTTCAAAGTACCGAAACCTTAGATAAATATCTATTTATCAGCGTAAGTTGGCAACTTGGAACGTACCACGGAATTTGCGTAAATGGAGGAGCACTTATCAGTTATTGTCGTACGTTGAATTTTCAACAAAACCCCATTGATATTCGAATTCGACGTTCGTTGCCGATTGTCAAGAGACAACTTGTCTAAAAATAGGTACTTGTTTGTAATACTATAACTATATAATGGTTAATGTAAGAATTCTAGTTAATTCTTCACGAGACGCATTATTACTTATGCATTGTACTATTATTTTAAGCAAAATCATAAAGAAATAAAAGATGATTGAGTTACATACGTGTTGAATGTGTAAATTTATTTGGCATCATATGCATTTGGTTCACCCATCACCACATAGTATTACAGAATAACCATTTCCACATCGATCTATACTTTATCTTTAGGGATTAACTGTAAAGAATTACACAGTTAGATTTATCAAGTTTCTTTTAATTACTTATAATATCAAATATAGTTCAAGATGTGGTAACTATTCTAATATTCTAAAATCAACTTTCAGCCATACTAGATTGCTGCACGAGTCTATTATATTTGTTTTGTACTAACCACCGGTGGTTTACCATCCTCCTTAAAATTTTAATAAGAACTTGGTTGACAAAATAAATCATTTTAAGACGTATGAAAAGAGAGCAAAGTTCACAAATCATAAATTAAATGAATGAAACAAAAAGCAACAACCTAAAGTCACATGCCTTATCGGATTAGTTAATTATCATATGCCTGAAGACTCCGTAATGTACGCACTCTTTTAATCATTGGGTCAATCATCAGCAAATCATAATATTGTTTTCAGCGTTTTTCCGCTAATTCCAAGTCATATATAATTGTTATATACATATATTTTAGTTGAGACTAGCTCTGTGATTTTACTATAAATAGGAGATGAAGCTTAAGTCTTATACATCCAACTCTACAGTCAGCAACGTCTTCTTTTATCATAAATACCTAAAATATTTCTAAGAAATGGCGAAGATCGTCTCTCTTTTGGTCGCAGTTATCTTCTACACAATGTTCTTCATGAAGATCAGTTCAGTTTCTGCAGGGTGGTTACGAGCTCATGCGACCTTCTATGGTGGAAGTGATGCTTCTGGTACAATGGGTAAGTTCCCAAACTAGGGCTTCACAATCACATTTGTTTTTTTCTTATATTCGGTTTGGTTTGGTTTATCACTTAAATGTATATGGTTTTAATCTGGAAGAAACTTAAATTATCAAATAATTTCGGTTTGGTTCATTTCAATAATATATATACAAATAAATAAATATAAATATATTTTAATGTATTGTTCTTGTAATATGAACTTTTCATGAGTTTTCTTCTTCGTCAAGAAATTGATTTATATTTTTACCTTCAGGTGGAGCTTGTGGTTATGGAAACCTATACACGGATGGTTACAAAACAAACACTGCAGCATTAAGCACGGCACTGTTCAATGACGGCAAGTCATGTGGTGGATGTTACCAGATTGTCTGCGACGCGGCCAAAGTGCCCCAATGGTGTCTCAGAGGTAGATCAATCACAATCACTGCCACAAACTTTTGTCCACCAAACTTTGCTCAGGCAAGTGATGATGGAGGATGGTGCAACCCACCAAGACCTCACTTCGACATGGCTCAGCCTGCCTTTCTCACCATTGCTAAGTACAAAGCTGGAATCGTCCCTATCCTCTACAAAAGGTAATAAATTTACAATTTATATTCAATATACAACTATCAAACTAAAACTAAATTTATACTCACTCCATTTAAAAAAAAATGTGCTTCAAAAAATTATATTTTCTATGCATTTTTATTATGTAATAGTGGTAAACTGTAAACTTCAAAAACACTAATTGTACATATTTACATTTTTATTTATACAGTTATAAAAGTATATTACTTTCTGCTTTCTTGTAGACCAAGAATGCCACAAAAAAGTGTGCTTAAAAGGGTTTATCTTCTTCTTATAGGGTTGGATGCAGAAGAAGCGGAGGGATGAGATTTACAATGAACGGTAGGAACTACTTCGAGCTGGTTCTAATCTCAAACGTAGGAGGAGCTGGTGAGATCTCTAAAGTTTGGATTAAAGGCTCAAGGAGCAACAAATGGGAGACAATGTCAAGAAACTGGGGAGCTAACTGGCAAAGCAACACCTACCTCAATGGCCAATCTCTCTCTTTCAAAATTCAACTCAGCAATGGAAGAATCAAGGCAGCTCTCAACGTTGTTCCTTCGAATTGGCGGTTTGGTCAGAGCTTCAAGAGCAACGTCCAATTCTGATCACATCAACAATAACAATTTTATAACAGGATAACGGTCTTCTCTCCATCTTTCACTTTTGCATCGTTTGTATTTACTTCCTTTGTTTCTCTATTGCATCATCATCTGTGATAAGCTTCTTGTTTTCTAGCTTTATTATAGTCTTGTTTCCAGAGAGTTTGTAATCTGGGGAAGACTCAAGCAGTGATGATTGTATTTGTACATTTTGGAAAGACAATTTGTATCACTATATTAATGATTGATATCTCAAACAACTTCCCTTTAAAGTCCTCTGATATCAATCACTCTGAGTCGCCTCAACGTTACCTCCTTGAAAATATGAATCTGATTTAAACTGAGGTTCAAACATTACTCTATATTCTCGACCATAAAACAGAGTACTCTGTTTCGGAAGCAGAGTACCCTGTTTTTCAAGCAACAGAAAACAGATTCCTCCTGAGACATCTTAAAGCTTAAATTTCAAATAAATTATAGTGCCTAATTAACCTCAACTTCAAGTGAGATAACCGTGTTCACAACAAACTTCTAGTTATCAGCTCTGGTCGGGACAATCCCATGTCGGAAAAACTTGGTATATTCAAAGACTATAGATCAGAGTATACAAGTGAGAAAAACGTGTAGTATGTAAAGCCAATTACATAAGCTTTTATAAATCATCCAAAACAAAAACCTATATTATATCGCATCTCAAAGATCATGAATAACACCTTCGATGACTTTCTGAGCTGTATCTCGAATACTCAAGAGGTTTGTCTTTATCTCTTTGCACAATCTTCCTTCCACAAGACGCACTGGTAACCACATCTTTGGTTTTACATCTACAGTGTATGCAAGCGTTGTCGGAAAATCTTTAAACTGTAGATCCAAAGCCTCCCCTTGAATCCCTTTGTCTAACTGTGTAATTAAAAAAAAAATAAGCAGAGAAGGATTCAAAAACAGAACCTCACAAGTAATATATCATATGATATATTAATATTTTACTTGTTCAATGGACCATTTGCCTTCAAACAACTGAAAATCTCCTTCGACCATCTTAAAGTCGATTTCACGTCTCCTCCCGTTTGGCAGAATCTCAAGCTCCTTCTCGAAACAATCTAGAACAGCTTTCGCATTGAACTTAAGACCCAATGCTAAGTTTTGCTGTCCCATCTGTTGGAAAGAACATGGCGATCAAAATGTGATGACAAAAATTAGTAACTTTTTTTCAGACAAATAAAGAACCTGGAAAAGACGAACACGGTTCCCTTCCTTCTCGACCAACTCGCTAACGACAAGGCCCGGTATGAAATCCGACAGCTTCTCGTAATCAGTCAACACGCTCCACACTGCGTCGAGGCTCGCTTCCATACCAATCTTTGAACGGATACGACGCGAGCTCTTCTCGAGCTTCTTCACCTCAATGAGAACACCATCGTCGCCTACAACCAATTCCTCCGTCTTCGCATCTGTCAAGCAATCAACCAAATAATCATCTTCATCGGTTTCACTTTCATCGTCGTCGCCAAGTCGGCAGGTGAAACATCTGCGTGAGGAGGAAGAAGATAGGAGTAGTGTCGTCGAGGAAGGTGGAAAGTAGGACAAGATTACGTTGGTTGGGTGGAATTTTCTGGTGGAGGAATGGGGAATCGATACGCCGGAGGTGGTGGCTAACGCGGCGGCGCGTGGGTGGGTAAAGGCGGAGGAGATGGGAGAAGAAGATAGCATTGTTTTTGGAGGAGATCTGGAAGAGTCTAAAAGCAGGCTTTGGTATGAACTATAGGCTTTTATTTGGGCCTCTTTCTTTTCTTATAGAAGGCCCATCTAATAAATTTTCGAAATGTACAAAATTTTGTTTTTGCTTGATGTTTTAAATTTGATTTAAAATTTTCAATTTAAATTTCAGTATATTTAAAATTAGATTCATAAAATATTTTTTTATTTATATCATTAATAATTTTTTTATTTTAGTATATATTATTCCTTGTTTTAAATAAGTCTTTATGTAAATATATACACTCTTTAGCAAAAAAAAAAAAAAATACACTCCAATGGATAGTGAATATTATACTATGTTGTTATAAAAAGTATAAAATAAAATTCAGATAAAATAATTATATGAAAAAAACATAATTGTATATACCATAATTTATGATCAAGAAAATATAGTTTTCTAACCATGAAAGTACAAGACAAACCCAAATGATTCTAGAATGCCCTCCCAAAATTCCATTCTAGTTTAGCAATACAAATTGATCGAAAAATCTAATCAATCAACTGTTTCACGAACTTCAAATCAGCGGACAAGTAAATACATGATTAGTTATTCTTTTAACAAAAGAAAATGATTTCATTTTTTTTTGTCAAAATGATATAGTATAATTTTTTGAAACTTGAAAGTTGACAAATCTTGTTAAAGATCAAAAGAAAGTTAGGTTTTATTGATGATGAAGCTTGGTATTTATACCAAAAGAAATAAATAGTAAAAAGGAAATCATAAAAACTAACACCGACATATAGAAAACCCTAGTCATATAATTCCTAAGTTGTCTAGGAATTATACTCCAATACCCCCCCCCCCTCAAGTTGGAGCATGAATATTGTTAATGCCTAACTTGGGAAGAAATGCATCAAACTCCTTGCGTCCCAAAGCTTTAGTAAGAATATCCGCAAGTTGATCATGAGTAGACACAAACGTAGTCCGAATAATCCCTTTGTCAATTTGTTTACGAACAAACTGGCAGATAATGGCCATATGCTTAGTCTTTTCATGTAGAACAGGATTTGCACTGATATGTAAGGCTGATTTATTATCGCAACAAATTGTCATTGGTGCCGTATGATCAATGCCAAGTTCGAATAACAAACCTTTTAGCCAGATAAGCTCTTTAGTAATTGCTTTCATAGCACGGAACTCAGCTTCTGTAGACGATAACGACACAGCATTTTGTTTCTTTGTCTTCCACGCAATCGGAGAAGAGCCAAGTTGAATAATCCAGCCAGTTAGTGAACTACGAGATGAGGGACATGCTCCCCAATCAGCATCGCACCAACCGGTAACAACAAAAGTTGGATCAGCACGAAAAAGAATACCTTGCCCAACTGTCCCTTTTAAGTAACGGACAGCTTTTAGAGCAGCAAGCCAATGTTCTTCTCTTGGACGTTGCATGAATTGGGAAAGAATATGAACACAGTACGCCATATCCGGACGAGTAGCTAGAAGATATATAAGGCGACCAATTAATCGTCGATACCGTTCCGGATCAGGAAGAAAATCGCCTTGTGCTTTTCCAAGTTTGTGATTCTGGTCCATTGGTGATCCTGCCGGTTTACACCCAAGGAGACCACACTCTGTCAAAATATCTAACGTGTATTTACGTTGACAGAGATATATTCCTTGAGAACTTCTGGCTACCTCCAAACCTAAAAAATATTTTAGTATTCCTAGGTCCTTCATATGGAAACAGGTAGAAAGATATGCTTTAAAAGAGTTGATTGCAGCACTCGAATCACCGGAGATAATAAGGTCGTCGACATATACCAAAATTTGCAGAGTAGTATTGTTTCTTGAATATACGAATAAGGAAGAATCTGAATATGTCTGAGAAAACCCATACTTTAGTAATGCCTCGACGAGTTTTGCGAACCAGCATCGTGGTGCTTGTTTTAGACCATATAGAGATTTACGGAGACGACAAACTCGTGTTTCATTGGGTTTTGAGAATCCAAGAGGTATCTTGATATACACTTCTTCGAGAAGATCTCCGTGTAAGAATGCGTTATGCACATCCATCTGATGAATTTCATGATTCTTCTTTGCAGCAACATCAAGAAACAAACGAACAGTAGTCATTTTAGCTACTGGTGAGAAAGTTTCTGTATAGTCTAGACCTTCTTTTTGATTATTTCCGAGAACCACCAGACGCGATTTATGCCGTTCAATGGTTCCATCTGCACGCAGCTTGATCGTATAAAACCACCTGGTGCCGAGAGCCTTTTTCTGTGGTGGTAACTCTTGAAGATCCCACGTGTGTTGTCTCTCAAGAGCATCCATCTCTGTCCGCATTGAGTCTCTCCATACTTTGTATTTCATTGCTTCTTTGAAGTTCTTTGGCTCAATATTTGTTGTTAACGCAATAAGATAGCTGCAATGCTTAGACGAAATTCGATCATATGTTAGATAAGCTGATAAAGGATACAACGAACCTGAGGATAGCTGAGGAGTGGATGATGGAAGAGAGTGAGAGAGAGGTGAAACTGCTGTAACCGTGTTGATGACAAAGTCACGATAGCGAGTAGAAGGAGTCTTTGTACGATGGCCACGACCCAGCTGTTCCTCTGGTTGAGCAATTTCAGTATTAACATTTGTTTCTGTTTCGACATCCTCTGTTTCTGCATCCTCTGTTTCAGGTTCTGAGTGCTCTGTTTCTGTCTCAGGAAGAATCGGAGGTGTTTCTTGAGTTGCAGGTTTCTCGATATTGTCTTCATTATCGGATAAGGACGAATTTATCAGAGGCAAGGCATCAACAGAAGGCTCAGAGACGTTTTTATCAACGTAGGGAAACTTATCTTCTTGGAAAGTAACATCCCGTGAAACAAAAACAACTTCTTGATCTAAATCGTACAGTTTCCATCCCTTTGTTCCAGAGGGATATCCTAATAAAATGCTCTTTCTGCTGCGTGAGGCGAATTTATCTCCCTTAGTATTCTTGTTGTGAGCATATGCTAGACACCCGAGAACACGGAGATGAGACATCATTGGAGGCTGACCATGTAACACTTCATAGGGAGTCTTGTTCTTGAGTAATGGAGACGGCGTACGGTTGATAAGATGGGCTGCTGTTAACACGCACTCTCCCCAGAACTCAATAGGTAGGTTAGCTTCGAAACGCAGTGCTCGAGAGATGTTAAGAATATGTCTATGCTTTCTCTCTGCGCGTCCGTTTTGTTGGGGTGTTGATACGCATGAAGTCTCGTGGATAATACCTTGCTCTTTGAAGAATTTGGTAAGGCACATGAATTCTGTTCCATTATCACTTCGTAGTACCTTTATCTTTTTCGAATATTGCCTCTCGATTAAGGCTAAGAAATCTTTAAGATGTTGAGCAACTACTGTCTTCTCTGGTAAGAGATATAACCAGACAGCTCGGGATTTATCGTCAAGAATTGTTAAGAAGTAACGGGAACCACAGAATGTTGTAGCTCTATATGGTCCCCATAGATCACAGTGAATTAAATCGAAAATCTCTTTTGCATTATTAATACTATCCGGAAAACTTTGCCGGGTTTGTTTAGCTCTAAAACAAATATCACAGTTTTTGATAAGCTGTTCATCGGTTGTATTTGATGAACTATTCAAAGCAGAGACTATTCCTGTAACTCGAGAAGACGGATGCCCAAGACGCCGATGCCACAATACAGAATCCTCGTGAATGGTAGTGTGAAGCGATGTCATAGACTCAATCCCTCGAAAACGGTACAGCCCCTCTCCCTCTCTTTCACCCGCTCCAATCAGCATCCTCGAGGTACGGTCCTGTAATATCATAAGCTTATCAGTAACTTGTCCAACCAAGAAGTTATCAGTGACTAATTGGCCAAACGAAATCAAGTTCGTATGGAATCCCGCCACAAAATACACATTGCGAATGTGTAGTGTGTTTGTTAATCTAACGGTTCCCTGTTTAGAGGCCATAGCCTCAGAACCTGCAGGTAATAATACAGGAATATGTGGTATATCTCGTATGTTCTCCATTATATCCAGACAACCCGTCATATGATGTGTTGCTCCGGTATCTAGGATCCACATACGTTCGTTGTTCTTACCCGTTAGATGCTCATTAGACGATGTTCCTTTGTTGATCAACTTATGGACGATTTTCCATTGTTCATCTGTAATGCCCGTCAGTCCTAGACGGTCTGCTTCTGTAATAGTAATGTTAGCTTGAATATTAGAAACTTCTGTTTTAGCCACGGTTGCTGTATTTGCTCTTGGTGGATTTTGTTTCACTTGATCAGCGGCCTTTGGTGTGTTGTGGGGTGGAGGTCTGTTTCTAGGTCGGTCCTCCCACCATTCGGGATATCCAATAATAGTAAAGCACCCTGCAGCCTCATGTCCACTTCGTCCACAAGCAGTACATTGTCTCGAAGGATCTTTATTGCCCGGTCTGGAACTATCTCTTGATGATGATTGTTTTGTAAAATTTGTCGAAGGTTTGACTTGACTTGAGAATCCCATGACTGGCGTATCATGAGTTACAGTAGAACGAATGATCTCGTTTTGTGAGACTGTTTGATAGACACTATCAAGATCTGGAAGAGGAGAGATTGCACAGATTTGGGAACGGATGACGCCATGAGTAGCATCATCTAGTCCAGATAGAAAGTCATGAACTCGTAGAAGCTCTGTTTCTTTTTCTCTAGCTGAATTTAGGTCGCACTCACACTTACCGCAACTACATTGTTTTGGTTTCATGCAGTCAGCAATTGCATCCCATATCTTTGTCAAACGACCAAAGTACTCATCGATCGATGACCCGTTTTGCTTGCAGTTCGCGAGTGAGTTCCTAAGTTGTTGTAGACGTGCGCCACTTTTAAGAGAATAACGCTTTTTAACCATCTCCCACAAGTCCTTTGCGTTTTCTCGAGTAGAAATAGATGATCGAATTTTTGGTTCGATTGTTTGTTTTATCCACCCCACGATAAGATGATTGTTTGCCACCCAATCTTCTAGGTAGGATGAATCGGCTGCCGGTTTTGGTAGACTGCCGTCAAGAAATCCAAATTTCTTTCGCGAGCTAAGCGCCATACGAAAGTTGATGGCCCATTCATCATAATTCAATCCATTGAGAAGAGGTTGAGAAATAACAGCTCCAGGATTATCATTAGATGACAAGTCATACGGTGTGATGGTTTTGTATTTGCGATCACCAGCTGGTGTAATAGACATTGTTTATGAATGAAATCTTCTTTTCCAAGTTTCGAAAAAGAAGTTAAGAAAAAAGGAATGTGATCTTGCGAATCTTTTGCAGAGATCAGTTTAGAGAATAAGAAATTTGAATGAATGAATCGATGTTGTTTCTGCAGATTTTGCAAGAACCAACACGTGAAGCTTAGAAATTTTTGGGGTGTTTAATTTTTTTCTTGCTCTGATACCATGACAAATCTTGTTAAAGATCAAAAGAAAGTTATGTTTTATTGATGATGAAGCTTGGTATTTATACCAAGAGAAATAAATAGTAAAAAGGAAATCATAAAAACTAACACCGACATATAGAAAACCCTAGTCATATAATTCCTAAGTTGTCTAGGAATTATACTCCAATAAAAGTTAATATGATGATTTTTAGTAATATAATTCTATTCTACGATCTTTTAAAAGTGAAGCTGATATTGATTTTTATTTGTGCAAAAGATTGATCGTGTATTATAAATATATCAATGTTATTATTTGAGAACTGATTTTACTGATTTATCATTTTCTCCATAATTTTAAAACAAGTCATTAAAAATTAATATTATTATTAAAAATTATTTTATATATATTTATAATGGTATTTAAGATAATTAATAAACAGATATTAACTAGAGAAATGTCTAATGATAGACCAAAAAACGTTTTTATCACAAATATAGTTTATAAGTATCAAAATGATCAAAATGTATCATTAAAGAGGATACACTTATATCCATATAATTTCAAAAAAAGTTTCAAAAACTAAAATTATAAAAATTTCAAATTTAAAAACATATAATTTGAAACTATAAATAATTAATTTTTTATTTTATTTTTTGTTTTTATTTTTTTACATTTTTATTTACTTGCATTATATATCTATGGTATAAAGTTCATCTTTAAGTGCTCTTTTGTTTCAAAAACTCGAAAAAGACTATTTACCGGAATTTCCCTATTAATTAAATCTACTGTTATATATATATATATACTATTTTAAAAATTATTTTAATAATTATATTTATAGTGATATTTAATTAATAAATAGGTATAAAAATAATTTTTCTGATTTATTATATTCTTTATAATTTTCGGATAAGTCATTAGTTTAATAAAATATTATTATTAAAAATTATTTTATATATATATATATATATTTAGAATGATATTTAAGAAATTAATAAACATATATTAGCTAGCTCTACCAACATATATTCCATTTTTAAAAGTAGTTTAGTATATATAATAAATATATATAGCAATAAATTTTTAATATTAAACAATTTTATTTCTAACCTAAAATAAATTAATTCGTATTTGTACATGATCAAATATCAAATTTCATTTGATCCGTAAAATCACAAATATCATCAAAATAATATATTTAAAATGAAAAATAGTAATAATAAATATTATACAAACGAAAAAATGAAATTTAACCTATATATATATATATATGAAAGCATAAAAATAGGATAAACATTAAATAACATTAAAATTTTAAAATAATATAAATGGTTTTGTAATTTTTTGTTTTTGCCTAACTGTTTTTAAAATCTAAAATTATAGAGAAATTAGTTATTGTTAGTTTGTTGATGTTTTATCTGTTTTATGAGTTGTGATTGTTTATAATCATTTTTAATGCCACTGTATTTTTCAGTCCACAAATATAATGAGTATTTAGTGTCAAATCTAAACTTCATAATTTGATTATTACTATTTTTATCCAAAATCTGTAACCCATAAATAAAAATACAAAACAAAAATAATTTAATATATCGATTACCAACATAAATATTGAAGCTATATAATTTAAAATTTATATCCACTTTTATAATTTAATTTTTTTATAAAAATTAAAATTCGATATAGTGATATGTATATTAATGCGCACAAGGTGCGACCATCGACTAGTTATGATATATATGTTGTGTTTTTTGTTTCTCACACACAAGATGTATCTGTTTAAATATTTTTGAAGTGATATATTTATCGTCTACTATAAATTTATAACATTATTATTAGAAAATTTCCAAAATTCTTTTATTTTTGTCAACAATGCCAATATTCTTTACCCACTACAAATTATTATACTTCACTAAACTGTCATTGGATATATTGCCATTTTCAAACGAAATATACTATTTAATTTCTAGATCCAGATGAGATGTTGGGGAACCTATAGAATGAGTTTTACGTTGATGATCCTCAACCAATTGCGAAGTTTAATTAACTTGTGCTAATGGATTAACATCATTAATGGATTTATGATAGAAGAACAACGAATGAGTTTTACCTAAACAAAGAATATAGATATGTATAATATATGGTCTATAAAAACAAACCCGATCTCATCTGAAGCAAAGCCTTCGAGAAATAGAACACAAAGGAGGAGAGTCAAAAGTTTAATCGCGATTTTGGATCTCAGGATCTTTGAGAGATGAGCAAAAGCTTAACAAACGATGGAAACTGGTTAAAGTTGCTTAAACATAAGAGAAATGGATTTGAGTAAGTATACCTTCAAGGGTTTGATCTTGAGCTCTAATGGACATTTTCTCTTCGTCTAGTTGTCAAAGCTCTCAGATGCTTTTGAAGATCTCAAGACTAAATATTTCTTAATCGAAAGGAAGTTGGTTTACATTATAATATATAGGTAATATAGAGACAAATGATGACGGCCTGTAGGTAGATGCCAACTATTAACTATGTGATCTAACATTAACCAAGAAAAACAAAACTATAGTAGCATATACTTCTAATTTAATCCCGAAAATATATAGCCTAACCAAAAAATGAATATTTTTTTTCAAAGTGGCTTTTTTCTTTTGCCAACAATATGAATATGTGGATTTAAACTCAAAACTATACAAGAATGGCAGCACAACAAAACACTGGCTATACATTTTTTATATACTATAAGAATGATTATAATATATAGTTCTGTTTTCTTATTAAATTCTTTATAATGTTACTTTATGAGTGGAAGATGCATTGAACTTGGGAATATAAGCTTAAATAATCAATGCTTACATATTACAACTTAGCTAGCACATATTCACTTATTGTTGGTTTCTACTGTTAATGTAAAGCCACTAATTCTACAGTGTTTTCTTTATTAGACATAAAATTAAATCAGTGTGCAACAACATAGAATCTGAATTTGGAAAAGGAACTAATTCATCATTTTACAACAATGTAAATCATGTGAATTAAAATATATATAATGATAATGTAACAACTATAGTTATGCAAATAACTATATATACATAGGTAAACACATTTTTAAGAAGTTCTAGAATATCATACTTTAATATCATACTCAAGTCGTTAACTAAACAGTTCCTACTATTTGAGGAAATGCCACTTAAAACGTTTCACATTGATGGCACATAAAGATTCTTCCTGCGTTTCCTACCAATCCGAACACACTGGTATTACTGTCTAGAAACTGAAACTTTGCAATGCCTTCGTTTAAAACAAACCGGGTTCTCAGAGTATCTCCAAAAAACACTCTATAACTCTATATATGAAGTTTTTTTTTTTGAAACTTCAAAACTTCAAATTTGAAATTTTTAGTGCGAAACCTTAAATATAGAGTGTCATTATTCAAAACTTCAAATTTGAAGTTTACATTTTTATTTGTATTTTGGTCCTTACAATTATATATTACATTTTATGATTCTTAGATATTTTGTTGTTTATCATTTTAATCTTTAAAAAATCATATCTTTTAATATTTCATATTTTTTCATAAATTTTAGTTTTACACGTAAAACTAAATAAAACCTTAAAATAAGAAGTTTTAAGGTTTAAAAACATCTTTAGACTTCAAATATGAAGTTTAAAAACATCTTTAAACTTCAAATATGAAGTTTTGCAAACTTCAAATATAAATTTTTGTCTTTTTTTTGTAGTTTAATATTTTATTATGTATTTAAATTTATAATTTATATATTTACTGTAATATTTTATTAATTAATATTAATGTGATATTTTTATATATGTGCTAGTTATTTATAAGTTTTATGGATTTATATTAATTATAAAAAATATATGGACTACAGTGTAAAATACAAATAGTTTTAGAGTTAGGTTTAAAGTTTGGGGAATTTTCAAAAATACCACTTTGAAGGTACCATTATTCATCTTTACCACCACTAAAGACACATTTTCAAAAATACCTTATTTATTAAAAGGATAAAAACTCTTATATCTTTTTTTTTTATATGATTTTCAAAATTCTAAACCCAAATTTTAAATCCTAAACCCCCAATTCTAAATCCTAAACCCAAAATCTTCAACTCTAAACCCTAAACCCTAAAATATATACCCTAAATTCAATATCCTAAACCCTAAACTATATACCCTAAACGCTAAAACATCAAATTAAACCCTAAATCATAAGCCTTCAAATCTAAATCATTCATTAAAAGTAGTGGTAAAAGTGGTTAGTGTATACATGAAAAGTGGTACTATGAAAATGATATTTTTGGCAATTTCTCTTAAAGTTTTTCTTTTGGAAAAAAACACATTGAAACTTCGAATTTAGAGTTTTGCAAACTTTAAAATAAAAAGTCCTTTGGAGATGCTCTTGCATATGCCGTATTTTAGTATTTTTAATGTATATATGTGTCCAAGACAATCTCCAATAGTGCATCATTACATGGAATAAGTACTTTAAGTTTTTTATTTTGTTTAAAAATATCATTTTACGATTACAATATAACTTTATACATTAAATCTATTTTCATCCATTTGAATAACTAATATATTTTTATTTAAATCATTCTCATTTAACTAATCATACATTAAATAGAAATATATTAGTCTATTATACAAATTTCTTAATCGTCGTAAAAAATGTCAAAATGACACTTATTAAAAAATAGAAAGAATATCAAAAAATAATAAAAAAAACAATTTTTAATAATACATGGAAAATGAAAGATGAATAGTATCTCCTAAAATTCGAAGGAACACTATTCACAACTTCACTTTTATTATTAAACTTTTTATTTACAAATTGATCCTTAAATTTTTATATAGTTTTAATTTATATCTAAAAGACTAAATATTTGTATATTATAAATTACTGAAAATAATAATACTTTCAATACTATTGCTACTTATAAATTTAGAATACCTAATTAAAAAATGGGTAAAATACTTCTGACAAATGCTACTTACAAACACATTTTAATGTTTTTCCATTCTTGCAAGAAATTTCAATTATTAAATATTTTCATACAAATTGTTCTCATTTATAAGTGGGTAAAATTACTCTAAGTTTCTCTTTTATTTTTTCGTGTTATATTTTCTAAAGCCAACTAAACGTAGTAGTCACAACAAAATTTTGTTTTTTCTTTTTCTTTTCTAAACTACTAATTCTTTTTATCACACAATATCTATGCAACTTTTATATAAATATATATATAAGTTTTATCATAAATATTTTTAGTCAATAAATTCTAATTTTTATTTTTGTTCTTTTAAGTTCTATATTGCATTATCTTCCATGTCATGTATATTTTTCTTTCATTACTAATATATCATTAAATGAAATATTAAAGTAATATTTACATATTGTACATTTTTAACTATCAAATAATTATTTATATATACTTAAACTAGCCGCTAAAGTTTGTAAAACCAAATTTTTACATCAATAATTTTAAAGTTAAAAGCCTAGAACAAAAATATTTACCAATCAGAGCCTAAAGCTCACATGAAATCCCACGAACAATGGTAGATGTACTGTCAAAAGGTTCTCTTCAAATAAATTTTGTTAGTACGTGCAGTATATAATATAACACTAGATCTTGACTCGTGCGACCGCACGAGTATTAATTTTCATTTTTCGTTTTTATTTGTTTATACTAAATAATGTATTTGTAATACTTGATCGTTTTACATTGACTATGTTAGAGATGTGTATTTGGATACCCACTGATTCGGTTAAATTCTAATTCTATTTAGGTTTGAAATTCCCGAGTTTAAAGATTTCAGCAACATTCAAATACTTATAAATTTTGGTTTCGGTTTGATTCGGGTATTTGCGGGTTCGGTTCGGATATGGATAATCCGTTTGAATTATTTTAAAATTTTCAAAATTTATATATACTTTAAATTTCTCAAAACATATAAATTTGAGTAATGTAAGCCAAAATACCTAAATTAAAAATTAAAAAATAGGTTGAGCTTCAATATTTGGATGGAAAATAAATATATATTTTAAATATTTTTGGTGTTTGATTATTGTTTATCTACTTTATATGTTTACTTTTGACTATTTTTTATATTTTCAAATAGTTTAGACAACTTTAAGTTGACAAAAAAACAATTTTAAAATATCATTAATTGTTGAAGAATAAAAAAACAAAGTACATTAATTTAACTAAAAAGACAAACATTAAAATAGGAAAGAAAAAAAAACACATTAATCTAACTGAAAAAAACAAGCATTAAAATAGAAAAGGAAAAGAAACATATTAATATAACTTAAAAAGACAAACACTAAAATAGGAAATTCAATTTAATTCTCAGTGGCATGCAATTGTAAATAACACTGAAAACTAAGAGGTATTCTATATGTGTACTTCTGTTTTAATAAGATAGATTATGAATTATTTTCGTATTTTTATTTTTAGTTTATATTAGAATCTGATATATACGGAAGAAACTTTAACCAATTTTTTTTCTGTTTACTTGTAAACTCTGTTGGATAATTCCGAACTTGTGGAAACTTAACATATTGATAAGTGTTCAATTATGTTAAGATAAACACAAAAAGAAATTTAAAAATAGAAAAAAATGAAGTTTTCTATTTAGATTACTTTGTGTTTTCATATCCCTACCACATATTAAAGAGAATTGTCTTTCAATATAAATATAGACCTCATGGAGAGGTGTTCCACAAAAGATCTAAGAGAGATATCAAGAGATCTAAGAGAAGTATTTAATGCTTTAGTTTTGAGTAGTTTCTAAATTTGAAGTTATGAACTTTGAATTGGTATCATAGTTCCTCAGGTTGGAGACTCGATCTACGCTTAAGTTGAAGCTTTGATCCTGGTTGTTGTAACAAGGAGATCACGTAAGCAAGATGACGGACGTGACTAGGGCTCCACACATGAAGGACTTTGGATCAGCATCCATCCAATGTCCAATGTTATCATTGACAAACTATACAGTTTGGTCGATGAGGATGAAAGTTCTACTTCGTGTTCATGAAGTGTGGGACATGATCGAACCTATAAAAAATCGTTGGACCTATTAGTTAGACTAACACCACATAACTCAACATATATTTAAGCTAAAGTACTATTCCATACATTAACTCATAGTTTCCTTAATGTTGTTAAGGAACTATCTTAACAAACTTAACAATATTATACTTACATATTTTATTATTATTCAATCTACCTATGAAAAGTCATCGGACCTATTAGTCAGACTAACACCACATAACTCAACCTATATTTAAGCTAAATTAATATTTCATACATTAACTCATAATTTCCTTAATGTTGTTAAAGAGATATCCTAACAAACTTAACAATATTCTACGTACATATCCCCTATATATTAAAGGAGGAACATTTCGAAAATTAGATCCTCAAATTTTTAGTAATTAAAATAAACCCCAATCCTATGTGTCATTCAATTAGGATGTTAATTAATCCTATGTGTCATGATTACATTGAAATTGAAAAATTGAATGGTATAATTTGATTTATTTATTTATTTTCTTTTCTTAAATAAAACCTACGGAATTATCATAAATGACTTATATATATATATATGACAACTAATGATTCTAATAATAAATATTTGATAACAAATTATATATCTTCCATCATTTTTTGTTTAATTTTATATTATTAAAATAAATTAAACAATCAAATTAGCTACAAATTTTAAATTTGGCTTTTTCGTATATGTTATATATTGAATTTAAAAAACGACAGTAACTGATTAAAAATATTAAAATTAAAGAACAATGGTTTCACATTTTTGTTATAAAAAGATACACATGATTTTAAAATCATATGAGGAAAAATATCATTTAATAATAAAACAAATATATATATATAGATTAAAATATATACCATATAATATTACATAAATATTTTGATATTAATACTTTCAATGAATTTTCAAGAACATTTATAAATTATAAACTTATTATATAAGCGCTGATCATAGAACCATATGATTATAAAGTCTCATTTAATAAATAACTATATAAAATATACTATTCTTAGAAAAATATGTTGGTCCATCTTAACTTATATTACACTTTTTATTAAACTAACTATCGAATTGATGAAATAATGTACAAAAAACAATCTCATACTTTCCTTAAAAAAAGTTACGAAATTACCTAATATGATTAACGTATATATGAAAATTAATTATTATAAATGATAAATATTTGATAAAAAAAATTATCTTAGTTCCTTTTTTTATTATTAAAGATATTATACAATCACATTAACTAAATAATAAAAAATTTAGATTTTTTCTTATATGTTATATTTTGAGTTTTTGAAAACGTCTATAAATTATTACAAATTTGAAGATCCCACTTTGAAAATTTTGTGATCAATAGCTTAATTTGTTTTGTTATAATAAGATACAAATGATCATAAAATTATATTAATATGAACTTTTATAAATAATTATTCAAATTAAATTATTTTTCTTAAATAGAAGCTACGAAATTACCTAATATGATTAACGTATATATGAAAATTAATGATTATGACTAATAAATATTTGATAACAAATTGTATCTTAGTTCCTTTTTTATTTATTTTATATTATTAAAGATATTAAACAATCACATTAACTATATAATAAAAACATTTAGATTTTTTTCTTATATGTTATATTTTGAATTTTTGAAAACGTCTATAAATTAATAGAAATTTGAAGATCCCACTTTAAAAATTTTGTGATCAATAGCTTAATTAGTTTTGTTATAATAAGATACAAATGATCATAAAATTGTATTAATATGAATTATTATTTAATAAATATTTGAATTATATAATATATATATAAATACTAATGATTTAAAACAATAAGATTGGCTGCATCAATTTAGTCGTCCAGTGGAAACACTTCAAAACTATGTGGAATACTAAAGTCAAAGTAATTCGATTTTAGAAACAATAAGGTGCTGATTCTAAAATCATTAAAATGGTTCTAAAGACTAAAGTCAATGTAATTCGATTTTGAAAATAATAAAGTGCTGATTCTAAAATCATTAAAATGGTTCTCAATAATGTGAAAGTTAAATATTAAAAAAATTGTAGAGCCTGTTTTTAGAATAAAATAGACTTATTGACCACATTACAGTTTTTATAGATATAAAAAGGTGTAAAAAATTTAAGCCAAAATCGATCAGACTCATCATAAATTCAAAATAGATTTCGGTCCACAATTACAATTACAAATTACAATTACATATGTTCAGCCTAACATATCCCTATATATTAAATCACTTGAACTATAATTAAGTAACAATTTACTACAACTGAGGTTTCTTATTTGTTAGTTTTTCTTTTTTTGATTTTTTGCTATATTTTAATAGTAACTAAGTTGAAGTAAAGATTATAAATTTGATTGATAACAATTAGTTGAAATTCTTTACAACTTTTTTTTTATCTTTAAACAAACATAGTTGTGTTCAATTGAAAACATTTTAATTTGATGAACACTAAATATGGAAGAATAATAAAAAATTTCTTTCATGCTTCTGTTTTTTTTTTTTTAAATTTAGAACTTTGATATTAATTTTAGATTTGATTGTTTTCTAGATGATAGAAGCTTTTTTTTGTTTTTTATTCTTTTATTTAAATATATATTAATTTTTAATAAATGATTTTTTTGATAACATGATTCCAAAATTCGTATAATATATAATACGATCTCAAACTAAATAATTTTGTTTTTTTGCTATAAAACCCGAATAAAATGAAAACCGACGGTATATAAACCAAATCGAACCGAAGTAAATATGGATTTAGAATATTAGTTATACTTTACAAACCGAAATACCGAAAAAACCTAACCGAACCGAAACCAACTTGATATTCAGATTGAACACCCCTAATCCAAATAAAACCGAACTATTACTTCATTCTTCAAAACATAATAAAAATAACAATTTCATCCCGCACAAAGCGCAGATCTTATCCTAGTTTTATTATTGTTCACTTAATACAGAAAAAAATACTTAAGGAAATAATCATAACAAACAGATTAATATCAATGATTTTTTTTGGACGCTACATAGATAATCGAACATAATACAAACCATTTTGATGTATACCTTTGTAATACAAACTTAACAATAGTCATTGTACTTATTAAGTGATATGTTATTCATGTATTTATTGAATATATTTATGAAATATTATCACAACCTCAATATCTGAAATTGAAAACTATATCAACAATTAAATAATAGGTTGTATAATAATGTAAATTGATAGTTGATATCTTGCATATTTGCATTGTTTTAGCTATTCATTCATAAGCATTTGCATCATACAGATTAGGATTTAGACATGTTTAGGTTGCATTTGGCATACATATGTCTCTATCAGGTATTGGAACACCACATGGAGTTCTTGGAGACATTTGGAAGCAATGTGATAAAAAAGGAGGTGAAAGATGAGCACGGATGGAGGCCTTAGAGAAATCTTCTGTTGCTAAAATTTTGTGGAGACACAGGAAATTGAGTTAGCTTTCTAATGCAAGTGGTTTCAAGTCATTTGGAGATGTAATGAAGGAGTTATGATCAATTTACTAGAGGCATATCCATCCTGGTCGAGAACCGCAGAGTGACCTTCCGGAGCGACCCCCCAAGGTCGCTCCCAACCAGAGCGACCAACCAGAGCGACCCACCTAAGTAGCTCGCGTTTTCATCGCCCGGAGACACAAAAATTGAGGCTGGAGCGACCTCTCAGAGCGACCCCCCAAGGTCGCTCCAGCCCCTTTTGCTACACGATTTTATGATTTTTCAAGGACCTTTTTGCAATTTCTTATGCACGTTTTTACTCTGAAAAACCTAATGTTTAAGGATGTGGTAGCCACCTTTTGGCAGATAATCTTTGATCTATTGAAGAACACAAACTCTCTTAAGAAAAGATTTCTTTTGGCTTGATTTGTGATTGTTCTTGTGATTTCTCTCCTATTTCTCTATATGATTCATCTGAAATCCATCATGGGTTTAAGAGGAATCATGGGGATTAGTGAGTAATCACCTTTTGAATTCATGGGTTAGGGAGATTAAGGGTGATTAGGCTAGTTCTAGGATGTTTTAGTGTAGATCATTCTTGTTCCTTGCTAGTAGAGTATTCATAATGCATCATTTGAGTAGGCCACTCAAAGGGTGATCTCTAGGCATTTCCCACCCAAAAGGTGTTTGATGAAATGTCTGAGTCAACTCTCCTAGGCTTTTAGTGTACTTTGCCAAAGAGATTTGTTGTTAAAGATGCTAAGATAGCTAATAGACTTGTTAGTAATGATTGCTTGCATGTTATTCAACCAAAGACATTTGATGTTTGAGACATGTTAGCAAATGAGCATTCATCTAGACATAGAGCTTGCTTAGAATTGTGTCTAGGCTTAAGGTTAATAGTTTGATTGATTCATTTGTCATCCTTAGTTCGAAACCTGATCACCCAAGGTCTAAATCCCTAAACCCATGAGTTCTCCTTTCCAATAGATTAAAAGTATCATTTTTATTGCTTTGCTTTAGCTTTAATCATTAGTATAGAAATCATCAAATCACTGTTTGCACTTAGATTAGGCAAATACTTGCATTCTCACTGCTTTGAGTCCCTCAGAACTGGTTCGACAAACTTACTTCCACTATACTATCATTTGACTTAGGAGCCTCAAAACTCCTAACATCAAATTGGCGCCGTTGCCAAATTCTGAGTTTGATTTGAACATTGAGATTTAGTCATTTGCTTGAGACTAAGTCATTTTTATTTTTGTAAGTTACTGATTCTCTTCTTCACTCTTTGTGATTTTCAGGTGTATGAACTTGAGGAGCAAGGGTACATCAAACCTTGTTCCAAGAGCCGCAGACATCAGAGCTTTAGAGAGAGAGTGTGCTAGAAAGAGAAGACAAGAAGAGCAACAGGCTCAACTGCAGCCACTGGAAGCTGCAATGGAAGAACAACAAAATCCTCAGAACCCCAATGGAGTCAACAATGTTCCACAAGGGCCCCAACAGCGACCAGCTCGCCCCATTGGCACTTATGACCGCCCCAACATCCATGGTCCTAGACTTGGAATCCGATCACCAGCTGTGGCTGCTAACAACTTTGAGATCAAGTCAGGACTGCTAAACTGCATAGAGAACAACAAGTATCATGGTCTGGCTGTGGAGGACCCATTTGATCACTTGGATAAGTTTGACAGCTACTGTGGTATGTCAAAGACTAATGGTGTGTCAGAGGATGTCTTAAAGCTCAAGTTATTCCCTTTCTCTTTGGGGGATAAGGCACGTCAATGGGAGAAGTCTCTACCAAGTGACTCCATCACCACTTGGGAAGACTGCAAAAGGGCATTCTTGGAGAAGTTCTTCTCTACCTCAAGAACTGCTAAGTTGAGGAATGAGATCTCCAGCTTCCAACAGAAGAACTTGGAAGGATTCAGTGAAGCTTGGGAGAGATTCAATGGTTACCAAGCTCAGTGCCCACACCATGGATTCTCTAAGGAGAGCTTGCTGAGCACATTCTACAGAGGTGCTCTTCCTAAGTACAGAGCCAGACTGGATACAGCTAGCAATGGGTTCTTTTTGGGGAGAACTGAGGAAGAGGCAGAGGCTCTGGTTGACAACATGGTTAAGAGTGATGCAGTCTACAGTGGAGACCATGACAGGAGCAGCAGAGGTGATGACAATCAAACAAGGAATGAGATAAAGGCTCTTCAGGAGAAGATTGACAAACTCATTGCTGATAAGGCCACACAAGCGCAGGTGAACTTTGTTGGCAACCCAAGCCAGGAGATACCTCCTACTGTCAATGAGGTTGAGGGTTTGGAAAGGCAAGAAGAATTGTGCTTCATCAACAGTAATGGTAGCTGGTACAAGAAGGAACCCAACTTTCAGTACAACAACTACCAACATAAGCCCTATTCAAACAACCAGCAGAGTGGTTATCAGCCTCGAAACAACCAGCAGAGCAACTATCAGCCTCAGCAAAACTCCTCTCCTAGCTCCTCTACCCCTCAACAGAGCAGCACTGATGCCTTACTGAAACAGATCTTGGAGTCTCAGACTAGAAGTGAGACGTATGTGGGCTATGAGCTGAAGAACCTTCACTCCAAGATTGATGGGAGCTACAATGAGCTCAACAACAAATTCTCCCACCTTGCTTCTTCTGTCAAGAATTTGGAGAATCAGTTTGCTTCCATGAGCTCCCACCAGAACCGCCAGCAAGGATCTCTACCTGGAAAGTCAGATCAAAACCCCAAGGAAGCAAAAGCTGTCACACTTAGGAGTGGTAAGCAGTTGACTCATGTAACCCTTACCAAGGATGCTGAGAAACAAGGTGAGGAGGTGGCCATCAACCTAGATGATGAAGTGGTCATTGTTGATGAGAAGACAGATGCTGAGATCTTGGAGAAGATTGTGAAAGCCAAGGGTAAAGGAAAGGTTGGAGAAGAGAAGAAAACAACAAAAGATGGTGAATCTGCTGCTCCAGCAAGTGAGAGCTCTCCTGTCCCCCCTCCCTATGAACCAAAGCTTCCATTCCCTGGTAGATTCAAGAAGCAGCTGCTACAGAAGTACAAGGCTTTGTTTGAGAAGCAGATGAGTGAAGCTCAGGTTACAATGCCCATCATTGATGCTTTCATGCTGATTCCTCAATACAGCAAACTCCTGAAAGATGTTGTAGCTGCTAAGAAGAAGGAGATGGAGGGCATGATGGTTCTGAGTCATGAATGCAATGCCATCATTCTGAGGCTAGATACTCCAGAGAAGCTAGAAGATCCAGGATGCTTCACACTCCCTTGTGCTCTTGGACCTATGGTATTTGAGAAATGTCTCTGCGATTTGGGAGCTAGTGTCAGCTTGATGCCTTTGTCTGTGGCAAAGAAGCTTGGATTCACTCAGTACAAGAAGTGTAGACTCTCCCTGGTGTTGGCTGATCGTTCAGTGAAGTACCCTGTTGGCATCTTAGAGAACCTCCCTGTGAAGATTGGAAGGTATGAGATACCTACTGATTTTGTGGTGCTTGAGATGGGTGAGGAGGCTCAAGACCCATTGATTCTTGGAAGGCCATTCTTAGCTACTGCAGGAGCTATTGTGAATGTGAAGGAAGGCAAGATTGACCTCCATTTGGGCAAGGAGAACATCCTCCACTTTGATATCAAGGAGAAAATGAGGAACCCCACTGTGTTTGGACAAGCCTTCATCATTGAAGAAATGGGCCCTCCTCCTGATGATCAATTTGATGAGCTACCACCTGAGGAAGATGGGGTGTCAACTCCATTTTCTGCACCTACCCCAGCCTGATCCAAAGGAGGCAAAGTCAAGCTAGAGACTTAAAACAAGCTCACTTGGGAGGAAGTCCCATGAGTATCCTTGTATATATTGCATTAGTATTTGCATTATCATTTTATTGCATAAAACAATGGAAAAGTGAAGTTGTGTGCAGGTATTGAGCAGAAAGTCGGACACCAGAGCGAGGTCTCCGCAGCGACATGCTGATGTCGCTTCAGCTGGGAGCGACGTCGCTACAGCGAGATGCCGAGGTCGCTCGCGTCACACGTGAGTGGAAACACACAAACCGAAATTAGAGCGATCTTCTCACAGCGACATACCGAAGTCGCTCCAGCTGGGAGCGACCTGTCGCAACGACGTTCACACCTCGCTCCACGGAAGGTAACACACAATCCCACTTTTCTTTGTATTTCACATTTCCATTGGGTACCTCACTCACACAGAGACTGTGTGATTTAAGTGTGGGGGAGGTACCAAGTATTTGATCATGTTTGTTTTCATGATTTTGAGTCTCATGCATTGCATATTACATTCTTATTTGCATAGAAAAATCCAAAAAAATAAAAAAAATTGAAAAGCACAAAAAGAATCATTTAGTTGCATCATTTGCATTTTTAGGATTGAGTCTAGAAGCATATAGGTTGCATTCATGCATTAGGGGGATTTCAACCTTGTTAAGAGCTCATGCTAAGTACTGAATTTGTTGACCTTTGTAATCATGACAAGTAGCTTAAGCACCCTTAGGAAAGCTTGTAAACTTCGCGCCTTGAATGCTCCTCTTGAAACTCATTTGACTGTTGATACTCTCTCTTTGAAGCAAGCTCCTGTTTTAATGTCTCTTGCATATGGTCCCTTGTGTACTAAGTCATGGATATACACACTTGAGTTGTCCCATCCTTTTTACCAATCTTCTTGACAAACTCAAGTGGTACTCCACTCCCAAAACCCATACCTCCTTTTTAAACCATCATCATTTGTTGAGTGAGGCCTCTTTGGAAAGCTTTACATGTGCATAATGTTGAGAGTATTGGGAACGACAATGCTTAGTCTCCATTCTTGCTAGATTAGTCACTCTATTGTCTAGCTATAGGAAAGGGGGTGAGTGTTGTGATTGTGATTTGGGAATATGAAAGGTTTGACTCTTTGTACTTAAATGATTAGTCTTTATGGGATAAGTGGAGAAGTATCCAGCTCTTATTGTGAAAAGTCTTGGCCCCCAAATATAAAAAAAAAAAAAAAAAAAAAAGAGAAAAGAAAAAAAAAAGAGAATAAAAAGGGGGCAAGCAAAGTTGTTAGGAGCTCAGATTTGTTTTAAAATTGTGAAAAATCCTTTATTGATTTCAAAAAGAAAGAGTCTGAAGTGAAAAATGTTCTTGGAATCTTTTGGTGAGAGATGTGAGTTGGGTTTGACATTGAGGAATAATTGAATATCTTGTATGTTTGGGAAAGGGTAGAACAATGGAGATTGAGCATTGTATGCATGAGTTGATCCCTTTCTTAGATATATTATGTGTAATGTCAAAGCTACTTAGTTTTGAGAGTAAACCACCTTAAAAGATCATTTTGAACCTCTGATTTCACTTGCATTAAAGCCTTTGTCTTACCAAACCAAATGACTTGGACCAGTTGACCATTTGTGAGATGTCTATTGAGTTTGCTTCCTGAATATTAGAGAGATGGTGGATTTGTGGTTTGTAGATGCATGATTAATGAGTGTAGAGATCAAAGGAGCTGAGATAGGCCTAGAGAAGTTAGAGATGGATAAAATCCCCGCTCTTGCTATTTGGTATGATTATGCAAGGTTGTTAGGTTGAGAACTAAGAAGAGTTTCTTTTGGTTATGAGTCCCCATTTTCAAACCTTTTCTCCTTGGTTCTTGAAAGTTTACTTGTGGACAAGTAAAGGACTAGTGTGGGGGAGTTGATATCTTGCATATTTGCATTGTTTTAGCTATTCATTCATAAGCATTTGCATCATACAGATTAGGATTTAGACATGTTTAGGTTGCATTTGGCATACATATGTCTCTATCAGGTATTGGAACACCACATGGAGTTCTTGGAGACATTTGGAAGCAATGTGATAAAAAAGGAGGTGAAAGATGAGCACGGATGGAGGCCTTAGAGAAATCTTCTGTTGCTAAAATTTTGTGGAGACACAGGAAATTGAGTTAGCTTTCTAATGCAAGTGGTTTCAAGTCATTTGGAGATGTAATGAAGGAGTTATGATCAATTTACTAGAGGCATATCCATCCTGGTCGAGAACCGCAGAGTGACCTTCCGGAGCGACCCCCCAAGGTCGCTCCCAACCAGAGCGACCAACCAGAGCGACCCACCTAAGTAGCTCGCGTTTTCATCGCCCGGAGACACAAAAATTGAGGCTGGAGCGACCTCTCAGAGCGACCCCCCAAGGTCGCTCCAGCCCCTTTTGCTACACGATTTTATGATTTTTCAAGGACCTTTTTGCAATTTCTTATGCACGTTTTTACTCTGAAAAACCTAATGTTTAAGGATGTGGTAGCCACCTTTTGGCAGATAATCTTTGATCTATTGAAGAACACAAACTCTCTTAAGAAAAGATTTCTTTTTGGCTTGATTTGTGATTGTTCTTGTGATTTCTCTCCTATTTCTCTATATGATTCATCTGAAATCCATCATGGGTTTAAGAGGAATCATGGGGATTAGTGAGTAATCACCTTTTGAATTCATGGGTTAGGGAGATTAAGGGTGATTAGGCTAGTTCTAGGATGTTTTAGTGTAGATCATTCTTGTTCCTTGCTAGTAGAGTATTCATAATGCATCATTTGAGTAGGCCACTCAAAGGGTGATCTCTAGGCATTTCCCACCCAAAAGGTGTTTGATGAAATGTCTGAGTCAACTCTCCTAGGCTTTTAGTGTACTTTGCCAAAGAGATTTGTTGTTAAAGATGCTAAGATAGCTAATAGACTTGTTAGTAATGATTGCTTGCATGTTATTCAACCAAAGACATTTGATGTTTGAGACATGTTAGCAAATGAGCATTCATCTAGACATAGAGCTTGCTTAGAATTGTGTCTAGGCTTAAGGTTAATAGTTTGATTGATTCATTTGTCATCCTTAGTTCGAAACCTGATCACCCAAGGTCTAAATCCCTAAACCCATGAGTTCTCCTTTCCAATAGATTAAAAGTATCATTTTTATTGCTTTGCTTTAGCTTTAATCATTAGTATAGAAATCATCAAATCACTGTTTGCACTTAGATTAGGCAAATACTTGCATTCTCACTGCTTTGAGTCCCTCAGAACTGGTTCGACAAACTTACTTCCACTATACTATCATTTGACTTAGGAGCCTCAAAACTCCTAACATCAATAGTTATAACTGTGATATAAATATATGTAAGAAAATTTTATTTTAATTTAAAATTGACAGCTCGTGTATTAATATCAATATTTAGAAACCGGACGGGTTATTGACTCAGCATTGTAGCTGGGTCAATGGTCGGACCGGATCAATTGTCGGACCAGTTTAATCTGTTTAACCGTTTAATTTTAATTTAAGTAACTACTAGATTTTGACCCGCGCTTTCAAAGCGCGGGTTTATTTTCCTTTATTTTTTTAAAAATTGACAAATATTTAATAAATGTCATATTTTCGTATATTTGTTTTTTTATAAAAGACTTAAACTTTTTATCTTTCTTTATTGTGTTTCATTTTAAATGAGTATAGGTCTGAGTATAATATCCGGACCCGAAGAACCAATCCAAAACCGATCCGAAAATCAGGGTTCTGAACCGATCAGACCCGGGGTAAATATCCGAATGAGTTCTAAATTGCTATATACGAAGAACCGATCCCGAACCTGATCCGAACCGAGAACTGAATGAGTACCCGAAGATATCCGAAATGTGAATATATATCTAAAAATATATGTTATAATTATATTTATAATTATTTTAATATTTTAAATTAATATTATAAGTTAACTATAGTAGTTATTTTCGGTACTTTTGAATATTTTTGGATAAAATATGATAGTTTGGAAAAAAGTTTACCCAAAAAACTGTATTTTTTTTTGTCAACTTTGGTCACTTTGGACCTTTAATCCTCAAACTGAGGTAAGGAGGGGTCGAACCCCTCACGCCAGGGCCCGAAGGCAGAGCTCAGTAACCACTTGGCTACGAACGACCCGGCACCCAAAAAACTGTATAGAATGGATATTTTTGGTTACTTTTGGTTACTTTTGAATTTGAACCGAATCGGATACTTTGGTTACTTTGAGTACAAATAACCGAACCCGTTTTAGATACTTTGATTATTTGGTTATTTTTCTGGTTCTTATGCATGAGAACCGAACTCACTCGGATCCGGAAAGACCCGATTCGAACCCAATCCGAAATTTATAATACCCGAATGGGGTTTAATTTCAAAACCCGAAAAACCCGATATTCGAAAGAACCAATCCGTACCCGAATGAGTACACAAACGTCCAGGTCTAATGAGTATTTATGTTTAGAAAATTAAATTTTATCTTTTAATGAATTTAGTTGGTATAAATCTGATAAATTAATTTTATTATGTGGTTAATTTTTTAAATAAAAAATTATAAACTTTTAATAAAGATTTATATTTTTCAATGAAAAGAGTCCAATGAAAAAATTCAGATTTTTTTTATGAATGCTTAAATTATATTAAAAAGAAAAAATATAATAATTAAGTGATTAATTTTTGTTCACTACACAAAATATTAAGAATGGTTGAAAATTAATTATTTGAACTTGCAAAAAAAAAAATAAGAATTGGATCTGATTTCTTAATCGGTCCAAATGGCCCAAGAGAAATCTGATGTGGACAGTGGGCTGGATCCAAAAAAATGATCCAATGTAGATTTGTTATTAATATTACTTGATTGCCCTTAATGAAATATGCAATGTTAGTTAAAGAAAGGGTATGTTTAGGTAAAAAGCACAATAGAATCATGTTTTAATAGTATAGATATATAAGTATAAATATATAAATATTTTTGATATAAGTTTATATCAATGTTGTATTCTAATACTGATATTAAAATAAAATGAAAAATTCAAAAAATATGATAAAAAGCTTATTTATTTAGATAGGTATTAGAAAACATTATGACTTTTTGATAAAATCTTAAAAAATGTTTTATTTTTATTTTTTAAACTTGAATTTGAGAAAACCGGGTTATAATATCGAACTAGGTAACATGTTTTAACGATTTTGACTGGTTTTCAAACAGATTTGCCGGTTTAACTCAAATCCGATTTTAGCACAACCTGGAACCGGTTATAAGAAGAGCGAGTCACAGTCCAATCGGTTCGATTATATGGTCCAGTGCGGTTTTAAAAACATTGGTTATACATTTCAATAATTAAAATATACATTTTGAATATTGAATGTCTTTCTATTAAAAACATACATATCATTTTAATTTTTTTGAATAAATCTCACACTTTTAAAATAATATATAACAAAGACCTAAAAATGAATAGTTATAATGCAAAACAAAAAAAAACAATAGTTTAAAATCAATGAAAGATTTTTTTTTTAAAAAAAGTTGAATCGATGCTCATAGCAGATCAAAATCTAATATTTTATTAATGGTTAAGGAGGCTGCAGTATATATCTTTTATGGCCCAATACTATGAATAAATAGCTAACTGAGCCAAAGTTACATGTCTTGACATCAGATAAGTTTATTGGTGTCTTATCCCCATGTATCAGACAATTGTGCATGCGCCGTCAAATTTAATACTGCTTCTCTTTCATAATAAGTTGTCATTATAATATTTTTTTCTTGTTACACAAAAATATTACTTTACAATTTCGATACATATTATACTTAATTTCTGTTAAAAATTAATTACAAACTGCATTGATATTATAAATAGTTTTATTTATTTCAAATACTATTAATCAGAGAAATATAATTAATAACAACTTATACTCCCTCTGTTTCTATAAGATCCATGTTTTAGAATTTTCACACTTATTAAGAAAAACATAAAATTTTAGTTACCAATGCATTGTTTTTATTAATTAACAATTTCCCAAAATTTTGAACCAATAAGATTTTAATAAATACAATTATATTTTTGGAAATATACAATTTTTCATTAATTAATGTCTTGAAAATGTAGAAAATATATCTTTTTGAAACAAATTTTTTTTCTAAAACATGAATCTTTTAAAAACAGAAGGAGTATATACGTTTGAAATTTTTTTAGTCAGTGTAAAAAATGTCAAATTGATACTTATTCAAAAAATGAAAGGATATGTAGTTCTTCTCTTTCATATTAAATTGTTATTTTAGCATTTATATTGCATAAAATATTATTTTATAATTTTAATGCAATTTATACTAATATTCAATTCAATATTAATTGTAAAATACATTGACTTTATAAATAAATTTATTATCTAAAATGTTACTGGTTAAACTGCTGATATTAATGAAAATATAAATACATTTTAATCAGTTTCTTAGTATACGACTATACTAATACTCATTGTTACGTGAAAGTGTCTAACTAACACTCCTGTTTGTGAAACGAAAGAAGTAATTTATGATTATAAACAGTATAAGCGGAATTTGCAGTTAAGAGCAATCATTCGCCGTCAAATGATTTCCGTGTTTAAGAGCGACCACGTTGAAACATAGACGCACACCACCTCCCAATGAAGCCTATATAGCCTTCAGCTGAACTGTTATGCGCTTTCTTGGCTTGTATCAAGCTTGGAGCTACCTTTCATTGCCGAGATCTATTGCTTCGAGTTCACATAACCAGTATCCGTTTTTCTGTAGCTCCTCTTATATACGCACAAAGTATGTTAATGTTAGCGGTTATTTATATCTCCGCTTTGGTAGTAAAACTGATTCTTGAAGAATTACACAATTGAGTTTAATTTTAGAAATCTTAGTATTTTCCATATTAATTTAAAATGTTGAAATGTTACAATAATGCTGGAGAAATCAATCCACAAACTTTAGTAGCTATTACTTAAACTTGTATCTAACTCTATACTTTTGGCTTATGAGACCATATCAAATGCCAAAGCTCATCGTCTAACTCACAAATACAGAAAAACAGAGTGGTAAAACACACAGTTTATGCATGCAAGTTTTTTTCTCTTCAAGATTGTGTGAATAATGTGATGAAAAAAGAAAATTGTAAGAGGATGGATCATAGAGAATTAGGAGGTTGGTGATGATGAGTAGTAGAAACAAAAGCCACAGCGTGAGCCCACGCCTTGAGCCTCGCTTTCACTTCTTTTGGATCATCCCCTGAATAAATTCAAATTAATCAGTATTTTAAAGGCTAATAAGTATAATATTCAATTGATAATTTAAAACTAATAATATAACATCATAAACTACTAACCAAAGTAACTACTAAATTGTGCACACGAATTTTCCTTTCATTTTAAACGTGAGATATAAAAGAATTACTGCATTATTGAATATAAAAATCTAATTGCTAAAATTAGTTGTATTGTTTAAAGTTTGTTTTTATTTGTTTGAAACTACAAACAATTTTTTTGTACAAACAAATTTAATTTCCATTTGTTCACAAAATATACATAACAAATAAAATTGCTACACATAAAAAAACTATAGTGATAAATATTTGAAAATACTTGGAATATCATGCCAATATTTTTTTGTTAGCTTCTTAATTTCATATGTTGTATAGGTTATATTACCTAAAATCTCTTTAAAATGTGAAAAGGATTTACAGAAAACAAAGTTTGGAATATCTTTTTTGGACTAACCGGGACTGGAGATACGGTGGTTAGAGGAGATTGGAGAATTGCCGCCACTATTAGTATCCATAGTTGACCCGGTATACGAGACCTGACCTGGTTCAATCTCAAATCCTAAATCTTGACAAGCTTTGACTTCTCCTAAATCCATACACAATGGCCTTCCTCCTCCTATAGGCCTCGTCACCACCACCACTCCTCCGCCGTAACCGCTCTGTTCATCGATGTGGCTCCTCCGCATGCTGCTATCCACCCACGGCGGATACTCCGGTCTCAGTCTCCTCCTCCTCATCCTCTGTCTGTTATCACTCCCATGTTTTTCCTTTCCCGCTTCGTTCTCGCTCGCGTATGCTTTATCGCCGGAGACCGGCGAATTCACTGCTCCTCCCCGCCGCCGTCTCCGTCTCGGAGGTGTCGCCGGAAGCGACTGACAACCCGTTGATCCTTTGTCCGAATCTGAAAGCTCTAGCTGCTCCATTAATGAGTTCTCTCCTCCGCCAACAAGTTTACCGTCGGAGTCAGATGGTTCTCCGTCAGCTTCATCGCCGTCGTAGTTACAACAGACGGAGAGTCTTGACAGAGAACAGTGATGTTCTTCTTCTTCTTGTCTAAGGAAAGACGCCATTTTCATATTTTCATCAAACGCCATAATAACTTATCTGCAATAGATAAATGTGTATATATATATAAATGTATTAATATTTTCTATTTTGTTTTTTTTGAGATTGAAAAATATTTTCTATTTTGTTGTTTGATTATCTGATCGTGTATCTGATTTTAGCTTCGGATTTTGAATTTTGGTTGGTTAAATGTTTGTTTTTGATTACAAAAGATAACGACATGGAGACCTTATATATATCCTTTCACTGTTATTTGAATTCCCAAAATTGCCCCGAATTTGAGGATTCTTGTAAAAAGAATTAATTTATTAATACAAAGATATATATGAAACTCAATAACGTGTCATTCCTTTTTTCTTTTTTTTGTCAACCGCGTCACTCATTTCTAAATTTGTTGAATTATAATTTAAATGTGTCATTTTGAAAAATATTGCCGACATACGATAACGATGCCATATTCTATTTCGTTGAAATAGCACATTTTCTTATGATACTTAATTAGTTAATTTTCTGGTTTGCTTGTTACATGTGATAGGTGGCATTTTTATTGGTTTGTCTGCCGTGAGAAAATTAGAATAGATAAATGTTTGTTTATGAGAAAGCTGTATAGTTTTTATTGTTTTTTTGTAAGTTTCTTTTCTCTGTTTTAAAACATATATTTTGGAAGTTAGTTAAAAATCAATTTTAAAGTTCTATATATTTTCATTTGTCAGTAACAAAATTAAAATTTTAAAACGTGACTAAACTTTTTGAATTAATAAATTTATTATAAATAAGTAATCACATAAACATATTATACATTTTTAAATATGTATAAATTTTTAAATGAGAAGAGAGTATATTATCCGTCTTTAATTTGAATTATTATAAATTTCATAATCGATAAAAATGGTTTTAATTGTTTTTGCTAAGAATTGGTAGTATATCTATTTTTGATTGAAAAAACTGCTTCACAATTTACACTTTTCTAGCTTAATATATTTTCTCACCTAAAAAACTAACATTGTAAAGCCAATTTAATGTAAAGCCAATTTCCACCTGGCATACATCACTCGTGTAGAGAGAGACTGATAACTGTGAGGATAATATTGTAATTTAGGTATTTAAGGGATATCCGTTTGGTTGGAACTTCGAGATTAACAATGATTAAATTAAATTATGATAATTAAACACTAATTAAAAGAACTTTAGAAATCGCCTCTGCTGATATAAGAAAGCCTGACCAGCTACTAAGCATACCAACAGTCTTCTGCCACGTATCATTTTGAGAAGAGATAACACCAAGACCAGTCTGCACGATGAGGCGGTCCAAAACATCTTATCATATTCGTTTATGTATATGTTCTTGAAGATCTATAACTTTTTACAGTTTTACTATTTGTGCGACTTTTATTCAACATAGGTTTTTTCTTGAATTCTAATTAAGGTACTTAGTTCAAAATATAGAAGAAGATTCAGTTTAACATAAAACCAAATTTAATTATGCAAACAATTTAATCAAATGATGATAGTTTAGCGATAATCTTTTGAGATTTTGTTATCAGTTTTGAGTCTGATTTTTTCTATGAACTGAATTATCACTATTTAATCAGTTTGGATTTGAACTTCAAATCATATAGTTTATATGGTAGTTCGTAATAGATGATCGATTCACTTCTGATATTAGTCAGAAAACATTTCAAACTTGAATCAGACAGTGTGGTACGTATTCAAAATAGTTCGTTCTATAGCATTAAGTGTTTCTCCAAAATTGATTAGATCAACCAATAAAATTTATCAAAAAATTATGCAACCAACGATAAACAAAAGTTTAAATGTGTGAAATCAAAGACAAACTCTATATACAAATATAAAGCTATTTTTATACGCGGTATGTTATCTGCTATGTGATGATGTCATGCCACACATGTCATTACATATGACGCCTTTCCATACATATATATTTTATATTTTAAATATAAAGTAAGTTTCTTTTTCGGGGAAGAATTAATTTCCCGTGTAGACAAATAAATGTTCAAGAAAAAGAAAAAAATAACTAAACACATATTCTTTTCCTTTCGCTTCATGTTGACTATTATTTTAGATTTATGCATACAAAATAAAATGTTTTACACATTTTAAAATAAAAGTATTATAACTTATATTATTAATTATATTTTTACCAATATGAAAATAGATTAAAATTATAAAGAATCATATATTATAAATAATATTTATTTTTTAAAAAATTACTCTACAACGAGAATTAAAATGAAACAAATGGAGCATTACATATATGAGTATACCCATGACAGTGTCACGGACTTACAGTGAAGAAGTTTATAATCGCAAATTATTTCTCTTTTTCTTTCATGATAATAATATACTATCCGATGAAAAAAGGAAATCATACTATGTTCGTTTAAACGCATATTAAAAAAACAAAAGCTTTAGAGAAAATATCTAAAAAACAATCAATTTTGAAATGATCTAGTGATAAATGAATTACGGCTGTAACTACCGCCATCCGAGTTCATTCGTGTTAAGAGGGATTATTTACAATACTTTGATTCTCGGAAAAAGGTGAAATCTTTTTATATTACCAAAACAATTCTCTAAAAAACACTGAAAATATCTCTTTGACTAAAATAACACTTAAATACAATGAAGGAAATGATTTTAAAAGATTTTATTAAAAATGTAAATGAGAATTATACATTTATTCTATAAATATATATTTTAAATAAATAACAAAAAATCAAAAAACTCTATTTAATATTTGACACTTTCTTTCAATTTTCAAATTTTTTAAAAAGTTTATTTCAAAATTCAAAGATCCTTTTAAATATTTTTAAAATTTATATTTAAATCTAATTTTAGATAGTAACTCTAAACTATAAGTGTCTTTTATTTCTTTAATAAATTTATTTTGATCATCGTAATTGTTGGGAGCTATTTTTAATGCTATTTTGAAGATATTTTTCAAAATTTCATCTTTCACTATCTTTAGTAAACTTATGTATTTTTAATCAATAATTTAAGTGATTTTTTTATCAAAAATCAAATTGATTTAATTTATTATGTACCTTTCACTCAATGAGAAAATGAGTCTTCACAAAAATGTTCAAAAAAAATTAAAATAACATGATAAAGTAAATTGTCTTCTAAAACCATATTAAAAACAAGATCTGTGAAAAAACAGCCAATATCATAATATATTTTTGTTATGAAACATAAATAGTATTTACACCAATAACAGTAGAATTTCGAGTGTTACAAAAAGACAAAGGTAGTATTTAGTATAAAAACAGAGGTACTAACCAAGACGAGTTGGTGTTCAGAAAAAAAAACAAACCCAAGACGAACTAGTTCTAGTGGTAAAAGGGTTGCAGCTGCAGCTGCAACTAACACAATCTGGATTCGATTTGCACTGGGAGGGATGTTTTACGCCATAATTGGTATTAGTTCCAACCCACCCCGCCAATCCGCGGGTCAGCTAGTTTTTTTTATTCAAAATTTTGACATGCATGACCGCAAAGAAAAATTCAAATATTCGCATCCGCCTCGATTTGTGGGTGACCTAGGGATCCGTGAGTTATATAAATTTTAATAAAATGATTATTTTAATTATATATTTATAATTAAAATTATATATTTATAATTAAAATTATATAATTTTCTAATACTTTATATATCTTTTACGATTTTTTAAAAATATTTTTTTTTTGCGGGTTGGCGAGTACCTGCGATTCAAATTGGGCGACTCGCATCCGCTCCGCCTAAAATCGACTTGACCTGCACCTGCACCCACATGTTAAATTTTTCGAATTGGCGGACCCGTATTTGCGGCGGATCAAACGGAACGGAACCTGCGGATAAAAGCTCAAATTCCCAGCTTTATATAGAATTACTAGGTGTTTTCCTGCACCATGTGCAGTAAAAAATTTTTAAAATATTTTTTAACAGATAAATATAAATTATATTTTTTTATTTATTAATATTATAAATTTTTTTTTTCTTATCAATATTTTAATATAAATTTGATTTAACTGAACATTAAAATTAAGATAAAAACAATTTTGTTTATTTTGAATTATATTTTAGAACGTGCATGTATATATCTAAAATTATAATCTTAGGTAGATTTTCTATCTATTTATTTTAATTAAATATATTAAATAAATATGTAAAATTGCATAATTGTCAAAAATTAAAGTTAAACAATATTTATAAAATCTGTAGATATATATATATATATATAAGAAACTAATGATTTTACGATTTAATTTGATTTTATGATTTAATTTTTAAAATTTTCTAAAAATATGTATATATTTTTGAAATATTTTTAATTTAAATGATATATTTATTTTAGTGATGGTTTATGAGTTATTACCATATTTTAAAAAAGTCCAAAAATATAAATCGACAATAAATGTAATATATGAGTTATTACCATATTTTAAAAAGTTTACCAAAAATATAAATTAACATTAAATATAATTGTCAATGTCATATTAATATATGTCATCAATTTTAGTAGCCATGTCATATTATTTTTTTGAAAATGATTGTAGAGAAGACATGTAGCAAAATCACCCTTCAGATATAGTCTAGAGGATGTAAATCATAATTGTCAAAAATTAAAGTTAAAAAATATTTATAAAATCTGTAGATATATATATAAGAAACTAATGATTTTACGATTTAATTTGATTTTATGATTTAATTTTATAATTTTCTAAAAATATGTATATATTTTGAAATATTTTTAATTTAAATGATATTTCGAAATTTGAAATGCCATAATTGAATATATTTATTTTAATAATGATTTATGAGTTATTACCATATTTTTGAAAAATCCAAAAATATAAATTGAAAATAAATGTAATATATAAGTTATTACCATATTTTAATAATTTTACCAAAAAATATAAATTAACATTTAATATAATTTTCCATGTCATATTAATCTATAAGACATGTAATCAATTTTAGTAGCCATGTCATATTATTTTTGTGAGAATGATTGTAGAGAAGACATGTGGCAATTTTTTTTAATTTAAATGATGTTTCGAAATTTGAAATTCCATAATTGAATATATTTATTTTAATGATGATTTATGAGTTATTACCATATTTTTAAAAAGTCCAAAAATATAAATCGAAAATAAATGTAATATATGAGTTATTACCATATTTTAAAAAGTTTAACAAAAATATAAATTAACATTAAATATAATTGTCTATGTCATATTAATCTATAAGACATGTCATCAATTTTAGTAGCCATGTCATATTATTTTTGTGAGAATAATTGTAGAGAAGACATGTGGTAAAATCATTTCTCAAATATAGTCTAGGAGATTTGGGTAAAGGTTGAGACACCTTATGGTATTAAAAATTAATAAATAAAAACAGAGGTACTATTTTTTTTTTGTCTTCACTGGAAAGTGAAAACACAGTAAGGACGCTCGTCTTTTTGTCGAAACGGATGCTCGATTTGTTCTAGCCGGCTTTTGCTGTTTGCGGGGGCAAGTGGGCGGCCTTGATTAGGTCTTTCACACGTTTCATATACGTACAAACAATGATTGATTCTACTGGAAGTTTGCACTATCTTCTTTTCAGACAGAGATTTTATTTCATAGGCTAAAAGAGTTTGCAAGTACTTGTTTTTTGCCGTACTTGTGCTTTCCCCTTATTTTTTACAAGCCCTGAATCTTCTATCAGTAGTAGTATCTTGTGGTTTAGGTCAACTCATTAGTTTTAGAGTGTTGCATGCTTTTAATGATTACAAAAAAATTTTTTTGTAAAAGAATGATTACAAAATTATAAAAAGTAATAATTGTATTATTCGAATTTGACTTTATTAAAAGCTAGAATTTTGTTCTATAATTTATTTATAGATATACAATCAAATTTCCCATATTAGAAAGTAATCTCCAAAGAAGTTTAAACTGAAAACACAAATCAACCAACCTATTAAACCACCACTAGACCATTACATTTAATTTAATATTTTACAGATTATATAACAAATTAAATGAATTAATTGTGAGTAGTAATTCCATTTTTTTTGTTTCATTTCTTTTGAAATCTTTGTGTTATCAGGTCGTTTTATCGAACTTTCATGCTACATTTAAAGGAAAGCAGCATAATAGTGCTAAATTTGTGGTAGTGAACCTGCCAAATATGGTTTTAAAAGGAAAACTCTTTTAAAAGCATCTAAAAGCAAAAGTCTTAAAAAATCATTTATCCTCTCGTGACTTAATACATTGAATGGAAGGCCGAAGGCATACTATAAATATCTTATTATATAAAGCTTGGTTCTTCAAAGTTACTAATTAACATGATCGCGACACATGGCAATTGTGTATTTAAGATTATGACATGTGTTAAGTTATAACTTTATATAAATAGTTAATTAATAGTATTTTTCCTTTTTAAGTTTTAAACAAAATATTGTAAACAAATAATAAGTTCATACAAACAATTATTTAATATTATTTTCCTTTTTTATGTCCAAAAAATAGAAAATTTAAACGTTATACGAACATAATTTTCCTTAATTATGAACAAATATAATTATAATATTTATTTAATATTATTTTTCCTTTTTAAGGTTTATACAAAATAATTGTTAACGAAAAAAATTATATACTAATAATTATTTAATAGTAAGCTTCCTTTTTAAAATAATAAATATAAAATTGTATAAGCTATATGAAAATAAATTTCCTTTTTAATAAATTATAATTTTGCTTTTTAAAAAAAAATCATGAAAAACAGAATTATGAAAGAAATAGTAGTTTAAAAATTTTCTAAACTAATTATAAAAACCTGAGATTTAAATTGTAAATAAAAATAGATTTATAAAATAGAATGTGTTCCATTTGAAACAAATCCTAACATAATAAATAGTCCTACAAAAATAGTCTTTTAAAGTTCAATTTATGAATTAGTATTTTTAGAAAAGGAAAATTTACAAATTACCATTTTTATATTATATACTGTTAAAAATATTTGATAGTAATTTTAATTTTTTGATTGCGATATGTGTCAATAAATTTTTAAGATTGTGACATGTGTTAAAATACGATACAATTTCTTTTGTAAGGATTTTTTATTATATAAAGTTTGGTTCTTCAAAATTATTAATTAACATGATTGTGACACATGACAATTTTATATTTAAGATTGTTACATGTTTTAAATAAAATCTTATTATAAATAATTATTTAATAGTAATTTTATTCTTTTTGTTAGTAATTAACATGATTGTGACACATGACAATTTTATATTTAAGATTATAATATGTGTTAGATAAAATCTTATTATAAATAATTATTTAATAGTAATTTTCCTTTTTTAGAAAAGGTATTGTAAGTAAAACAATTTCCATACAAATAGTAAATTAATTCCTTTTTTAAATCAAAAATGAAAATTGTAAAAGCTATATGAAAATAATTTTTCTTTCCAAAAAATTCTAATTTTCCTTTTTGTGTTAAATAAAAATTTTCATATAAATAATTATTTAATAGTATTTTTCCTTTTTTGTGAAAAATTATTGTAAATAAAAAATTCCCATACAAAATGTAAATTAATAATAAATTTCCTTTTTATATCTAAAATGAATATTGTAAAAGCTATATGAAAATAATTTTTCCTCTCAAAAAATTCTAATTTTCCTTTTTTTAAAAATCGTGAACAAATAGAATTATAAAATAAAAATATTATTTTAATAAGATTAATGTTTTTACAAATTTATAACTAATTAATAGTAATTTTGTTTTTTCTGCGAAACAAATTATTGTAAATAAAATTATTTCCATAAAATAGTAAATTAATAGTAATTTTCCTTTATAAATCTAAAATGAAAATAGTAAAAGCTATATGAACAATAATTTTCTTTTTATAAGAAAATCATGAAAAAGAGAATTATAAAAGAAAAATTGTAGTTAAATAATATTTAAAATGAATGATAAAATCCTAATAATACACCAAACTGTTTAATAATAAATCTATGATTTAGCTAAAATCATAGATTACTTTTATTTTATCCTAATCAAAAATGTAAAAGAGTATTTAATATTATTTTTTATTTTTATTTTAAATAAAAAGAATATTTATAAAATAGATTATTTTTCCTTTTTAAAAAACAATTCAAGCAAAATAAAATTTTAAAAACTTATTTAATAAATCATTAGATTAGTACATAATAAAATGTATAATGTTATCATTTACTTGATTCGACTTTCAATTTTTCTTATTTTTCATTCAATTTCTTATTTTAGGTTGGGTTCAATTCAAACATTTAGATATAATGTTTTTTTCTAATCCAAGTAGTAATTTGATAACAATTCATCTATATGCCATTATTATAAAATACAAATTTTAACTTGAACTTATGTATGAAAATTATTTTTAGTTATACAATAAATCTTACACAACGTATGCAAATAAATCATAAAATTATAATAAAGTGATTATTATTTTATGTTTTTTATTAAATTAAAACATCAAACAAAACCGTTGCAACGCAACGGGCTCATATCTAGTATATAATATAAATTAGTGAGAAGCAGTATATGCTGCAAAATCTGCAAAGAACGTTCATAAGATAATTAATAGTAGGTTAGACCGACCCAATGAAATTTATATGGAAGGCGAACTAATCAGTGCTCTCCACGCGGGCATTGTGATTAGTTTTAGAAAGACAATTTGTACGCCATCGAAAATATTATTGTGAATACGCTTTTGTGATAGTATTTTATAAAGGATTTTTTTTTATTTTTTGTCTCATTCATCAACAAAACCGTACATTGTGCTGAATTACCAAATGTAGTTTGAAAGTTTCTTTGCTAGTGTATCAACAATTGCATCTGCATCTCTGAAGATTCCGAGGACATTGTAATTGCACTCAGCAGAATTCATCTTCTTGATACCATTTAAATAAGCTGGCAATGCTGTGTCTCCTGTTTGATTGTAACTTGGGATCCATTGCACCAAACTTTAGCCAAAAAAAAAAGCCTTAGGATCCATAGACACATTGCATTGAAAATAGGGCTACCACATGGCAGGTTTCTCTCTTCAGTTACACATGCTGTGTTGACGTGGTATTGTGTATGGACTTTAAAACTTTATTGTACGTACTTTTTTTTCTCTCTCTTTTTTGGGTTTTATCAACCCGTGATACCGAGACGATGAACATTTTTTTTTTGATAAATGCTATCGGTCGATCCGGTCGATCTCGAGACGAACGCACTTAATGCTACAGAGTGGACTAGCCCGAAAGCGTACCATACTGTCTGACCTGAGTTTGGAATACCTTCCGACTAAAGCGAGGGAGTAGACCGATCATCTGTTACGGACCACCATGTAAACTACTTGGGTCGAAGCCCAAGCCTAGACTTGCCAAGTAGTGATAATTTAGTTTCCAGAGGAAGACGATGAACAATTAATCACCTATTAATCGCTAAATAGCACAATACGACTGATTTGCGACTGATCAGCCTAGTTGCAAATCATCGTGTCGCAAAACTCATTAGTCCTAAATCAGTCGGTATTTAACAACTGATTTAGGATTGAATTGCGATTAGGTTGAAAAGTCGCAATTCAGTCACCATTCAGTCATTAAAGTTTTTGCCTAAACTGCGACAATATTACAACTGAACTACGATTTACTGGATGTCGTTATATAGTTGCAGGATAGGCAATCCTTAATCGGTCGTAAAACCTTCAGTCGCTAAAAAGTCGTAATATAACGATTGGGTTATGAGTTGACTGATAACCACTTATATTTATGACAGAGTTGACTGATGGACCACTTATTTAGTGACTGATTATAACTACTATATTTTGGGAAAATATAGTGACTGATGTAAGACTTCATTTTGTATAATTGGTATCTTTTATTTTGTTGGTATCCTATTTGAAACAATACGTGAATATAAGAATTTAAATTGAAATTCAGAAAGGAAAATATTTAGAAGAAATATTTCATACAACAAATCACAAAAGAAACTCCTATTGCTGGAGTTCTATAAACTATTCTATCTTGATATCTTCTATAAGAACATGTTTGAGTTTCACAGAAATGGGTGTTTCCATACCTCTAATCATCTGGTGCCAGTGTATCGACAATAGAAGGATCCTAGACGAACAATGTACTCTCCAATTTTACTGTATGACCTGATCATATGAACCTGTCTTCTGCTATTTATTCCCTCTATACACATCTACTAAGTTATATTTGATCGGATCTACTAAAAAAGTCCACAAAATGGAAAAGCCAATTTTGGCCAATTTTTTTAAATACATAAGAGCATCTCTAAGACCAATATTATATTTGAGGTTTGTTTAACCTTACATTTTAGGGTTGAAGATATTTTTCTCTAATGGTAAATCTTAAAAAAAGTTTTATATTTTACACTTTAATTTTTATTTTAGACAAAAATCAAATAAAAGCATCAAACTTTTATAACAACTAAACACATACGATAAAATTATTATAAACAATATTTATTGATAAATTATAACATTATTATTTCAAATTACATATAAATAAAAGACTTATACACGAAATCATATTTAGTTAAAAAATATATAATTATCGTTTTTATTTCTATATATGATCAATTAGTGCACATAAACTTCTTTATTTTTTATTTTTAGATTACGAGTTAAAATAGTTGCAAACGAGTGTTTTTAGAGATATATTTTTTACTATATCAGAAGATAGAATTTTGAATATTTAATCTATACCATTCACTAGATTACATTTGCCATCAACCACTGGAATAAAATCTTATCCAATATCATCTAATAATCTTGAATATTTAATCTACACCATTCTCTAGATATCGTATGCTATCAATCGTTGGATTATTATCCCATCCAAATATCTTATAAACTTTTTTTTATATTTAATCTACACCATTCAATAGATTTCACATGGCATCAACCATTAGATCATAATCTTGTCCAATCTACTTAGCATATTAGATAAGAAAATCTGTAAAACTGTATTGTTTACCACTCATTTGAAATTTTATTTATTCATTTTCATCTATAAACCATAGGTTACAAACAATAAAAAATATCACATTCAATAATATTTTATGTGCTAAAATGTGGAAAAGAATAGATACTCATCGTTCAATCATCATGGAAATTAGTTATTATGTCGTGTGTACTTAGAAATATCACAAGATCCAATTTGTAGTAATAATCCATCTCTAGGAAAGCTACGGGAAAAAAAATTAAAAATAGCCACAATGGAAAAAAAGACGAGGGTTAGGTAGGTAACAATTCTTCAGTTGATATTAGTTATGGGGGTATACATAAATGACAAAAATGAAAACATGAGTTTTAAACAGCATCAATAAGACAAAAGTAAGTTAAAGAGAGACTTTGCAGTTTTGCAGTTTGTGAGAGTAGCAGTTAAAGATAGCCAACAATGCCTCCATGTGGCTCATCGATGCCTTGGTTCATTGGAAGAAATGCTGCTTGTTCTTCCGTGGTTTGATTCATCAAAGGAACATTGTCTTGTTCTTCAAGTTGTATCTGCGCAGGTAAATTTCTGACGGCATTGTCATGTTGTTGTGGAGTAACCGTTGGGAGTGTGCTGTTTTGTCCTTCATATTGAGAATATAGCTGAGCCGACCATGGAACATGCTCCTGCTCCTCGAAGGCATGATCCACCATAACTGGAACCTGTGAATGATCAGTTTCCCAAAACTTTTGGTCCAATGGGGAGAGATAGGTGACTTGTCCAAAAATCTGATTTTTCTGTTGGGTAAGAGACAAGTTTGAGTCTTGCATCAGACTTTGTTGCTGAGCAGATAGCTCTCCAGGAGCTACGAGATCATCTTTTTGAGCCCAAAACAGAGCAGAAGAACCAAAATCTTGATGCTGCTCCTCCTCTGTGGCTTGGGCTAAGTGTGGAGGATCATCCATAAGTGAGTGATAGATTGTTTGCGATCCAAGAATATCGTTTTGCTGCTGACCTGTAGATTCTCCAGAAAACTGAAAAGAAGAACCCAAGCCTTGATGTTCATCCACTGAGAAATGTTGATGTTGAGCAGCCAAGTGTTGTGTCATTAGATCCATGTTTTGTCCCAAATAATGATGAGCCAAGGATGGACCAGAATACCCATCCCACAATTGCACCTCATTCAAGTCTTGATTCATCATCTTTCTGGAGACGATCCGTCATCTCCTGTCCTAAAAACTGGTTTTGATTCTCAACCATATCTCCAAAACCTTGACCATATTGCCCTATGTGTCTAGGAATATGGTCTTGCTGCTGCTGACCATAAGACCCAAAGTTCTGATGCTCCTCCAAGCCTTAATTCAATAATGGACCGTTTGAGTCTTGTCCCATTATCCCTTGGTGTTCCGTTCCTGGTGGTGGTTGTGGCTGTCCGATCATTAAAGGTGCGAATGTTGGAGCATATTGAGCATTGTCTTTATCCGGATGAAACCGGATTCTACAGAGAACCAATTCTTGAAAACCCGGTCTATCTAAAAGAAACTCATGCATATTCCAACCAGTCTTTTTCCCATCTCTCTGTGTTGCACCATTGGTTATGAAGCTAGCATAGTGCAGGGAACCGATCCTAACTCCTTCTTTGTCGATAACCTTGGTCAAACCAGTTGTCTTCCATCTCCCTGACTCACCCACCTTACGGCACGGTCTCCACGAGTCAGGTTTTCTCGTCACCACCGGTTTCCGCGTGACAAAGTAATACCACTCATTCTCACAGGAGCTATCATGTCTTACGTGCTGAACAAGCCACGGTGCTGTCTCGTACAGAATATGATTGTCGATTATGAGACTAGAGCGTTCACCTCTATCAATCCGCTTGCGAAGGATGTTGATGAGATCAACACGTGTGGGATTAAAATGCCCATGCGAGATTCTTGGTGTTTCTGAGGAAAAAGAAGATAAAAAAAGCTTAGAGCTTTCTCAAGGAGGCAGAGGCAGAGATAAATGTTGAGATGTAGAGTATCCCACATTTCAGTAGATAGCGCTTAACATAATATCATAAATTAAGAAGCACGTGTAACATGATATCCAATCATAGGTTTGGGTTATTACATATCTTAAATTAGGTGCACAAAAAAAAACATATCTTAAATCAAAACTTAATTGGAAAGGTGATTACTTATGCTCTTTCCAATATGGGAAATTTGGAGCCATATACATAGTAGAAAAAATATCAACTATATATCCATAACAAGCTGATGGCTATGATATTTGTGTAATATTTGCCATATTGTCCTTTAATGGGTTTTTTTCTTTTTTCTTTTCTTTTATAAATATGGTTTCCCTTTCAATTTTTAATTACTTTCAATTTCTGTAAAAACAATTATACAATTTTGTTGTTTAGATAATAAAAACAAGTCTTTTTTTCTACACATAATATGTTTTGAAAATTTTAAAACAAACATATATTTTATAAATTTTATATAATATTTCATAATCGCAATTTTGAATCTATACTATTTTAAATTACAGTATAGTCTGATAAATTTCTTTTTCTCTTCTTTTGTAATTTATATCTCCTTTTGTGCCTTCTGGTTTTTCTTACTCACTACTTGATCAGTTACACTGTTTTGTTCTCCAACACTGTCGCCACTCATCATCTCTTTCTCTCTAAAGAAATTTTAGAGAATTTCATATATACAAAGTTTGTAGGAGTGTCGAGTATTTCATACTATAATATGTATAACATAGTCACGGAATAGATAAATGTTTAGATTTAGGGTTTAAGGTTTAAGATTAGGGTTTGGGTTTAGGGTATATAGTTTGGGTATATGGTTTGGGTTTAGGGTATATGGTTTGGGTTTAGGGTTCAGAGTTTGGATTGATGGTTTAGGGTTTGGGTTTATGGTATATGATTTGGGTTTAGGGTTTGGGTTTAGGGTTTAGTATTTGGGTTTACGGTATATGGTTTGGGTTTAGGGTTTAGTGTTTGGGTATATGGTTTGGGTTTAGGGTTTGGGTTTAAGGTATATAGTTTGGGTTTAGGGTTTAGTGTATATGGTTTGGGTATATAGTTTGGATTTAGGATATATAGTTTGGGTTTAGAGTATAGTGTACTCGTCACAAACCCTTCATCTTTTTTAGCTTTTTTATTTTTTCATTCTTTTCATAATGGTTTTTCTTCATTTTCTTTATAATAGTTGTTGTTATAAAATAATTGTTTTGTACTATATACTGGATAAATATAGTATAGTATGATATTGGGCGTTGTGTTTATTATCTCTCACTCGCTGGAAAGGAGAGCGTTGCCTAATTTTATGCCAAATTGACACAACTTTTCATGCATGGCTATATTCTTTATATATGGTGCTGCTATGATTATTAAGTAAATTGACCCTTCCAATATTGTATTTAGATAACAATAAAGCAGAAATGACGTGGATAAAACTTGTAGCAGAACTTATATTTTTCAAGACAATGTCTTCTGTTATTTATAAGAATACTTTATCATGTAACCTAGAAATTAAATAGAATTACTGGGGGTAAGAAAGCTGGACGTAACCAAACAAAAATTGATAAAACAAATTGGAATAATATAATGTTTACATACCTGAATTATTTGAGTCAAATCAAATTAAATGATTTGACTTCAAATTATATGAAATTTTTTAAAAAACTGATAATTAATAATACAATTGAAAATAAATAGAACAATAGCATTATTTAAATTTTGATTTATGCATTTAAAAAAAAATAAAACTTGAACTAAGTTATTTTAAACATAGTTATATCCAAATAATTTTTTTTATCTCATCTATTTTTTTACCAAATAAAATCAAACTGAAAGAGCCAAATACTAAATAACAATCCCAGGAAATTATCGATTTATGAAGAATTGTCTAAATGAATATGCCATAACAATATAAAATTAATAATATCTTAAATAAAAACTAAATTATGATAGATGTAATGAAATATTTAATTTTGTCTATTTAAATTAAACCAAAATCAATATATCATATCATTAATGAACAATAATATATATAACTATGAATTTTAAGAAAATATCTTACCATTATTCATGATTTCGACAAAATTTCTCGAGGATATGAACAAAATCTTCTTTCTTTTGGAACCTCCTGATGTAAATATTCAATTTCTCACTTTTAAATAGGATGCATTATAGTATATGATCTTTTGAGCTTATATCAAATATACAGTTTACAATTATATGAACAAACATGATTCAATACAATGGTATTTATAAAGTTAGGCCGATTTAGAAAATAAAGAATGAAGTAATATATGGTAATAAAATGAATATACAGTTTTGTGCAAAAAAAGATACGACCGCAAAATAGTCAAAGTTTCAAAAAAGAGAACTAAATAATTGAAATGCATGAAAATTTAGAAACTACATAATAAAAATTTAAAAAAAAATTGACTGTAACGAAGTTAAAAAAGGAAATTTCTTCTTTTATCTAATTTCTATTTTTCAGAGAGAAAAAGCATTCTTTATTTTTTACCGTAAATTTCGTATTCAATTGGATCATGATTCCATTTTAAAAGACTTCATCATTATTATAAATCTATTGTGTCTTTCAGTGATATCTCAATTTAAAATTTTTTTATATTTATATTTTTTTCTTCCGATATGTTTCTCATCATTTCCTCTTTTCATTATTTGTTCTCATTTTGTCTCATGTTAGATGTTTTATCTCTTTAATCATTTGCTTGGTTATGTCTTCTCTGAGAGTTAATTACTCTTTTCTATTTTAAGAGGTCTAATGGCCGATAATAAGTTAAGGCAAAGTGTATTAGTCAAAACTAAGAATCAAATGTCCGTTAAGATTTTTAGGTGTAATCTAGACTAGGATAAGACCTGTGTTTTAGGTATGGTGAATTTATATGAAAACTATTTAAAAAATAGTGTATAGAAAAATAAATTTATATTCTTGATCGAATTAATATTTTTGGCCCGTAAAAATATTTTTATACGTTTTGTTAATTACGTAATTTATTTACTGATGAGCTGATCGTATTTTTATAAATATTTTAGGTAAGAAAATCACTTATCGTATTTTTTTTTTTGTCAGCTGTCCATCTTATCTAGATCAAGTGGTGGTCCGACGAGCCGAGTCTCCGTGGAGCCTCTCCATCTGACCGGGTCTGATCTATATGGAAAAAAATGTATCCTCTCTTTCTTGCTTCTTTAGCTAGAGCATCGGCCCGTCCATTCATGTTTCGAGGAATATGAGATAGTCTCACATCCTCAAAATCTTCATGGAGGCCCTGGAAAATCCCGATCTCTGTCGCGAATGCTGGCCACTCCCCCGGATTCGTAATCATGTCCACTAGATCTGTGCAGTCCGTCTCGAAACTTATCGTGGTGATCCTCATGTTCCTCATACATGAAGCTGCCCAGAGTAAACTTTCCATCTCAGCGTGAAGTGCTGAGAGGCTCCTACTACATGCCCTTTGTCCAAAGGATACATAGCCCATTTGGTCCTTGAAATTCCACCCTAAGCCACTAACACTGCCATTATCAATCCATGAAGCATCAATTCGGCAGGTAGGGATTCGGGATATCCAAGGGGGCCCTGTCTCCACTTCTGAAGAATGGGTACCGTCATGTTCCCCCTCTTCGTCCTCCTTTTCGTTAGCCGTCTTCCAACATTCGGCCTCGAGTGTCGCATGTTGAAGAGTATCCATCGGGGATACGACTTTCCCATTGAAGAGTTTGTCGTTCCTCGCCTTCCAGATGTACCAACAGATCCATGGGAAGGTATCGAGTTGTGGTCTCAAGGGAGCCACCTCTTTTATCTTCCAAAACAGAAAGTTCATGTTTTGGTATATAGATATACTCGGGAAGTAACCCGGAAGGGACGGATAGTCCGATAAAGCCCAAACCTGCATGGCTGGGGGGCACTCAAAAAGAAGATGATTAATCGACTCCACTGGGGCAGCACATCTTGGACAACTCCTATCGGTACCCAAGTGTCTATAAGTGAGCCTCTCTGCTGTTGCCACACAGCCCGAGAGAGCTTGCCACAGGAAATGCTTCATCTTGCTTGGAGCTTTTATCTTCCAAACATTGCTTAGAAGACACGTGAAGCTCGGTTCACTAACCACATCCTGTGTAAGACTCCGTTTCATTGATTGAAGTAGGTCATAACCGGTCTTAACTGGATATACTCCTGACTTAGTATGGTTCCAAGCATAACCATCTGGTAATAGGGAGCGAGAGGGTTTTAGCCCAAGTATCAAAGGTATATCATCAGGATGAAAGAATTATCTCAAAAGTGGTATATCCCACTCCTTGGTATCATCCTTAATAAAGGACTGAACAAGGAGTTGGGGGAGCCTGTAGACAATATGTTCGGCAGGTCTCGGTGGTCGCGCCCTTGAATCTGGGACCCAAGGCTCACTCCATACTCTCGTATCGTTGCCCGATCCAATTGTCTTCCGTAAACCAGAGAGAAGTAGAGGTTTTGCTGCCATGATACTACGCCATCCATATGATGGCGAGTATGTCCGTCGATCTTCTAAAGGAGAGGTGTGATGATAATACCTTCCTTTTAGAACTCGTGCCAGTAAAGAGTTTGGGTAATGAATTAATCTCCACAGTTGTTTTGCAAGAAGCGCTATGTTGAAATCGTGGAAATCTCGAAAACCTAGTCCTCCCAAATCTTTGGGAATACAGACTTCGTCCCACGCTATCAATTGTAAACCTCTGCTGTTTTGTTTTGAGCTCCACCAAAAGTTTGAAGTCGTGCTCCTGAGCTTATCAGTAATACCCTGTGGAAGTAAGTAACATGACATAACATAAGTCGGGACTGCTTGAGCCACCGATTTAATCTGGACTTCTTTTCTTCCTTTCGAGAGAAGTCTCGATGACCAATTATTTGTTCGCCCAATGAGCCGATCTTGTAAAAAAGAGAACACTTTCATCTTCGAACCACCAATTTGTTCAGGTAATCCAAGGTACATCCCCATGCCTCCTTCAGAAGAGAACCCTAACACTTCTTTTATATCTTTTTTCCGAGAAGACTCCACTTGGTTTCCAAAGAACATGGAAGATTTTGACGTGTTTAATCTTTGGCCTGAGGCTTTTCCATATATGTCTAGAATGTCCATGATCTCTTTGCATTGGCTTAATTCTGCCTTACAAAAGAAAAGACAATCATCTGCAAAAAGGAGATGGGAGACCCTTGGGCTCGCTCTTGCAACCCGAAGCCCAATAATCTTCTTCTCCATTTCTGCTCCATTTAGGAGTGAGATCAGTGATTCGGTGCACAAGATAAACAAAAAAGGGGAGAGAGGATCTCCTTGTCTCAAGCCTCTCTTTGGTAGGATTTTTTCCCTCGGTTGCCCGTTGACTAAGACTTGATATGAGACCGACGTGACACAACACATAATGAGGTCAACTAGTCTTTTATCAAAGCCCATCTTCTCCATCAAAGCTGATATGAAATTCCATTCCACTCTATCGTAGGCTTTGCTCATGTCTGTTTTGATAGCCATAAAGTCTTGTCTACATCTCTGGTTTGTCCTCAAGGCATGAAAATTTTCTTGTGCTATTAGGATGTTATCCGTGATCAAGCGTTTGGCTACAAAGGCAGATTGTGTCTCTGAGATCAAACGCGGAATAACCCTCTTTAGTCTCTTGCAAATTAGCTTAGATATAATCTTGTAGCTAACATTACAGAGGCTAATGGGTTGGAATTCAGACATATCCCGAGGTTTCTTCTTTTTTGGAATGAGGCAGATATTCGTTTGATTCAAAGCAGGATCGAATAGGCCAGTCTCGAAAAAGTCTTGTACAAGTTTAACTATATCTTGACGCATCTCCCGCCAGAATCTCTGGAACAATCTACTCGTCATGCCATCCGGTCCGGGTGCTTTATCCGGGTTTATATCAAAAAGGGCTTTTCTAATTTCTTGTTCTCACGGTTTCTCTAAGAGTAAACCATTGTCAGCCTGGGTCACCTTCACTGAAATGAACCGCAGGGAATTATCTATCTCTGATGGTGAGGAAGTAGAGAAAAGATCTTGAAAGTATTGAACAGCCACGTTCTCCACCTCGATCTCTCTCTCTACTAGATTCCCATGTTTGTCTTTTATACTGATGATCCGATTTTGGGCTCTTCTTTGCTTGGTGATGCCATGGTGGAATTTTGTGTTTCTATCCCCATATTTGTGCCATTGGTCCCTACTCTTTTGTTCCCAAAAAGAGTTCTCTTCTCTAAAGGCCATAATAAGCTGTCTTCTTAGATCCTCCAATTCTTCTGTTGTAGAGTTTTCATCATCTTCGGAAAGATCTATTTTATTTTTTAATTCTTCAATCAAGACGGCAGAGTTTGTAGGATTATTCTTTCTCCAAGAACTGATTTTATTTCGACATGAGGTAACTTTTTGATGAAAATTCCGAACTGGAATTGCATCAAACTGTCCCCACCCCGAGGTTACTGCTTCTTTAAAGCCTGGTTTTCCTATCCACCTCTTGTCAAATCTAAAATTTTTCCTTGTCCTTCGGGAGATAGATTGAATGCGTGCTAGGACCGGCCGGTGATCTGAACCCCATAGTCGTAGGAATTCTACAACTGACTGGCCAAATAAGGCATGCCATTCTTCATTTGCCACTGCTCTATCAAGCTTGCATTTAACTTTTCCGGTACTTCTTCTTCCCACCCACGAGAAGGAATTACCTTTATATGGGAAGTCAAGCATCCCACAATTTTCTAACATGATACGGAAAGGGAGGAAAGAGCTCTCTAAACGACGTCTTCCTCCCCTCTTTTCATGGTTACCAGTGATCTCATTGAAATCTCCAATCATAAACCACGCCTCACTTCGGTTGGTACTCATGCGTGACAATCGTTCCCAAACTAGGTCTCGATGTCTAACAACAGGGTCGCCATACACAAAAGTCATAAAAACTGCATGTCCTTCAAATCTGGTTTCAATATCAATCATGTGCGTATCCGCATACAAAATAGTAACCAAAGGATCATCCATATAAAAAAGTGCTAGACCACCGCTTCGTCCACGAGGCTCCACGGTACAAACTTGATCGTAACCATAAGATACTTGCAAATTTTGGAGAACATGACGATTATTTTTTGTTTCTGATAAAAATAAAAATTTAGGTAGGAAACAATGATATAACTCATCAAGATGTTCCTTTGTTAGATCAGTTCCTACTCCTCAGCAATTCCATGCTACAATATTCATTTTACAAAATTTTTGTTTTTTTTAGAGATTTATATGTATACTAGACACATCAACATCGGTAAAAAAACTAATGTGATGAGCCAGAACAAATTGCTTTTTGAAGTAGACACCACCCGTATGATCTTGTATGTTCTTTATCAGTGAAATGCAAAGACTTGCAAGCTTCGTTGCTTCAGCCGTAGCTTTTTCCGTAGCTCTTTAAAAAATCCAATTTATTTGAGATCACCACGGGAAAAACAGTCACCACCACCAAGAATTATGCATAAATCAGCAGGGATAAACAGAGATTCCTGGTAAATAATAGAGATCTTCCAGCACTTAACAATAATTCTTGACCCAAGAGATAATATTTTTTAAACCTCCCAATCAGCTTTCAAGAATCCAAAATCTGAGAAAATCAAGTCATCTTCTTCCTCTTGCCCGTGAAGCTGTTTGCATTATTATTCTTCTTTGGAGTAAAGATTCGCCATGGTTACTCATTAACCAGAATTTGGAACTACAAAGAGATCTTAGAGGTTTGATAATCCTTGTTCAGATGGAAGAAAGCAAAACGTTTTAGTCACCCACGACTTATAAACGTTGCTTGTTTTGACAATAGAACCAATTGATTCTAGAGCAGTACGGCGGAGATCCGGTGAAGAGCACCGTCCTTGTTAAGAGCTTGGACTTAACTTTTCCAGGAAGAACTTAAGCTTGAAAAAAAACCTCTCCAGATCTAGATTGAGACGATGGAGAGGGTGATGATGGAGGGGGCGGCTTTCACGGAGGAGGTCTTCACGGAACCGTCGAAGTAGAAGTGTAAAATTCAAATTTGAATCTAAAAAGCAGATCGGAGAGGGGACCTCGGGAAGAGGCCAGAGAGCTTTTTCTCTCTCTACATTCTCTCTCTCTCTGTTTGGTCCCTAAGAACCTAACGTTTAGGCCGAAGAATCTCAGGTCTACTATTTGGTTACAATGAAACTATGTCAGCTCGGTTTTATATCATGATTTAGAAATTTAAAAATATGGTTATGAGAAGTTTACGTTCATGTGCCAATTCTATCTATCTTCAATTTTTTTTTTTTGTTGTTTTTTCATTTTGGTTATTGCTCGATATAATTATTGATTTTGGAGTTTATTCTCATTTCGTTCATTTGTTTTGGTCTGAGATTTAGAAACTATTTAAGATTTAAAATTATTAAAGAGATACACATTTAAGTTAAGATCCGCGTCTGTGCAGAATAAATATTTTATATTTATTACTTAATTTATGTTTTCTGCATTTTATGAAATAATAAAATATTAATTATAGATTAAATAACTAAAAAATCAGTTACTATTATGTAATAAATTGGCATGCATATATAAATCAAACGATCACTCTCGTTTATTTACAATCATTTTAGGATAAATAAATCAAAACAATCAATCTTATCTATTATATATGATATATAATTAAGTTTAATTGATATTAACATAGATATATAGTATACTTTTAATATGTATATTTATTAAACATCATTTCTACTCATATGATTTTATGATTATTTGTATATTTGTGTAACAAAATTTTACACCAACGAAATTGTTTTTTATGTGAGATGGTTAGTGGTTTCAATAATTTATAATCATTTATAAAAAACAGTGAAGATTTAAAAATAAAAATATTAAGTTTTCAATATATGTTCAATGCAAATATCAAAATATAAGTATGTATTTTCATATGATGTATAGTTTAATTTAAACGATATATATATATATATTAACGTAAACGCCTATTAAAATAAAATTATTTATTCATATAGTTTTATAATCATTGTATCTTATTAAAGAAAAAAAATTAATCATTTATCAGAAAAGTTTATGTGAGACTTTTAATAGTTTTAGTAATTTATAGTCATTTTGAAAAAATCAAAATATAACATATACAAAAATCTAAATTTTTATTATATGATTAATATAATTTTGTAATTTATTTTAATAATAAATAATTAAACAAAAATAATAGAAAGTATACAGATTGTTAGCAAATCTTTAATATTTAAAATCATTAATTTCCATATATATTTAAATCAGATTAGGTAATTCCGTAAGTTTTATTTAAGGAAATAATAAATAATAAATTTCAATTTGATTTGAATGGTACATAATAGATATACATACTATATAATATAATATTTCCTAGCAATTTAATTTTGGACTAACAAAATTTTTGATTGATTCTCAAACCGCCACATAAACAAAATTAGCATTCTAATTATGTGACAATTCAGCAGTGTACTTTTTAATTAGTACAAATTACATGTTATAACTTTTAAAATGTTTCTATATTAATATATAGGGGATTAGCTACTAAATTGTTATTACTTTTTTCATCGGTTTAATTCGCGGTGATGGAAAATATTGGTAGCATTCATATATACATGGCAGATCTGATCACAATCCATAGAAAATTTAATTTTGGCTTCTAAATTTTTTGGAAGTTATATATATAGACTTAGGTCTCTAAATTATGGAAAAACTCTTATCAATCTTTTTAATAAATATTTATGACTCCAAAATTTCAAATATGGTCTTGTATTTATACAATGGTGGTGACGCAACCAATGGGTTAAAGGAATGTTTTTGGTGATGAACATTGAAATATAACATTGGAACCATGTCTTATCTCATATATTGATGAGCCGAGGATGGACCAAAGTACTTATTTTACTCTTCATTCAAGGTTTGATTTAGCATATTAGAACCTTTCGAGTTCCGATTTCCGAATACCAATTGTCAACGCCATAATTGATGGTTTTGACTTCATAGTATTATTTTGGATGCCATATAATTTTGTTACATAACTATAAATAATCCCTAGCCGTGAGAAAGGGAGAGAAATTTTTTCTGTCTAGTTCCTGTATGTGGCTTTTGTAGTAGCAATATTAGAATTTCTCTTCAATTTTCTTCTTCTTTTTAATCTGCTAGTATTACATTTTTCTTGTTATTGGCTTTACAGGATTTTCGAAGATATTTTTGTTATCTTTGGCTTTGTTAATCGGAGGTATATCGGTCTTGATTCAATCTTTGTTGTAATGGTTTGCATATTGTTCGACGGGTTTCAAAACAAATTTCATGAAAGTGGCTTCTTTTGAAACAACCATAGATTATTTTAAAAATGTATCAGTAACACGATTCAAATGTGACTCAAATCTATTATGATACGAAAATGCATTTCGATATTGTCACTGGAACAAAACCACTTATAGTATCAATATATTGGTAAAAAAAAACTCAACCTCAATTTCGGTGTAGTAATCATCATAAATTTTGGTTGAATTATATTTATTAAATCATATTTCTAATAGTTTTTTTTTGTCAACTATTTCTAATAGTTTAGATGTTTGTTTCTAAAGAATTTATTTTAGCTATAATCTTTTCTCGACATTTTAGCTATAATCTATCAACTTCTTTGCTATTATTTTTCACTTAGACAGGAAAAAGAAAAAAAAAAAAAAAATATATATATATATATATATATATAATGTGGAATCCAGAGAAAGGTCACCAATGAAAGACGTCGCCCCTATTATTATAAACCCTGGGAAGAAGATGGAAGGTGCTGCGACTTCCGTCAAAGAATCAGAGTAACTTAATTCTTCATGCTTCTTACATCTCTCAATCTAATTATGTTTCTGTGTGTCTGAAGATTTCGATTTTATCTGGTTCGAATTGTAGTTACTACGAAGGCGAACGTCTAACTCATCTCCTCGGCTTGGTTCAAAGGTAGCCACTCTATCTAAACCCTAAAAGCAAAAAAAAAAAAACATCACTAATCTATCTTTCGTCTTCCGAACTTTAAGAGGATTTGAGACGTCCAAGACTTCGAATGTGAACTCTTTGCCCGACAAGATATGGCTAAAGGTAAGTTTCAAACTACCTAAAAACTTCTGCTTCTGTTTTTGTTTCTTTCTCAGATCCCTTTCTGATTCAATCAGAAACAAATAGCGATTGGGATCAACGAAGTCACCCGTGTTCTCGAGAGGATGAAACCAAACCCTAACGACACTAGACAACCTCCTGTTCAACTTCAGGTTACACCTTAAGCACTCATTACTATCTGGGGTTGTGTAAAAAGAAAGGCCTTTTAGGAAGAGTTTTGTTTCTGTCACAGGTAGTGATAGTAGTCGCAGATTGTAAACCGAGGATGCTTACCAAACATATACCAAACTTGGCTGCTTCGAGGAACGTCCCGGTTATCTATATCAGAGACCACAAACGAGCCTCTCTCAGATTAGGAGAGCTGGTTAAGCTCAAGACAGCTCTAGCTATTGGCGTCAAGGCGAGAGGAACTGATCTCAACCTAATACTCAAACAGATTCTTACAAGAGATGATACTTCTTGATCTTGTTTTTGTTGCGTCTTTTTTCTAAGTGTGTTTGTTATATACATTATACAAACAAATTTGAGATTCCCCAGATTTGGCCCCATGTATCCAAAAAGATTTGCTACTGTTTACCACTCTTAGGCACTAGCAACTGAGGATGGCTCATCAGCAACACCTACTTGATTAGGCTTATCCACTTGTTTGCTTGGTTTCCCGTTCTGAGACTTCTTGTCTTGATCCTTCTTCACCATCACTGGTTTAAACTGTTCGATAAAAAAAAAAAACAAAGTGAATCAAAAAAGGTGAACGAGTAATGTATATGTGAGAGAGTAGAGAACCTGATATATGGAGTATATAACGTTTCTTCGTATCTGAGCCATCATTTCCAGAAATAGATTGTATCCTTCCAGCTTATACTCAATAAGCGGATCACGTTGCGCATATCCTCTTAGCCCAACAGCTTGTTGCACGAACTTGAGTGCTTGAAGGTGTTCTTTCCATAACCGATCAATATTGCTCAAGATCAAGAAACGTTCAGCATCTTTCATTAGCCCTGGTGCTTCTTTCTCCACGATTTCCTGAGTATCAAAAACAAAGCTTAACAAAAATGAAAAAGAGACTATAGAACCATACAAAACTTACTCTTTTCTGCAAGTATGCATCGCGGCCACGAGCACGGAGATAATCTTGCAGTCCCTCGTAAGTTGATCCTTGGCTTCTCAGCAAATCCGGAGTGAGATCATTCAACAGATAACAGTACCTGATAGAGGTTGGAATGAGTGAATGCATGTGAAAGAAGTGTTTTCTCTTTCTCTTAAAGAGAAATATAACTCTTACTGCTGAACTTTGGCGATGAGCTTTTCAAGATCCCAGCTTTCTTTTGGAGTATCCGGGCCAATATTCGCCTATTAAATGGTACAAGTACAACAGAGTTTAAACCAATGTTCAAGAAATTATTTTAGTTTTTCCAACTTTAGTTATAAAACTATTTTTGATGAATTATCAAAATTAGATATAAAAAACAAAAAACTAACAAAATTGTGGCTATAAACTAATATAAATCGATTTTAACCGGATTTGAGTTGTATAAATCAGATTTTAGGAAAGCCTAGACCGTTTTTTAGAACCATAGTATAAACTATAGTTAGTTATAGAACTTGTTTTTACTGACATAAGTTTCAAATGGTTTACCTCTAGAATGTCATCCATTGTTAACTCAGCATACTCGATAATCAGAGGCTCAAGGCTGTCTGAAACAAGGGCACGCCTCCTCTCTGTGTAAACACGATCTCTTTGGCTATTGAGAACCTCGTCAAATTCGAATAGTTGCTTTCTGATGTCAAAGAAGTAATTCTCGACTTTTCTCTGAGCTTCATCTAGAGCTTTAGTAAGCATCTTGGATTCTATCGGTAAGTCTTCAACCCTAAATGCTCTCATCATACCCTAAAGAGTTGAATGGTAACTTACATTTAGGCGAATATTGTCAAGAAGAATGATCAAATCGTAGATATAAATAAACAGTCACCTGAATCCTATCTCCCCCGAAGATGCGGAATATGTTGTCTTCAAGACTAAGGAAGAACCGGGAACTTCCAGGATCCCCTTGCCGGCCACTTCTCCCACGCAGCTGTATAAGAACGGCAACAAAACAAATTTCAAGAAGAGTATTAAACAGGAAATAATGAAACAAACATTTTAAGGAACCTGATTGTCTATTCGGCGTGATTCATGCCTCTCTGTTCCCACCACGTGAAGTCCACCAGCTTCCACAACCTGTAGCAATTTAGAACAAAAGAAAATGATCAACAAGAGACACTTGACAGAGATTCACATACTGCTCGGATGTAACATAACCAACCTTTTTCCTTTCTTCATCTGTGAATCCCTTATATTCTTTCGCTATTTCAAGAAATGCATTCCTTAGTTTACCAATGACTTCATCCTGGACAGGACCCTGTGGAAAAAGAGCAAAGATCGATTACTAAAGATAGTGCTTATGAAGAAGATAAAGTTACAGGATTTCTCAGCTGTTCACCTTCTCACAAGAATAAGATAGACGTTCCTCTGCTTCAAGTTCAGTTAATGATTTCTGACCCCAAGCCTCTACAGCTGATTGAACAGCTTCCTCAGCTAGCTTCACTTTCTCATTTGACAATTTGCATGGAAATAACTTCTCATTCACCTACAAAGTAGAGCTCAGTGTAAGTATAACCAGTAGAATCCCATGCTATAAACCAAAACAAGAGACGCTGAAAAAGGCCAAACCTTCCACGTCCTCTTGGGAGGGGCCTTCTTCACAGATACGAAAACACCATCAGTAGGCTTCACCACTCTGCAGTAACAGTCGAAATGTAATGAAACTTCAGTTAAAAAAGAAACTATGAACGGTTCTTCGAAAAACAATCTACATAACCTGTAGCAATTATACCAAGGGTGCATAAAGGATCACGCTTGCAGTACCTGGGCATAAGTATCTCACGGAGCTTCAAACGTGCCATAAAATCAGCGTTTCCACCGAGGATTATGTCTGTCCCACGCCCTGCCATATTTGTGGCAATTGTTACAGCCCCTAAACGACCACTTTGTGCTACAATTTCAGCTTCCCTCTCCACATTTTCTGGTTTTGCATTGAGGACCTTTTTGTACAACATATATAACATCATCTGTCAGTTTTCTAGCACAGGGAATATCATGTTTCAATTTTTCAAATTGGTTTGTCTTTTTTTAGATGCCATAGATTTTATTTTTGAACTAAATACTAACGGAGCATAAATTTTGAATTTATTTCTGCATAGAGACAAAAAAATATTTCTCAAAATGACATGGAAGCCTTACCTCATGAATTATTCCAGCTTCCTGCAAAAGTTGAGAAAGCTCGTCACTCTGCTCAACGCTGGTTGTCCCAACTAGCACAGCTCTACCAGTCTTATGCATTCTAGAAATCTCCACTACCACTGCCCGCCATTTTCCATTAACTGCCTTGAAAACCACATCTGACTCATCCTGCAAGTGATTTAACAAGACAAAACACCAAAATTACTAGTACAACATACAGGGGCTTTCAGAACTAGAATGTATGCTTAACATTTTCTCACTTCAACATATCTCGTTAGGAGACCCACAAACATGCATTTTAGGAGGACAAAATCCAAAGAACCACCAGTTTTGAGGTGATACGAGACAAACCTTTCTTATCATGGGCTTATTTGTGGGTACAATTGTAGTTTTCAGCTTGTATATGCTCTCAAATTCTGCACTCTCGGTCGATGCAGTACCAGTCATCCCGCAAAGTTTTGGGAACTACACCACAACATAAACTAAGCATTACGATCTCGAAGTGACTTTATTCAAAATGTTGAAAGTAAAGCATTACCAACCTGCAGAAAGAAATTCTGATAACTAATTGATGCCAGTGTAATAGATTCATTCTGAATTGGCAAGCCTTCTTTTGCTTCAACTGCTTGATGTAGTCCGTCACTCCAGCGTCTTCCCTGCAGAAGAGACAACTTGTTCAGTGGGTTACTACTACGTAATGTTTAATTAGCAAATGATATAACAAGTACCTGCATAACACGACCAGTAAACTCATCCACGATAAGAACCTCCTTTGTTCGGATGATATAGTTCACATCTCTGAGGAAAAGTTCTTTTGCCTTAATGGCATTAAGAAGATATGAAGCCCATTGTTCACGAGGATCATACAAATCTTTCACGTCCAAGATTTCTTCTGCATCTTCATAACCCTGTTCCGTTAGTAAAACAGTCTTCTGCTTTTCATCAACCTGCAACACCAAAAAAACTCAGTTAGCAGTTAGAATTTGGAAGATGAATGGCCAACTCCACCTACTAATTTCACACAGCATAAGAATAAACTGAAAGAGTCTTACAGTGTAATGTATATCCCGCTCAAAGGCTGAAGCAATTTTTGCAGCTTTGTAGTACTGGTCACTAGGTTTCTCTGCAGGTCCAGAGATAATGAGAGGAGTCCTTGCTTCATCAATAAGTATGGAATCAACTTCATCAATAACACAATAATTGAAATCCCTCAAGACAAGCTCCTCCACACTCTGTACATTCAGTAACTACTTACTCAGCAAAGACATCCAAAGAAAACTCGTATGATCCAGAAACAAAAGAGAAAATAAAGCAAGAATTACTTTCCGTGGCAAGATTATCTCTCAGATAGTCGAATCCAAGCTCACTGTTGGTGACATAAGTGATGTCGCATAAATAGTTTTCCTTTCTTTGTTCAGGTGTCATATTCTCTGCCATAGTAACAAGTTAATATATTTTCTCCTATTAAGAGAGATAAACAAGTGAGTTCAAAGGAAGAGACATACGTTGGATCAGGCCAACCTTCAATCCAAGGAAGCGAGGAACTTGACCAACCCATTCACAATCTCTACGAGCAAGATAATCATTGACTGTAACCACATGAACACCTTTCCCACTTAACGCATTCAAATAAGCAGGTAAAATGGCTACAAGCGTTTTCCCTTCACCAGTTCTCATCTCTGCTATCTCTCCTTTATGAAGGACCATACCACCTTCATATTAAACCAAAACAAATGCGAGAAAATGATGAATAAAAAATAAATCAACGTGGTTCACCAAATCGGTTGTATTATTAGAGGCGATTTCAGATTTCAGAGTACAAGCATATATATATATATAAGTATCCGGCGTCCTAAAATCCTCTCGGTTTCGGACTTGCACAATAAAACGTGACTAAACAGACCGTCTCCAATGTATTTTGCTATTTTTTTCCTTTAAAATAGAGAATTCTATTAGATTTCAGATTTCCATTTTATTCTCCTATAATAGCAGTGGTCTATATATATATAGTAAAAATAGCAATTCTTCACCAAGTTGTATTCTTGGGGAGGCGATTTCAGTTTTCATAGTACAAAAAGATATATATAGAAAATAGTATCCAACGTTGTTCCCCTTGACCCCTAACTCGCTGTCTATGTGCTGACTAATGCTACTAGCTCACTAACGTTCAGAACAAATTCAAGGCACATCAATGAAAGTAAACAGTGACAGTCCAACATAGATTGTGTTTACCTATTAGTTGCACATCAAAAGGACGGAGTCCAAGAACTCTCTTGGAAGCTTCTCTAACAACAGCAAACGCCTCCTGAAAAATTAGAAACCTCACAAATTTAATCAAAACACAATTTGGCATCAAATCACAAAACTGAAACGAAGGATTTTGGTAAAAAAAAAATACAGGCAGAAGTGAATCCATGGATTCTCCTTGTTGAGCGCGTAGCTTCAACGCATCAGTCCTCCCACGCAAATCCGAATCCGAAAGAGACGAAATCTCCGTCTCCAATCGGTTAACGGAGGCGACGGTTGATGCGTACTGTTGCCTCGTGGACTCTCCATTATCAGAAGTCTTGAAAATCCCGCTGAGAAGACCACCTAGGGAAGCGTTTACACTCGTGCTCCTCCTCCTCCTCCGAAGAGAGCAGCTACTACTACTACATCCTGATAAACCTAGCTTGAATCCTTTTCCCAAGAACGGGGAAGAGTTGAGAAGACGACTATGGCGGAGGAATTTTCGATCAGCGATCACGGAGTGAGAAGGTGTAGGTGAGATCGAAGGGCGGTGGTTTAGTAATTGAGAGTCGCAGAGTGGAGACACCATATTACGACGGAGAGCCGGGCGAATTTCCGGCGGGGAGTGGCAATGGTTCCGGCTAGGAGAGAGCTTTGGTTTACGGGGTGCGTCGTCGAGTGAAGAGGAGGACGAGAGAGAGAATTGAGACGTTGAGGATAAGGTGCTTGGATTTACATTTTTACCCTCGAACCCGATTCTTGGTGGATAACCTTCTGTTCGCCACGTCATCGAGCTTCTATCATCTTTTCCAGCTGCTAGCTACGTACGCATAAATTTCATGACCGTATTTTACGAAAAAATTGTTATTTTACATTAATTAAGTCAAAATTTTGTCGAACCAATTGTTTTTTTTTTTTTTTGAAAAGGCTTTTTATTTTGTCGAACCAATTGTTGATACATACATTTTACTTTGTTTCTTTTTTTCTTTTTTTGTAACACACATTTTACTTTGTTTCTCTCATTTTCTATGTTTGAAAGAATTTATGAATATATATTAATTACTCCAATTTTGATGACAAAAACTTAAAACAGAAAGTTTATTTTAATTTTCAGATGAATTTTGAAACCTTTTGTTATTGCAAAAATATCACTAGTAGGCTAATAGATAGACACTACTATCATACTAGGATTCTGACCAGAAACTCTATGAACTAAAACCAAATGTAAGTGTATCCAATTTCAGTATACTAAAGTGTACTATTCTTTAGTGGTCTTGACCAAACCATCCGCCCTACTATATCCTTCAACCACCCACTAGCTTGGTCGGCATATCTATTACTGGTAGCAATTGTCAAGTAGTACATCTCGTAGTCTTTGACTATGATTGAGGTGCTTAAATCGTCGTCAATGAAGAAAACATCATAAAGATCAGACAAACCAGAAACTTTCATTCAAAAATACAGAAAATAAAAACCCGAAACAGAGGGGTTAATTATTGCTCAAAGCAGATGTTTAAAAGTGAAAAAGGATAGAAACAAGCATAGAAAACACTAAAATCATGATAGTAATAATAAGAATCCTTAAGCCTGAGGTTTGTCCCACTTGAGTGGCTTCACGACCTCCCAGGTGAAGTCAGGGTCGTCTCTTCCGAAATGCCCATACGCCGCCGTTTTCAAAAACCTTCCATTGCCTCCTCTCTTCAAGTCCAAGTTGATCGTCATCATCCCTGGTCTGAAATCAAAGGTCTCTTTCACGATCTTCAGTATCTCCTTGTCTGGAATCAACCCAGTTCCGTAAGTGTCAACGAAGACAGACAACGGCTCGGGAACTCCAATGGCGTAGGAGACCTGGACAAGAGCCCTACGAGCCATTCCATTAGCAACAACGCTCTTAGCGGCTTGCCTCACGATGTATGCTCCGCTTCTGTCGACTTTGGTCGGGTCTTTCCCTGAGAAAGCACCTCCTCCGTGAGCTCCCCATCCTCCATAGGTGTCGATGATGATCTTACGTCCGGTTAAACCGGCGTCACCGTGTGGTCCACCGATCACGAACCGGCCTGATGGGTTGAGGTGGAAGATGGTTTTGTCGTCTAGGTACTTCTCTGGGATGATTGGTTTGATCACGTGCTCCTTGAGGTCACGTGCGATCTCGTCGTTGGTGACGGTCTCATCGTGCTGGGTTGAGATGAGGACGGTGTGGACACGGACTGGAACCATAGCGCCGTTGTCGTTGTAGTACTCGACAGTGACTTGGGTTTTGCCGTCTGGTCTCAACCAACGGCAAGTTCCGTTCTTTCTCACTTCAGTAAGTTTAGCACCGATCTTGGTTGCAAGGACATGGCTCAGAGGCATGAGCTCAGGGGTCTCGTCAGTGGCGTACCCAAACATGTGACCCTGGTCACCAGCACCAATGTCTTCTGGTCGCTTGGTGAAGTGACCGTGAACACCTTGAGCAATGTCAGGGCTCTGTTGCTCGATGTTGACAAGGACTTTGCATTTGTCAGCGTCGAGACCAACATCATCAGAGATGAACCCAATGGAGCGGCAAGTGTCACGGACGATCTTCTCGTAGTCGACGGTGGCCTTGGTGGTGATCTCACCGAAGACCATGACCATGTTGGTCTTGGTGCAAGTCTCACAGGCGACTTTGCTGTCGGGGTCTTGCTCGAGGCAGGCATCGAGGACTGCGTCAGAGATCTGGTCGCAAAGCTTGTCTGGGTGTCCTTCGTTCACGGACTCAGATGTGAATAGGAAAGTCTCCATTTTTTTTTGCAAAGCTAATAAACAACATAAGAAAAGACTCAATCAGCAACCTTTTATTTGTATGTTACAAACAAGAAACCATTAAAAAAAGTTAAAAAAGAATCAATTGGTTCCACAACACTCAAGTTGACATAAAAAAGCTAGAGAGATTCCAAATCATTGCTCAGGAACCGCAAAACAGAATAGAAAAAGATGCATCTTATCCTAACTGATTCGATTCTTCTGATCCTCACAGATTCACCAAATGGGCTGTGACTCAGCAGATTAGATCTTAATAGTTCATAATGCAATCATTAACTAGGAAGACACTCATTTATGGCTTATGCAGATAAGAGCTAAAGCATAAACTTTGACTTTATACAGTTCATTTAAACCTAAATATATAGTTAGAAACGAGCCAACTTCAAATCTTAGCAAAATCATATGCCCATCATGAAGATCTGCTATAATAAATCCTGAATCGAGTTCGAAAATTAACGAAAGATAGATACTAAAGGACTCCAAAACGAACAGATCCAGATCCATTTACAATCGAACTAAACCTAATACTCCAAATCTAAACGAAACACTTCAGAATCTCATTTCTCAGCCACGCAATCGCAGATCCAGTTACAATAAGGTTTTAAACGGTTCGAAAATTTTCAAATCTGAGTATACGAAGCTGTAAATCAATAAAACCCCGACGGATCGAGAGAACTAACACTCAGAAAACAGAAGACGAGAAGACGAATCGATACAGAAACGAAGAGGAAGGAGAAGAAGAAGAGGAGCGATACCTTTGGCGATTACGATAAGGGCGAATCAGATCTAAGATCTCAGTCTGACTTATGCCTCTCAAAGCAAATCTGATACCGAAGGAAACGACTCGGGACGATTTGTGGCTCTAGACGCCGTTGCTATTTATAGGGATTAAACGGTACTGTTGACTGGCTACCGGATCTGTAGGTTAACACTGCTCTTCGCTTTGGACTTTTAGAAGACTTCATTATATTACTTCTTTGGCTTATCCGGCTTACCTCTCTGTGATTTAATATGCAGCTTAAAATGTATTAATAATATTATTTGCCTATTAATATTTGAACAAAAAATTAATATTTATTGAACAACCAGATTGATAACCTAATAGTAGAAACATAATAATTTACTAATATATGTAAATCTTTTATAGATAAGTTTGAGTAATAGCAATAACTTGTCATTTATTAGACTTTCCGTATTGACCTAGCATAATATATTTATAAAGAATAAAATTTAAATATGACAAAACAGAATAAAATTAAAATGATTCGCTATATATATGTATGTATTATGCAAATTGTTGAGGTACATTTTTGTCTTTTTATTTTCTGCAACATTATTTTTCTGTATTTAAGTACATGCCAAAATAAAAGAAAAAACTGATTTCATATTAAAGAAAATTTAATTAGTTTCATGACTGCAGAATGATATGAATTGAAAGACGTGTTTACTAAGAATAAGGTGGAACAGAAACATTCACCAGTGATAGTGACAGTTTTGGTAGGTGGAAATATTATGAATATTGTAAATAAGCTATGTCGTTGTTGAGACAAAATGATGACCATTAGATCTCTCGTTAAACGGTTGGATTTAGATGACTGTTTGGTGACGGAATTGTGCTACTTCACTTTCAATATTCCTTTATTTTTTTCTACATATTTCTTTTTTGTACTTTTAGTTTTGAGAAACTTAAGCAACTTTTTCTAAGATGAGATTAACTTATTTGTCAATAACTAGTAAAACTTTAACAATTTAAAATTATATATATATATATATATATATATATATATTTGCTGATTTAACTATAATTGAAATTGTAACCGGTATGTTTATTGCAACAAAAAAAATTATTATAGTTAAGTACAGTTCTTTACTTTATAGGATTAAAATTGAAAAATTATAATGTATAACAGAAAAAATTTTAGTCCAAATATCGAATTAGAATAATAAATTACTATATTTTATTTCCAAATTTTAGCTTTTGGACAGATATACTATTATAGTAATGGCAAAAAATTAGTTATTTATAACATACAAAACAAATCACAAATATCTTTAAAAATTTAGATATCTGATTCGTATCCGGTCTTAAGGACCGGTCTTAAGGATGTAAGATATTAATTTAGCTCGACGAGGTAAAAAAAAGTATAATATCCCGGTCACTGGGGAATTAATATTTCGGAGCATCGCCAGGGACAGAGAACCGACATGTGGCAACATGTGACTAGTCTAGACCACTTATGTGGGGCCAGGATACCTCTGTATAATTAAAAAAAAAAAGTATAATAATTAGCAGCCGGGAGGCGCCACTAGCTCAACAAATGGTGCAGGTTTCGGAAGGTTCACAAGAGCCTGCTACACTAACTTCGGCTCGATTCAGCTCAGCTTAACAGCTGATTCGTGTGTAGTTTGTTCATATTTCTGTAGTGGGGGTTGGTACCTTGCCACTTTAATTCTGTTACAATTTTATTTAAGCTAATTTGACGATACTAATGAGTAATGAATTCAGATTAATTATATAAGGATTTTACGATGTTTCTAAACTATTATGCTAGGGTTAATGTATATAGAAGAAGTCATATGATGTTGATTAAATTGTTTAATATTGTGCCTTGTGGCCAATATATGCATGTATGTGCAGCATGTGTATGGTATAGTAACATAGGATCGAATATGTGGCATTTTTTTTTCTTTCGTGTATGCTAAATAGAATTGGTGAAAGTTATTCTGCTAGAACAAAACAATATTCTTTTCTTTTTCACAAAAGTGTAACTTTGACTTTTTTGTTTACACAGAACTACTATTTTAAAATTTTAATATAATTTATTTTCACTTTAAATTTATATATTATTTATAAAATATATTAATCTTAAATAATTTTATTTATTTCACATATTATTTATTAAATATATATAATTATATCAAATTTAAATATATTTTATTTATTTATTAATCTGTAGGAAAAGTGTTAAAAGTAAGCTATTTATAAAACAGAGGGACTATAAAATATTCCAAATAGTCAGTGATATACTTATATGAAGTCATTGGATGACAAATGTTTTGTGTGTGTGTTTTTGGGGGATAATTACAGCAACTTATTTTTATAAATGATTAAACTAACTGAGCGGTCAACTTTGAGTGCTAATAAATAAATACAAGTCCAAAAACGTAGAAAATTCTAAGTAGTGTAAGGTAGTTGGTAGATTGTATGCTGCATGCTAAACTCATGCACACAAAAGTTAGTTTTGACCAGTGTTGGCAATTTTGTAAGTTGTTATTACTACTCTTTTAGTTTCAAAATAAAGCATATTTAAGAGTTTTTTTTTTGAAATTCCCAATGTTTTTTTCTGCAAAAACTCAGTTTTGAGTAATATATACAATTAAATTATACCAATTCTCTGAAATTTTATTAAGTTCACTGAATTATCACAGTTTAAACCGACAACGTAATCAACAGAGAAAACATATGTTACTACAGCCACTATAAAATATACCATTTATCTTACTAAAACAAAAATACTTTTTTTGGATCCAACTTGTATATGCTTTTAATTAAATCTTTTCATCTATTATATATAAAGTAACCATGAATACAATGTTATACTATTATCTATGTTTTAAACAACACAATAATTAATTTTATGTCCAAACAATATAAAACATTATAATTGACTAAACATTCAAATAATTAATTTAAAAATCAAAAGTAAGTATAACTTATTATTGCAGTCAAGATACTACAAAATAATTTCAATCAATATCAAATTAAATAAATTAATATAGTATTTAACTTACGGTTCATAAAAATACATTCACTTAATTTTAAATGAACTTTCATATTAAATAAAATATTGTACATAGGTAAATGAAATAAACTAACATGAAATAAATTTTATAATTAAAAATTTATCAAATTATATCATCTAGTTAATCAAATAAACTACAGAAATTTTATTAAATGTTTATAATAAAAAGACCTAAAATAACTAGAAATTGAATTATATAACATCTTATACAATTTCATATTTAATAAATACAAAATAATATAATTATTTATATAAAAATAAAAATAAACTAAGATAAAAAGTTAAAACATTTTTATTTCTTAAATTATATTTTGTTGAAAGATATTTTCCCGCTTTAAAAATCTATTAAAATAGTTTTTATGATTGGAATATTGTGTAGTCGTGTGGGTCCAATATAAACAAGAAAAACACAAAAGGATTACAACTAACATTTATTTGTTGTTCGCAGTGAAAAAAAATTGTTATGTGATGGACGTCGATATAGAAATGGATAATTAACAAACTTTATTTGGCCAAATCTCTACTTATATCATATATGTTTTTTTAGTCAATGTTTTTCAAACAAATCATAATTATTTCATAAAGTTAAACTGAATATTATATAGCTAGTTGAATAAAATTTACATACATTTTAATCAATTACAAATATTAATTTTATATTATAATTGAAATATATAGAGCATAAGAATATTTATATGAAATGTAACTAATATGATATACATGAAGGGCTTGGGATGTCACCACATTTTAGGTTTAATTCACCTGCCATACGAAACTAAGTTACATTTTCCTGGTCACCTAACACGGATATGGGCTATTGTATTTCGGCCCGTTTGAATACCCGGGAGATGGTCTATCCGTGGGTTGCACCTCCCATCCGGAGGTTAAGTATGTGTCTTTAATAGACCCGGGTTTAACCATTTTTCAGTCAAAAAAATGTATTCATATATTATATGTTAACAATATCAGTTATTTTTGTATTCACTAGTATACAATATAATAATACATTATATACACTATATATATATTTATGTAATGCTATTGTTGAATTATTATGTTACTTAAAATATATATAATTTTTTATAGCAACTACATTGTACAATAAATATAATAACAAAATGAATCATGAAAATTTTCAAAATATATATTATCTGAAGATAAATGATTAACACTAATTATAAACAAAAAAATAAAATGATTATAATATGAACCAAATTAGCAAAATATATTACATAAATAATTATAGTAATCATAACCAAGCCACATAAAATAAATTTTATACAACTAAAATCTCCTTTTTAACACTGAACAACATGAAATTAATTAATTTAATTTAAAATAAAATCAGCTATATCGCACAGAATACGGATTATGATCTAGTTAGTAAGTCTTAAAACAAGATTAGTACTGAGTTCGTAGTTAATAATAAAAAGGAAAAATAAATAACAAGTTAATAGGTTGTTATATATGTAATGATGTATTATCTTGCTAATGTTGTAGAGATTTCTATCATCAAAACTACATACATACTTCAATGATTAAAACATGAAAAAATTAAGAATATTTTACATTATAAAACAGATAAATATATTCCTTATGTTGAACTATTGAAAAACCAACAAAAGAAAATAAATATATAAATGACCACAGATTCACAGATCTGGCCACCAAACACTAAATTAGTGAGTGAACGGACAAAGCCGAAGCCGAGCATGATTGATTAGAGGTAGCTCGATCCAGCGATAATAATGGATTCAATATAAATAAAACAAGGAAGCACATGTTCATTTCGATAAGTGAATATCGAATATTATTAATCTATAAAAACCATCCACTGAGAAATACAAATGAATTTAAGCTTCATGGATGTATTAAGTAACCGAATAACAATCCGATAACAATTTAGCATAGTGGTTAAAGGTTTTAGATTACCCACTACAGATTTTGATGATTGCATTTCCAAATCTCACTAAAGAAAATATTTTCTTAAGAAAAGTTAATTTATATAGATTAAACTTTTTTTGAAAAAGAATTATTGTTTAAACTTCGTCAGTATATTTTACATGATTACACGGCCTGAACGTAGTAATTATTCAAAAGTATAAAAATAAAAAAATTACCAGAGGTAAAAATTAAACAAAATAAATTTTCAATAATTTTTGTCTCGAATAAAATTTCGATATCTATACGTAGATTTGGACGGGTTGTACTGCTAAAATGGACACACAACTACACAGGTACACAAAAGGTTACTTTCAAATAAATCAAACTAGATTAGGACCCGCCCTAAAGGGCGGAAATTGATCTGTCAAATTTCAATTAATAATATATGGCATATATAATATGTGTATATAATATTATATATATTTTGTGTAACATTTATATATATATACATATTAGACATATATATAATATTTTATTAAATATATATAGAATTTAATAGTGTTATAATTTGTGTTGTACTTGTTATTAGTTTGTATTTAATCTTCTTTCATTTTTAGTATAATAGTTTGCCTTGTCACACCTTTTACCTTATACACATAGTTATGCCTTTTTTCAAAAAAAAAAACTTATACACATAGTCTCGTAAAATGTAATATATAAAAATACATATTTAAAAAATCAACTGACCATATGTCACCATTATTTGGTTGTTTGAACCAAAAAAAAATCATGTTCTTGCATAACTGTGTATGTTGTGATACGATGTAGGTGAAAAGTAAATATATGGAAGTAAAGCTAGTGATACGAACATGAGCATGTGTTGGTCTATGCCACAATTATCTGGTTTTTGGAAGATCAATGAGCATAAGCATACACGGTCTTTGTATGTTTACGTTGTAAATGAGTCGGATATTTTTTTTCTTATGTCTGGAATGATATGGAACTCGTTGATTTAAGAGTGGTTCAGTTTTATATGATCTAATTATATTAAGAGATTAACCAAAAATATTATAAAAGTGTTACTGGTTAGGTTTAACTAATCAATGTTGGTTAAGATTTGGTTTAATTTAAGTTGGTAGGTTGCATTATATAGGAGGCATGATATATTCTAGCAACAACTATGAAAGAGTCCAAAATTTAAATAAGAACTTCAAATAGTAGATAATCCCTAAATTAATAGATTAGATATGTGACGATATAACGATAAATTAATCGTATTTTATTGATAAGAAATTGAATAAGGTCATGTGTAACGTTTATATATCATCCATAAAGGTCTCACATGGGCACAATTCCCATATACAGATCTTAAGCAATAATGTAACTATCAAAAAAAAGTTTGGTTCAGAACATGATACCACAATTTAATACCTCACCGACAAAAACACATTTCTATTGTTCAAACATAAAACCAGAAATTAAAATCCGGTTTACTCTGACCAGCAATCAAAATTGGTTTGTTACAAATTACAGGTTTTGTCGCACAGGATCTTCAAGCTTCAAAGGTTGTAAACAAATTCGTTCGAACCGGAGAATTCAACCATTTGAATTCCACGTTCAGCAACAGCTATGAGCTGAGCTTTTTAAAATTAGGCCCAATGTGCTCAGATTTTATTAAACAAAACAAATATTCAAACTTTCCAAATGTCATCCAAATATTTGAGCCGAATATATTTAAGATTAAGGCCCAATGGGTTTAAACTAAAAACTAAAAAAAATGCTTGCGGTGAGCGTGGATCGAACACGCGACCTTCAGATCTTCAGTCTGACGCTCTCCCAACTGAGCTATCCCCGCATTACGATACTCAATTTGTATTGGTCCTTAGCATTTTAAACTCTTTCAACGGAATTAAATTAGAAAAATAAAAATGCGGTATATATGAACTCGTCACGATTTAGTTACGCCATAAATTAATGCAAACCCATTTAACATGTTTTATTCAATGAAAAATATATTACATACGTATTCTCTCCAATGGACGAGACTTTATTACGATAAAAGAAGATTCTTTTTTTTTTTTTCCGACTAAAAGAAGATTCAGATGTCGCAAGTAATCCACAGCGGCTCTTCAAACTGACCCTCAAGCTTGTCTCCATCTTGACCGTTCAAACTCAACCCACTCAGATCCAAATCATCCACAGTATGCCACGTCGGAGTTCCATCTTCATACCCATTCCACGTCAGCCTCCTCAGCCCCGTCCCATCCAACTTCACAACATACAAATCTCCATACGGCTGAAACTGATTCGGAATCGCCACCGGCTCCGCCGTGATCCCACAGAGATTCGCCGTGAAAACTAACCAATCACCATCCTTGTTAAAACTCACGTGATTCACCCTCTCCCTCGCTGCTTCCTCCGACCCCTCGGGCCCCGCGATCTCGATCCTCCTCAAACCAGAACCGTCGGGCCTCACCACGTAAGCTCCGAACGCGGCGTCGTTAGACGGATCGTGCCGGTTCGACGAGAATCCGATGAGATCTCCCTTCGGAGACCAGCAAGGCATAGTGTCGATCCACGGCCCCTCCGTCAGCCGTCGTATCCCCTCTCCGCCTTCAGACTCTCCGTTAACGGCGTCTATAATGTAAAGATTCTTATAACCCGATCTTCCCGATCGGAATACGACGGACTTACCGTCGGGAGAGCAAGACGGGAAGGCGTTGTTCCCGGTGTTATCCAGAGTGAGAAACTTCACTTCACAAGGAACCTCTTCTCTATCGACGGTTAGAACCGACGGTTCGAATTGAATACGCGCGATCTGAACCGAGATTCGCGCGGGACGGAATATCGGACCGAGAGACGCGTAGATGACGTGGCGCTCAGTGGGGCTCCACGAGTTGTAGAACGCTGTGCGGTCTTTGATCAACGTCCATCGTTTTGAGCCGTCGGATCTCGCGACTTTAATCCCACCGTTGATGTCGAAGTCCGAGTTCAGCGCGATGAGATCTCCGTCTGGGGACGACGACGGGAACGATCCGTTTAGTCTGAGCAAACGGAGGGATTTGATCGGCGAGACGATGGATTCGAGGTTCGGGACGGTTGACTCGCCCTGAGTCGACTCGCCGCGGAACCGGTGGTAGCCGAGGAGCTCGGAGTTTGCAGAGACGAAGGGGTTGTAATGGTGGAAACTCGGGTTGAGCGGCTCCGTAACCGCCTGGAACGTTTTGTCCTCGAGGTGGAAGATCTCGATGTGACGGTGGTTGACGCCGCGGCGGCGAGTCGCGACGGCGATTCGTTTCCCGTCGTGGAAAGCTGCGGGAGTGAAGCAGTGGAGACCAGGCGGAGTGACTCGGACCGGTTCGACCGGAGAGAGATTTAAATTCTCCGGTTTAATATCAAACCGGTAAACGCTCCACCAGCCGTCTTCTGCTTGGCGGTGGAAGAAGACGGTCGAGTCGCCGGACCAAGTCGGCCATCCGCCGCGTTCGCAGACCACGGCTCTCTTCTCCGGCGTAGATGCTTCGAAGACGACGATGTCAGTGTTGATCTCGTGGAACTCGCCGCCCCATGAGCGAGATCCGTACGACGCCACGGCGAAGTACTTTCCTGATTTAGAAACCGCAGGGCTGTAGTCGGCGGTGTCTGGTGGTGTGACACGTGTAACTTCTTTCTCTTGGCTGTTGAGTTTCACGGAGTATAGCGCAGTCCAGTTCTTGAAGTGACGATCAGGCTGCTCGTGAGCGGAGATGAAGTAGAGAGTGTTGTCTTGAGTGATGATGATTGGACGGTCGTGGAAGAAGCTCTCCGGAGCTCCGGGAAGCTGCTCGGGTTTGGAGTTCCCGGGTCGAGTTCTGAAAATCCGGGCAGATCCGGCTCTTTCTGAAACAAAGACGATATCATCGCCTTTTACGTCTGCGAACTGAGCGTTAAAGTTGACCGAGACTCCGTCTGTTAAACGGCGTTCGACGGAGGAGGCGATGTGGAGAGAGAAAACGTCGAAGCCGTAGTGAGTGCGACCAACGGTGGTGAAGATGATAGTGCCACTTGGAGTGTCCATTGCTGTTTTGTTTTGATGAATCTGTAGTGGTAAACTGGTAAGCAAATGGAGTGTATTTATAGAGAGGGTTGATGACATGGCGGAAGTGTCTGACTGTGTGTGAACGGAACAAATTGATCCGTTACGAGCGTACGTGTGTAATGACGTTGCAGTCTCGTTAAGGATCTTTATCCTTAAAATTAAAATACGTGGAAAATCGAAGCAGAAGACATTTGTGTATGTTAGAGAGAGGAGAAAACTAGCTTTGTGTACTTGACAGATAACGGATTGATTGGTCTCATACGGCGGCTGGATAATTTTACAGATTCTGATTGGTAAGTATTTACACTACAAATCGTTTATTTTCTAGTTAAAAGGTTCATGCTTCATACAATTACAAATTACGCAGAAATCATTTGGAGTTAACTCGTTGCATAAGTTTTCCTTTACTAACCTAAAGAGTAATTTTCAGGTATGGACGTTTGCACCAGAAAAATGTATTCTCGAGAACATATCCACTGGAGTTAGGGTAAAGCTTGTAGACTAGAGGATTTGATGAACAGTGTTCTAATTAAAAAATAATAATTAAATAGATACTTGAAAATCCAAATTAACACCCTATACAAATAATTAAAATCTTAATAACGGACTTAACTTTCTAATATTAGTAATTAATCATATATTCTTCAAGTTTATATACATATCAACTAGGTGTTTTCCTGCACCATCTGCAGTGATGAATTTTTAAAGTTAAATTTTATATTTAAAAATATAATTTATTGATATTATATATTTTATTATGTTTGTCCAATAATTAATATAAATATCATTTAATTAAGCATAAAATTAAGAGAACATAATTTTTTAATATTTAAAATTATATTTAAGAATATATATGTATATATAAAGAGTTAAAATCTTAGATAAAAAATTATTTATTTTTTTGGTTAAATGTATTAGATCAACTTGTACAAAATTACTAAAAATCATATAAAAATTGTATAGTTATCAAAAACTAAAACTAAACAATATTTATATAATTTGTAGATATCTAAAAGAAACTAATGATATTACGATTAAAATTTTTCTTTTTTTAAATCAGAAAATTTAGAAAATTTTAGATAATAAAAATTGTATAATCTATACTATTAAAAGTACAGTTTTGAGGCTCCAGAGAGCGTCCACATCATTCTAGAGATCCTCTTCGAAAAGAAGTCACGTGTCATGACTAATATTATTACCTTATTATGTTTAGTTTTACATTTTTCGAAATATTGATATTATGTATAGTTTTACATTTTAATATTACTGATAAATATAATTTGGAAAATAATCAATAATATGTAAATACACAAAATTATAAATAGAAATACTAAATTAAACATATGTAAGATCACCATGATTTATATAATTTTGAAAATAATAAATAATATGTAAATATACAACATTAGAAATGGAAATACTACATTAAACATATGTAAGATTACCATATATATAATTTCGAAAATAATAAAGAATATTGATATAATAAATAATATGTATAAATAATATTAATAAGTAAATATACAATATTAAAAATGAAAAAAAAATACATTAGGCATTAAACATCTATCTTAAAATATAATATACACAATTTTAAAAATAGAAAAGTACATTAAACATTAAACATCTATCTTAAAATGTAAAATGTATATATTAAGTAAATATATGATATATAAAAATAATATTAATAAGTAAATACATAATATAAGCGTCCACATGGTTCTAGAGATCCTCTTCGAAAAGAAGCCACGTGCCATGACTAATATTATTACCTTATTATGTTTAGTTTTACATTTTTCGAAATATTGATATTATGTATAGTTTTACATTTTAATATTACTGATAAACATAATTTGGAAAATAATCAATAATATGTAAATACACAAAATTATAAATAGAAATACTAAATTAAACATATGTAAAATTACCATGATTTATATAATTTTGAAAATAATAAATAATATGTAAATATACAACATTAGAAATGGAAATGCTACATTAAACATATGTAAGATTACCATATATATAATTTCGAAAATAATAAAGAATATTGATATAATAAATAATATGTATAAATAATATTAATAAGTAAATATAAAATATTAAAAATGAAAAAAATACATTAGGCATTAAACATCTATCTTAAAATATAATATACACAATTTTAAAAATAGAAAAGTACATTAAACATTAAACATCTATCTTAAAATGTAAAATGTATATATTAAGTAAATATATAATATATAAAAATAATACTAATAAGTAAATACATAATATAAAAAATAAAAAATACATTAAGCATTAAACGTCTATCTTAAACTATAAATATTATTTCGAAAATAATAAACAATATGTAAATATAAAAAATTATAAATGAAAATACTAAATTAAACATATGTAAGATTACCATGATATATATAATTTTGAAAATAATATCTAAATATACAATATTAGAAATGGACAATTAAACATATGTAAGATTACCATATATATATAATTTTGAAAATAATAAATAATATGTAAATATATAACATTAGAAATGGAAATACTACATTAAATATATGTAAGACTACCAAACATATAATATGTAAAAATAATATTAACAAGTAAAATTCTCTACAAAGATGCCACGTTTGCATTATTATTAAAAAATAAAAAAATAAATAAAAAATAAATATAAGATAAATAAAACATGATCTGTAATTTTGAAAATAATAAATAATATGTAAATATTCAACATTAGAAATGAAAATTATATATATGTAAGACTGCCATATATATATTATATATATAATATCGAAAATAATAAATAATATGTAAATATACAAAATTATAAATGGAAATACTACATTAAACATATGTAAGATTACCATGATATATATAATTTTGAAAATAATAAATAATACGTAAATATACAACATTAGAAATGGAAATACTACATTAAACATATGCAAGATTACTATATATATAATTTCAAAAAATAATAAATAATAAGTATATAATAAATAATATGTAAGAATAATATTAATAAGTAAAAACTTCTCTAGAAAGATGCCACGTTGCATTATTATTAAAAATGAAAAAATAAATAATAAAAATAAGATATAAGGAAAAATAAATAATAAGTAAATATCCAATATAAAAATAGAAAAATTACATTAAACATCTATCTTAAAAACTTATAATAAAATAAATAATAAGTAAATATAAAATATAAAAATAGAAATATTACATTAAATATTTAATTGAAAAATTTATAATAAAATAAATAATTAGTATATATTCAATATAAGAAATGAAAAAAACTACATTGAACATCTATCTAAAATGTATACTTTTACATTTTATTATTTTAAATATTTTATAAGTAAATATACAATATAGAAAAAACAAATAATAAGTAAATATACAATATAAAAAATAAAATATTATCTATCGTAATATTAGAATAAATAAATATACAGTATAGGAACAAATAAATAATAAGTAAATATACTATATAAGAAATATTACATTAAAGATCTATTGTAATATTATCATTTGACATAAAAGCAAAAAGTTAGAATAAGTAAATATACAAAGTAAGAAAAATAAACAATAAGTAAATATACAATATAAAAAATGGAAAAACTAAATTAAACATCTATATGAAAATGTATAGTAAAATAAATAATAAGTAAATATATAATATAAGAAATAGAAACATTACATTAAACATCTATCATAATATTAGGTAAGTAAATACACAATACAAGAAAGAAAAAATAATAAGTATATATACAATATAATAATAGGAAAATTACATTAAACATCTATCTGAAAAATATTTAGTAAAATAAATAATAAGAAAATATACAATATAAGACATAGGAATATTACATTAAACATCTATCGTAATATAACCATTTGATATAAAAGCAAGAAAATTAGAATAAATAAATATACAATATAATGATAAATAAATAATAACTAAATATACAATATAAGAAACTGAAATACTATATTAAACATCTATCTGAAAATGGAAATACTACATTAAACATATATCTGAAAATGTATAGTTTTATTATTTCCAAGTATTTTTATGTGAAGGGACCGCTTATCTCGCTCTCAACCACATCGTTATAAATGTCTCTCTTACTCATACGACAAAGAACTATCGAAGGTGAAATAGTCAGAGGTACACATATTTGGTAAAAGAGTCTCACTCCGAAGAATCATTTTATCTCTAATAGTCTCAGACCATCCATTTATACTTAAGAAAAGACAATTTCCAATAAGAGTATTGTATACAATGACCATAAACAAAAGTCAAAGACAAAGCTTAAATTAGTTACTTTATATTTGCCTAAACCAGTTTTCAGTCATGGCCAGCTATATATTGTTCTCTCAAGAGTAACATCACGTGAAGGTTTAAGTATTTTACAAGAAGAAAAAGACTCAGCAACTGGAGTAAACAATATTGTCTACAAAGAAATCTTCAATAGCATCCCCAGTAGTAAGGTTCGAAAATTATAAACAAATATATATATATATATACATATATATATATATATATATATATATACACAAAAACATTATATATGTCTATTCACTATACAGGTTTCTAAATCTGACGAGTAAAGATGAAATGACACCAACGAAGAAAAAATGAGAAGAAGATTGAATGCAGAGATGAAAGAAATCTTTTTTTTATATAGAGAAATATGTTTGGACAAGTTCACATACACATACAGATAGTGAACAACTAACGTACAGGAAGTGTTTCTCACATGACTTCATCATTCATATGATGGTAAATAGTATTGAAAAATAACTAAGAAACCAAGTCTGGATCTATCATAAACAAAGACACCTGCCATAAATACAACCGTGATTAATCTTAAAAGTTAAAGAGTATATCATACTGATCTTCAAGATGTACATAGAGCAGGATCTCAAAAACAATAAGCAGTGGCGTTGCCATCACATAATGAAAAGGAGCCCACTGCCACAAACCAGAACTTTAAAAATTACAAAACAACATGATGGTAACAAAAAACAAAAGTTGATAAACACAAAAGATGTCATAGATAGAGCAGACAGTAAAATTTACCACGAGAAATCATAGTGCGAAGCAGTCACAATGATGTAAATATAAATCTGCAAAAAAAAACATAGTGAAGGATGATAAAGGGTTATACTTTAGACATCACTAAACATACAAAGATCCAATTTTTATAGTTTGTACCCAATATTTTTTTTAACACAGCTCATAATTCAAAATTTTATTGTGTGAAATTAGAAATTTTGCGCAGAAAATTTCAATAGGCAGACAAGTAAAAGAAAAGAAAATGATTTGTTCTTAGCGAAAAAACGGATTTTTCAAGTCAGCAAATGATGAGTTTCCATGACAAATGATGAGAAGTTTAGTTTACGATAAAACATTTTTACTTTTTGTGTATAACTGTTATAAAAGTGAAAGACAATTTTGAAATTAACATTAGATTCAGATTAGTGCTACAACTATTAGCTTGATGTTTCTTTGGTAAAAATAATTGAAGTAACATACTGTTAAAAACTAAATTAAAACAAACTAAAAATATATATTTTAAGATTTGTAACTTGATTTGTAAAATAATTAGATTATCTTATCTAAATTTATGATTTATAAAATAAATAGACAAATTTTACGTGATAAAAATATAGAACTAAATTTAATTTTTATCTAAAACGAATTAAATATTTTAAATATATTTAAATAATTTTTATACTTGTTTACCCGCCCGTAGGGCGGGTTTAATCCTAGTTATAAAAGTAAAATCTCTATAATATTATTTGAGAAGTCAGTTTCCTATGTGTCGCGCTCACGTTAACTCTCACAATGGTTGATTACGCTGATACCCTTAATGAATTAAAAAAACTACATTTAGATACTATTATTGAAATTTTTATTTAGTTTCCTTTTAAATTTTTCCAAATAACATATATAATAAAAAGGAAACATTCATAAAGTTTTTTAAAAAATTAAAAATGAAAATATATATTTATATAATATGATTTCATTAAAAAAGGAAATTTCACAAAATAGAAATATTCCATTTAAGACTATTTTAAATAACATAAAATATACTTTTGAAGTAATAAAATATTTATTTATATCTATATTTTCTTAGATGAAAATATATATTTGTATATAATGTGATTTCGTAACCTATAAATTATACATAATCTTCCTCAAATATATTTACATATCTAAGATAACAACCAAAGTAAAAGCAAATAATCATAATTTTCATCTATTTAAAATAAAAAATATTAGTTGAATTTAGAGAAATTGATTGATGCAATCCAATATACCCAAATGATAACTTATTTAAAATCATATGTCTGATTAAAATAATATAATATTATTAGTATAAATTATGCATACAAATTATAAATTAATTCAAAATTAAAATTAAATAACAATCAACTATTGTAACATATTTAATTTATAAATATTTGTACCCGTACATGAGCACGGGAAAATCACCTAGTTATATAATATTTCGGAATTCAGTATGTCATATTTGAATATATTTATTGTAGTGATGATTTATGAGTTATTACCATATTCTACAAAGTTTACCAAAAATATAAATCAATATTAAATGTAATATATGAGTTATTGCCATATTCTAAAAAGATTTCCAAAAATATATATCAGTATTAAATATAATTGTCCATGTCATATTTAACCATATGACATGTCATCAATTTTGATAGCCATGTCACAATTTTTTGTGTAAAAACGATTGTAGAGAAGACATGTGGCAAATCACTTCGTAAATATAGACTAGGGGATTTTTAGGAAGTATTTAACTTAATATATAACAATATTTCAAGTAAAAATGCAATGTTAGATTATTTATTTTGAATTTTATGAATGTTCCGGATCTGAATTGAGTTTGAAATAAATTTGAATTGAGTTTGAAATAAATTTGAAGTAAGAATAGAACAAAGTGGATCCAAATTCAGAATATTATTAACGAACTCGACTGAACAATATTTAAAACATAATTGAAACCTAAAGTGGGTTGACAAAAAAAAAAAAAATTGAAACCTAAAGTGTTAAATCTCAAAACCCAAACCAAACCCCATGCCTAGTAAATTTGCAGCAGATGATTAAAATTATCTGAGATTCTTTTTCATACATTCCACTATTCTTTGATATTTTTTGTTCCCAATGGCAATATGAACACATTGTATTCTTGTAAGATTCTGTTTAGATAAGAACAAAAACATAAAGTTGAAACATCGTACGAATTTCATAAAATAGATAAGTTTATGAATCAAAATTGATGACTTCAATTCAACTACAGTATCTAATCAAATTATCTTCACCAACCAAGTATCCACAAGAATCCTGAGTTGGAATGTGATTAAGTATTGTGTCACTAGGCAACAAAAATGCAACGTCAAGCAAGAGAATGATGGTATTTTCCGGCGACCAGTAAAGTATTCTCCGGCGAGATGCTTGCCGGAATATATTTGACAAGCTTTGAATTTAACCCATGTTTCTTAACCCACTTCATCCTCCCTGCATCGATAATCTGCTTGCACTTAAACCCCAAAGCAGCTCTCTCCATGGGCTTCATTTTCTTCACAACTTCCTCCACGCTGCTCAAAGAATCATCTTCCACTTCTTCTCCTTTTTCCTCCTCCTTTGCACTGCATCACAAGAACAATCAAAACGAAATATAACTTATCTGAAGTATTTTCTTTATTATGTCCGAATCCAAGTAACTTTACTTTGAAGCAATGTCTTCAACAGCAGGAACTTTGGAACCATGATCATCATCTACAGCCCAGCTAGTGAACCAAGTCAAGGCATGGAACTCGTCTTTTGAAATCCCTAGGCTAATGATATACTCTTTATCTGTGAGAACAAAAAAAGAACGGCATAACCATATGATAGACCAAATAAGAAGCAAGTGACTGTGAGCTTACTTATGTAGCTTTTCCACTGGCAAAGATGATGACAACAAGTAGCGATAGCGAGACCTCTTAGAACAGGGCTTTCACCATCTTGTCTAGATAGACAACATCTTAAGCTTAAATCTAATTATCACATTAGCAAAAATCACTCATGTTAAAGTGGAGATCTAAAAAAATATATGACATAAGAGATAAGCGTGTAGTGGTGTTAACCTGTTGCAGGACCACAGAGATGTTTCCCAACAGCCACATAAGGAACACCTTGTAATGATTCGACCGCATTAAGGTTAAAATCTTCAACTGAAACACACACAACAAAGGTTACAAAACCAGGAAAAGGTATAACAAGAAAAGGATACGAGGTTTAAAGAAACCTTACTGTCGATTCTCATACGCTCTAATACCAAGTTCTCCTTTTGCCTCAGTGACCTATCAGCCTACAAGTAGTAAAAAACCAATGCGGTTTGAGAAAATAAGTTAACCGAGTGAACACAAAAGGAGGAAGCTAAAACAAACCTTAAGCTTATAAGATTTCCTCTCGACTAAATACACTTTCTTGACGCCATAGCAATCAGCTAGCATCTGCGTTAAGTATCCTCTCCCAGCTCCAAACTCAACAACAGCAGGCACATCATCATCATCATCTTTCTCGGAACATTCAACATTTGTGTTACACCTCTTCAACGCCCCAATCTTTTCCAAGTTACCAAGAATAGAACCTTGCTGCAAAACATGTTTCTCTTGAAACGGTAACTTCCTGCCCCAACAACAATCAAAACCCATCAGTGAAAAAAAAAGGAACTTCTCTTCCAACTAACCAAAACTTCTCAAGCACTTATTACCTATCTATCTCCTTGTTAAACCATATGTTACAAGCTTCAGGTGACAAATGCGAATCTTCGATATCATTACATATACCGCCATGAACCTCCTCAATCTTTTTAACAAGCTGATGAAACTTAGAAACACTCATGCTATAAACCAGATTCCTCTTCATCTCCGAAGTAAAAACAGAGTAACAAGAACCAATCTTTTCTTCTTCTTCTTCGTTTGCACCAGCATTAATACCCTTTTGATAAAACAGTTGAGCAGACAATGCAACGTTCTGTTTCAACAAAGGACATCTCTTTACATGACTTTCGAGATTCTCCTGCAACACAGAGCTAAAAAGAATCCAAATCAAAACCGGTTGATACATTAGCAGAAGAATCAAAAGACATTTGATTGAGAACTCACTGAGAAGGATCAATAGGGCATGGAATCCATTGACCATCTAATCTCTGGCTATGGTTCCCACAAAACCTGATTACTTAAGAGAATTAGAAGAAGAAAAAAGGACGAAACTTTACACTTGAGAGAAACATGAAACTTACAGGGAGCTCTCGATTCGAGTGTTGGCGCATGATCTTTTCTTCTTCGGGAGCCAGAAATTGCATCGACTCCCACTTCTCGCCGCCATTCTCTCCGATTTTCTTTTCTTTTTTCCAGCGAGAGAGTGAGACGAGGAGGTTTTCTACCCAAGATGGGCTTTATGTTCTACCCATTAAGGCCTTTCTCAGCCCATTTAATCTTTAAAATATGTATTAACTGATGCAATTTTCATCGGTTAAGCTGGACTAGACCGGGAATTCAATTTAGAAGTTCAACTAAATTTAAAAGTATTCAAGTTTTCGTTGAATTATTAAATTTAATATTTTATCAATTTTCTGTTATTTTGTTATTGGGTTATATATTTCAAATATACTTTAAATTTTAGTGTTATTTAATTCACTAGTTTTCTAATTTTAGTAAATATTGTGTTATTCGATTTTTGTAAATTTATGATAACTTTATTTGAAAAAAAATAATAAAAAAATGTATTACAAAATGTAATGAACCAATTCCTAAAGTTCAAGTTATGATTTGAAGTGTATTTTTATATCATCTATTTATAAGATATGTACGTCATATTGATACAATTTATTTGAAAATTTAATGTTCGCTATCATTTTAATATGGATTACAACATTATATAATATTGATGTTAAAATAGTTGGCTTTTTATTTTTATTAGTAGTGTTTTGTTCCATTTTTTAGAATGTCTTTGTCCATATATGTGATATGGAAATGATCATGGTTTTATTTTTTTTCTCAATAACTTTTTGTTCATTTTTGTATATTTTAAACAAAAATTCAAAAAGAAAAATAGATGAATTGGTTTCTATCAAATTTATTTGTATTCCTTTAAATTTTAAATGAAAGAATTAGATAAATACATTAAAACATTCATCAGATTCATTTAATATACTTCAAAATCTATTATTTATGTCTTCAACTGAATTGATTCAAAACCAATTAAATTCTTGAAACTAGTTAGAGTTTCATGAGTGAAATGATTATATCCTCAATCTGTGTGTTTATTGATCAGAGATTGTGTGATGCTAATTTGTTTCCATTTTATCACTTTTAAACTCCTAGTTATCTTCTAAGAATCTTATAACTTGTACTTTGTTGTTTTGATTATATGGCCTAAATTTCACTAAGGGTCTAATTGATAACCATTTCGGGAATGCTATGAACAAATAGGAAAAGAATGGATGAGAATAAAATTATGGAAATGATGAAGAACGGTTATTCCATATCAAATTTAGTGAGGAACAAATTTGTTCTTTAATTCTCTACAATAAAAGGAATGAGAAGAAACGAAAAGGAATGATTATTCCTTGTGAATTGTAAAATTTGTTAGGAACATTAATAAATGCATTATTCCTCTTCATTTCTTAGACCCTAAATGATTGAAAATGGTGTGGTCCAGTCTTGAAATATTAAAGTATTTGGTCAGTATCTGAAACTACTGTATTCGTAATAACTCCATCATTCTTGTTCTATTTTTAGAATATATTCTCACTAATTCATATTATCTGATGTTTTGGTTAAAAGTATAGAAATCAAGAAATTTATTTTCTAAATAATAAATTAAAGTAAGTTAATTAGTCATAACTAATGCAGTAAAATATTATCAGTCAACTAATTTTCAATAAAGTTAAAACTATCTAAAACCAAAAAAAATAAAAAATAAAGAATATCAAAATATTTTATATTTTTGAAACATTAAATATTTTCTAAAACATCTTACACTATAAAATAATGGATGGAGTATTTTTATTTATTTGTTCTAAAAATATTTATAAGAAATGAACAGCTTCGGTTGAGTTTGCATTGATCTCTCAATGACAGCTTTAATGCTCTTTGATTGGATTTCACATTTTCTGTTTCATGCAGCCTCTCAAGAACCAGAAAATACACTGGATTTCTCTTGAAGGCCTTTCCAACAGGTAACACAACTGTAATGAATCAGTGAGACTAAACTTTCTTCTCTTGAACCGTGCTTGATGTGAAGGTCTTGCTTCTTTTAATATTTTATGTACATGGGCACTGTTCGGTTCTTCCTGCTCGGGCCTTTTATCATTTCTGAGTTCTTCTTTTGCTGTGTTTGCAACAGTAAGCATTCTTACACCATTTGCAACAGTAAGCATTCTTTATTCTAACCTGCAAAATTGTATCAATATTTTGGTTTAGAGAGTAGAATGTAATCAATTTATCTCTTCTGGTAATATCATTTTTTTTTCTTCAGCTTCAAACCGCTAGTGCAAGGATTGATCAAGAAATGTTTGGAGCAATTCGCAGAAACATCAAAAAAAAACACAAAGAACCTAGTTAAGAAATTACAACACTACAGAATAACGTATCCACCACAGTACACATATTACCCTATTGTTCTTACAAGGGATTTGCACAGATAATCATCGTTGTGGCAGTTACACTATTGATTTTTCATACATGTCAACCAAAGACTTACATATTAGAATGAGAACATTTTAATCTTGGTCTAAAGGCTCTGAATCTGCGTTAACAACAAGAATGTAAACTGTTGACAATTGAAGGACAGTTGACAATTTGGGATGTGGTGGATTCTTGAAGGAGGAGAACAAGAAGATGGCTAAATTGTTTATACAATATCAAACTCGTAATAAACAAGAGACCAAAGGTAAAACCGTAATGTAGTAGTAAACCAATCCAATTAAAGGAAAGAAGAAACAGCAATAGGTTGAGTAAGAAAATAAAAGTGTCTAGAAAAAATATTTTTATACTTAAAGTTAACTTAGAGACTAAGTTATAAGAAATCTAATGAGTTTAGGAAAAATGAAAGAGTGTTTTATAATGAGTTTAGGAAATATATTCTCTATATAAAGAGATGCTAATGTGTAGCAAACCTTAAGAGTTATAAGATTGTTTGTGTGATAGCTTAAGTTTTGAGAAAGTTTTTTAAGCATTAATAAAGTGAGTTCTTTATTGAGATCATACAATCTTTGAGTTCATACCTTTGAGTTAAAACAATAATAAGAAAATAAATACAAAACACATAAAATTTATATAGTGATTGAATAAACATATAATTTCTTAAACTAATACAGAAATAATATATTCAATATATATTTAAAATAAGTTCAATGTTGTCAATTTTCAAATAATAACCAGTTACTCAGTATTCATCTAATCTCGAAAGAGCCCACAGAATGAGACACATGTAGTGGGGATGCAACAAAATAGTTAGCTATTCAAGAATCCTAAAAACTTACGTGTCCAGAAAATAAACATGCAATATCTTGCATATCAATGTATATACATACAGAAAAGATGAAACAAGATCACAATGACAAAAGCAGTATCATTTGCACGTGGAATGGTACCTTCACAAATCATAATCTTCTGCTGGAATATATGAGCACATGAAATAATTCAACTTAGTCAAACCTTTAAGTTGCAAACGATGTTATAATGTCTAAATAAGAGCATTGTTCAATAGTATCAGTAATATATATATACAGTTTACTTTATGGCAAATGATTTCCAACAAATAAGGGTTTTGTCTGGAACATGAGATCACCACATATTCACTCTGAGCTGTCCCATAATGCAGATAAGCTTATCAGCATTATGTCTAAATGGTTAATTAAAATTTACAGAAGTTAAAAATAATAATCGATTCAATATCAATATATTTGTGCAGCCAAACATCTCTATCTTCTGCAAAATATATCCAAAGAGCAAACAAAAAGGGAGTAATCATCAACATTAAAAGAAAGTTTGATAAGTACCCTACAAATCTAAATGTTAAAAATGTCTCGTGATCCGGTTCTACGTTTCACTACACTAATTCTAATTACATCCTCTCTCTTCTCTTATGAAACCGAAGCAAGACTACTTCATGAAAACGATACGCACAATCTCAACTCAATACCAGAGCCACCATCTTCGTCCTTCTCTCAGTCTCAGCCTCCGTATATTTCTCCAAACCCTAATGACCCGTCACAGCCTCCATCTCCTTGCCAAGATCTGGACCAAGAAGTAGTCCACGACGTGAGAAACTATGGTGCGGCCGGGGACGGTATCACAGACGACACTGACGCGTTCAAGACAGCTTGGGATTCTGCTTGTAGCAATTACGAGGACAACAATGTCTCCGTATTGCTTGTGCCTTACGGTTTCACTTTCATGATCCATCCCACTATTTTCACCGGTCCTTGTCGCTCTTACCAATACTTCCAAGTACATTTTTTTCCAAATATCAAAATTCTTTACAATACTATCAAACTTTAGCTGATATTCATGTGTCTAATTTATGGTGATTTTCTGTGAATTAAAAAGGTCGATGGGACCATCGTGCCTCGGGATGGACCAGAATCATGGCCGAGCGGTTTCAACAAAAGGCAATGGCTCGTCTTTTATAGAATCAATGGAATGGCTCTAATAGGCAACGGGGTTATCGACGGTCGGGGACAAAAATGGTGGGATCTTCCATGCAAACCTCACCGGGTAAACATTTACAGTCCAGTTATTACAAAAAAATAATGTAAAAAGATTGATATAAAATTATATCATGTTACGTTTCGAAGTTCATGCAAATTTAATATTCTAAACAACAAAATGGGCTGGTAAAACATTCTACATGTGACGTAAATATGTATCACACCTATGAATGTTAATATATGTTATGTTCAAACAGAATGTCAACAAAACGACTGCACTTACTGGTTCATGCGAAAGCCCTGCTGTAAGTAAACACATCAAATATATATAATTTCTTAACTTTACAATATGTTTTAAATAATATACATGTGACGATGTTGGTGAGGAAAGGCTTTAAGGTTCTTCATGAGCTCAAATCTAAGTATGAAAGGTGTGACTATTAAAAACAGCCCGCAGTTTCATATGACATTCGACGGATGTCATGAAGTTCACATCAACTCCCTTCGAATCACATCTCCACCGTCAAGTCCCAACACTGACGGCATCCACATAGAGAACTCCAAGTCCATTGAAATTCATAACTCGTTTATCTCCAACGGTATGTACATTCAATATGCACTAGATGTCTTCAATCATAGTGTCAACAGACTAATTAAAAGATTCTTGAAATCTTTCCTCAGGAGATGATTGTATCTCAATAGGATCCGGATCATACAATATCGATATACGGAATCTCACTTGCGGACCAGGCGGGCATGGAATTAGGTGAAAATAAAAGCTACTCGTGATTATAATTCAATACTATATAACATGAACATTATAATATAGTTTTGTAATTTTGTAGCATTGGAAGTTTAGGCAATCAAAACTCACGTGCATGCGTCTCCAACGTCACGGTTAGAGACTCGTTCATTAAATTTTCCGACAATGGTGTACGGATCAAGACATGGCAAGGTGGATCCGGGTCTGTTTCGGGTGTAACGTTCGACAATATCCAAATGGATAATGTCCGAAATCCGATAATCATCGATCAGTACTATTGCACGAGCAAAAACTGTCCTAACAAAACAAATGCGGTTTTTGTCAATGATATTGTATACCAAAGTATAAAAGGCACATACGATAGACGTAGTTCTCCTATACATTTTGGATGTAGCAACAGCGTCCCATGCGCAAATTTAACACTGTCGGATATTGATTTGGTGCCTTCAAAAGGTGTAACGGTTGTGGATCCATTCTGTTGGAATGCGTATGGGGTCGTGGATGAGTTCTCTGTTCCTTCGATCTCGTGTCTGAAATCGGATTCTTCGACTTTATTGTTAGGTGGTCTTTTAGGAAAGTGTGGAGTATTGTGATTTGATTCGGTTTTGATTATTATATGAGTAGAAGCTGCTTTTGATGTTGAATTGAACTTGCATTAAATAACTTTGAATTAGAGAATTAATAACATTCACTCTGGTAGTTAGATCGAATCTTTCTCAGGCCAGCCTTACAAGTTACAACCAAACAGAGAGTAAACGCGTATTGACGCATAACTAACAAATCAAGTTCGATTGTCTTTCTTCAGACAGGAAAACAAAAACAAAATTGAAATAGTATAATAAATATGACGTGTGGGTGACTTTGGTAAGGTGTTAAAATAGTACTTTGTCTATGACTAAAAGTGGAATAATCTTTTTGATTTTTTTGCCCCTGACAACGTTTTTCTCGACTATAAAATTAAAAATTCGAGAAACAAGTAGGATGAATAGTTTGATTACTGGAATTTATTAAATTTAGTACAAAAACCAAAACACATATGCAAGTAACTTGTTTTGATAAGTGCTTACTTTCTATTCTAATACATTGACATTGTATTCTACGGTGACTATTTGTTAATTTGATTTTATAAATCTGTAATTTTAAAGTCAAATCAAATCTTCAAACTTTTTATTTTGGAAACGAGGTTTGATTTGTAGCCTTCTATAACAAAAATAAAAAATATATCATTGAATTATTATTATAAATTTAAAAGTTAGCCATTAAAAATAATATAAAAAATATTTATCGCGAATATATTTTTGACTATTGTGCTAATTGTCAAAACAGTTACGAAAGGGTATTTTAGTCTATTCAAAAAGCCTCGTTACCTGGTATCATCCTCACACTCACAATAAATGCTTCTCCTCGAAACCCTAAATCACAACATTCTTCCCCTTCCAATGGCGATAAGGAACAAAGAGACAGAAGAAGAAGAGAACAAGAGAATCAACAACGAGATCGATGAACCAGAAGAAGAAGACGAAGACAAGAAGATGGAGATGTTCTTCAATCTTATTAGAAACTACCAGGAGGCCAGGAAACGAAGACGACAAGAGCTAATCGAAGATTCAGGCGAAACTGCTCCGAACCCGACCAAGAGATCCGACAATGGAGATAAATCCGGCATTGCTCCTCCTGTTTTCCGCGCCGAGGATTTCTCTCACTGTATAGACTTGAACTTAAAGCCATCAAACTCGATTGTCTCCACCGAGGAGAAAGAAGAAGAAGAAGAACAACAAGAATCAGAGGAAGAGACAAGAGAAGTAAAGAATGTTTTAGATCTTAATCTCGCATTGTAATAATAATCATACTTAACTCTGTTTTTTTTTTGTTTGTTTGGTGAGTTTTTAAATTGTTACAATGCAATGCATAAAACAGTGAAGTAATTATTCGATAAAGGGATTCATTAAGTGAAGAAGCTGCAGGTAAAGTTGCCGTTGATGAATGTTAGCTTCTCAGCTTTGACGACAGAATCTAGAGGAAGTGGAGCAAATGTTCTGTCTGGACCGTAGAAGTGAGGGAAGCTATTCACATCATCCACTGCTTCATAGATCAATCCATCTCCAAGCTGCAATTTTTTTTACACATGAAACAAAACACTGTCAGGCGGTCTTAAGGAGGTGGTAACACTATTGGCTCATTGTCTTCTCAGCCCTATAACTTACATATAAGAAGTTTACAACATTGTCCATCCTTTCATAATCATGCTTAAGGCATGAGAAAACAAGTACTGACTCTGGTACAAACCCCACGTGAGAATGCCTAAGAGACATAACTAAATCTAGCATCAAACTCGCACACGATGACAAAGACAGCCTTAGGAAGATTGAAACTTAACGTTTTATAGATCAACCACTCACCAAATCACGTGGAGCTAAACACACCAGAAACTTAAAGGTTTTATAGATCAACCACTCACCAAACTAGACGATCCTTTAATACCAAATAATCATCCCACATGTATGTGTCATATTAAATGATATATGTAGAGTCAACAACAAACCTTCTTAGGATCGATTTGAAGAAGGTAAAGATCCTCCTTAGCGTTCAAGAAGAAGTTCTGCAATGTCATTTGTACCTGAAAATATAATTGGAGAAGCAATTTTCATCATAAAATTATTGATTTTTTTGACACAGAGATTAAGAAGAGATGGAGAACCTGATGGAGTTTGCTGAGATGAAAGCAACCAGTTGACTTATCGAGCTCACCACCAAAAGAAGAACCATTCTTCTGGAACTCTTGCCACTCTTGCTCCGTACTGATTCTGTATATGAAATCTTGATCAGCCATTTTCTTCCAAGTTTCACCGGAGCGGGGATATTGTATTTGCCAAGAAGAAATCGAAAACGCGAAACACTCGAGACGATGAAAACAAAAAGGGTTTTTTGATCTTGACCGATTCAATAAACCAGTATCAGCTAAAACCGACTCTTCATCAACGTAGCTATGTAACCAAACCGGTATCAACTAAACCAAAATGCTATCAGCTAAACCAAAATTTAACTACAGCATCAAATTTCATATTAAAAATTAATTTTATTACTGTTGTATTATATTTTTAAAAATGTTTTAATCATAATATCTATTAATAACATATTATAATCTAAATATATAATTATTATTTTTATTTATGTATTACGTTAGACTAATTTTATAATGATATTTTTTTTTTGTCAGCAATATTACAGACTCATATTGACTATGTTAACCAAACAGGGGGATTCGCATCCATGTGAACGACGTAAGACGATTGCTTTCTTGCACTGTGTGTTAGACTGTCCGCCTTTTTGTTATTCGTCCTTGGTATATGAATGATCTCTATAGTATTGAAACTACTCCTTAGACTTCTTATGTCTTCTAATTTTATAATAATATAAAATTACAAACGACTAAATATTTAACATAAATGTATAAAATTTATGATATAATTTTTTTTATTAATAAATCTTTGTTATATGTTATGGGATGGCTATATTTGATTACATTGGATGTAACACTGTTTAGAATGTTAAACGTAGATAATGTATCCAAATCGGTATCAGCTTAACCGAGTCCTAGCCAACTTTAATATGTAACCAAACCGGTATAGAGTAAACCGACTCTTCGTCAACTTCGAAGTTCCTTTCCAAATACCTCCGCTTATTTCCACGGTCTAAAATCAGTTGGTAAAAGGAGCCGAAAAACTCTTTCACAAAAAGTCCTGTAACTTTTATTACTACCCTCATCAATCATGGCCGCTTCAATAGCGAAACCCATCTCCACAACTCCTCTCCGTTTCCATTTCAATCCAAAGACCAACATTTCCTTCTCCGATTGCATCTCGATTTCTTCTGGATTCCGACATTCCCCACCGTCTTCCCTCGCTTTGGTCGCAAAACCACCGACCAGCACTCGCGTTTCCCATCTCGTTAGAGCCGAAAGCTCTTGTGGTAAGCCCAACAATGACGGTTGTTTTCTGTGTGTGTTCATAACATTTCTTTTTTTTTTTGTGTAGATTATATTCCAGACTCGAAGTTTTACAAGGTTGAAGCAATTGTCAGGTAAGCTTCTATGTCTTTGTGGTCTTATATGTCTGAAAAAGGCTTATAACTGATACATTTCTATCATTGTCTTGTATGAATGTTAAAAGGCCATGGAGGATCCAGCATGTTTCATCGGTAAGAAAATTCTCATTGTTCTCAGCTTTTTTTGATATGTGAAAGAAGATTTTGTGCTTTGATAATCACTTGATCCTAGGAGAGTCTTAGGATAAAAAAAAAATGTCACACTTTGGCATTAAACAAGTATAGAGTAGAAGTTCATTATCAATGCATGCAAAGATCAAACCATATATGCACCTGAACTAGGACTGGTCATGTCTTTGTTCCTCCAGTGTTTGCATTTGTGAAAACGGCTTAGGGCTCTCATAGTTATTGTAGATACTTGTTTTAACTAGGTCTAGGCATTAGGGTCTTGGTCTTGGGATCGGTTTGAGTCAGGGTCGATCGGTCCTAAACATTTTTGGATCCAACTAGGTATTTAGAAGTTTTTGGTTCGAGTTCTATTTTTTATGTATCCAGATCAGTTCGAGTCTATAATTAAAATATCTGTAACTTTCGAGTATGCAGCAGATCCGAGTTGGTTCATGTATTTAGGACCCAAAAACCTGAAGTATCTGAACTCCATCAAAATTTAGCCAAAATCCGTCATATTTATTTAAAATTTTGTAAAATTAACCAAATAAACTAGTAATAATTGACATTAAACATTGTTAAACTCTGTTTGACAAAAAAAACATTGTTAAACTCTAAATTCGATATTTAAAATTTCATATTAATTGAATATATTACAAAATAATAATGAACATTGCAAACAAAAAGACAATACAACTAAATAAAAAATTAGTACTAACTACTTTAGAAAATCCAACTAAAACATTTCTCTGTTTTCGTAATTACTCAAGGCTTTATTGAAAATCGGGATTAGAGGTGTTACGGTTTCTGATGTCCGAGGATTTGGTGCACAAGGTGGATCCAAGGAGAGACATGGTGGTAAGCTATTGAGTTCAACAACAAGTTCACTGATTCTTAGTACGGTCAAAAATGTGATACAAAGTTGTTTGAGTTTTGCAGGGTCTGAGTTCTCTGAAGACAAGTTCGTTGCTAAAGTTAAGATGGAGATCGTTGTTAAGAAAGAACAAGTACGTATATATCATTTAAATAAAACCAAAAATATCTGCAAGTCAATAACCATTTATGTTCTTCTTGTTTTTGCAGGTGGAGTCTGTAATCAACACCATAATCGATGGAGCAAGGACAGGAGAGATCGGTGATGGCAAAATATTCGGTAAAACCATAACAATCACTTTATTGTTTATACGTGACAATAAAGTTTACTCAGATTGTGATGGTTTCTTTTTTTGGTTGTATGTGCAGTTTTGCCTGTGTCAGATGTCATAAGGGTTCGGACAGGTGAGCGAGGAGAAGAAGCAGAGAAGATGACTGGTGACATGCTTTCGTCATCTTAGGAACAAAACAGAGCTCAAAGAATGGCTCTCTGGTAATAATAAAATGAATGGAGTCTTTAGTTTCCTTTTTGTGTTTGCTGTTGAGTTGATCAAGATGTGTGTTTAAACTGTACATGAATGATGCAGAAACATCTGTCTTGGTTCTTAGACATCGAAACTCTCTTCCTAATAAAAGCATCTAGTCCTTGCCTTTTTGTTCCAGTATTTTGAAACCATAATATGCTTTTGTTCATTCATAATCAACAAGTATCTATCTATTTTATCATTGTACCATGTTCTGTTTTTCATGTTTCAAAAAGTAATATGTAACATAACTAGTGCCATTTAAATTTACTCTAGTTTTCCCAATGGGGACTCAAGGGCATGATCATCGACTAGCCATAGACCAAAATGTCGGAAACGTTCCATCTTGTTGTTGAAACCAACAATGTAATTGTTGTGGATTATGACATGTTTCCCCTTGGTCTCTTTAGCCCATGTCCTGTTCCTGAAGTACACTCCTCCTGTTGGGAAAGCTGCTTGAGAAAGCAAGTAGACATCCACCTACGGACAGAACACAAGAGAGTTGACACAAGATCACAAAAGAGTTGACACAAGAACAATCATACCTGATGAGCTGTTTTGCCAAGTGCCCAGTTAAAACCAGGCTGATCATTTCCTTTATTTTCTTTAGACCAAGGTTGTGCATGAATTTCCTCAATCCATTGCTTCATTAGAAGCTTTGCACCATTAGTGGGACGTAAGAATATCATGCAGCTACATATATTAGTCCTTCCATCTCGAGCGTAAGGTGGTAAGTCATGAGAGTGACTCAAAGGCTTAATCTAAACACCAAAACCAACCCGAGAATAAGATACTAAACAAATCGTAAAACATGTCAAGGAGATGTGTAAGTAAGTATATCACATACTGCAGTTTCGTCATCCATGAAGTACACGTCGTGGTTTCCTTCTAGATACGGAAATGGATCTTGTAACCAGACCATGTCAACATCGTTGTACATAACATTGTAACCTAGCTCCAATAGTTGTAAGAGATGTTGTGGTCTCCGAGATGTCAAGTTGAAGAAACCCTAATCAGATACGTATAATCATCAGTAACAAGTCCTTTGCACACATACATAAAACATAGCATACTAGCTATTACTAAATCCACAAGTTGACCTTTTATAGGATCCTACTACAAAAGTGTATAGGGACCAACAAAACACATTAAGTTTCGTTTTCAATTTAAAACTATACCTGGGAACCAAAGTTGTGTGCGGTTTGAGAATCAAGAGCTGGAGGAATGAGAACGGCATGACCAGGCCACTTGGAGTTGACTTTGTATAGAGTAGCGTAATCCTCAGCGATCACGAGAACCTTGTCCTGATGCTTCTGCCTCGAGACACTAATCAACCAGTTATTGAGGAAAGGGAAGAAGGGATAGCTTACGGTGCAGACGATCAAAGTACCATTCTTAGCGACGAACTTGGCGGCTCTAGCAAGGGAATAGTCGTTCCATTTGGAGGGCAAAGAAGAAGGAGAGTATGTGTTTGGAAACAGGAACAAGGGTAAGAACACACCGAGGAAAACGAGGAGAGAGACAAAAAGGAGGAGACCATTGCGGCTGAGGATGGAGGTTGAAGAATGAGAAAGATGATAGGCCGAAGAGAATAGCTTTTGCTTTTGCTTTTCCATTGTTGCACTTGCACCAGGAAGATTAACAGAAATGGAGACAAGATGAATTGTTATGATTTATTTAAATCTGTAAATAGGGGAATATATTTAAATATGGTAAAAAATCTTAAAATATTAAAGGGAGAATTGCTAAAAACAACCTAAATATTGAAGTCAAATGCATTAGTGTACCCCAATTTCAGTCAAATGCAGAACCAACCTAAATGGAAGATGAAAATACTATTTAGTCCTTATGAACAAACAAAAAAACAGAGGGGTATTTACGTTTCTATCCTTTTAGAAGTCTACATGTTGAGAAGAAGTCTACATATATTTAGACCTCCAGCGAAGTCTAAGTTGTAGATTTGATGTGTAGTCTACACCCAAATTTTATCTAATATTTAGTTTAAAAATTGTTTAAAATAATTATTGTGATAGATTTTAACTAATCATCAATATAATGGATAGTATGAAGTAAATATATTAAAGTTTTATATAACTGAACAATTTTAAAGAATATATACTAAATTGGTATCCATGATATAAACAATGTTCATAGTTTATAAACAAAAGGTTATAGCATGATAGGTCTTTTAGTGGTAGATTTTTAGAATTAGACTTTAGATTTTTTTTTTGTTTTATTGACTTAAATGTGTTTATTAATATTTAGTAGTTTATATTTTGTGTAATTTTGATATTTGATACAGTAAATGAGACTTTTTGAGTATCAAGCAAACTATTTAGGGTTTGAGATTTGTGGTTTAGGGTTTCGTAGACCTACAATAAAGTCTATAAATATGTAGATGTCTTTGTCAGTCTATTTTATTCGTGTATATTTTTAATTTTAAATTAAATATTCCAATTTAAAATCATATATTATGAATATTTATTATTTTTTTGTAACACATATTATGAATATTTAAAATTATTAAAAAAATTGGTAAAGCATATTTAAAATTTTATTAAGAAAACTGAAAGAAAACCGTCGTAGACAGACAAAGAAGTCTACCCCAACGATTTTAACCTAACCGGATTTAACCAATTTTAATTTTAACCAAATCTAATTTAAACCGAAATTTTTTTAACCTAACCAAAAAATTATCCAGCATATAAATAAGATTTCCTAAGCTTTTTGGGGTAATAAAACCCTAATCCAGCCGCAATCCATGAAGGCGATTCACGGGGAGATTTCCGGCGAACCCTAACCACGCCGTTTCTGCCGCTTACTTTCTTCCAATTGCTGGAGCAGAGCATCGGAGAATTGGTAGTAAATGGCGACTATATCAGCGATTCTGTCTCTTGCCTTCAATCCAGTACGTTGACTCGATTCCTTTGATGGGTTTGCTGTTAGATTCATTGAAATTCATATTCTTTTTTTTTGCATCAGTCAGTATCTGAAAAGGTTCTATCTTTATATATATATTCAGAAGATGGAGTCGAGGGAGAGAATATGGAGTTCGGCGGTGTTCAAGCTCGAGGGAGAAGATGGAGTCGCGGGAGAGAATATAGATTTGGTTCAGAGACGAGGGAGGAGATGGAGTTGGATTCAAAGATAAGTCTCTTACCTCTTTCTCAGATTCAGTTTCCAAACCCCTTTGTAATTAAAGAGGCGGGTTGGAACCTTTTTGAAATTTTAATTCTTTCTCTTCTCTTGAGATTTGCAAGAAACCTTTGATTCATCAGTTCTGTCTTCTTTTGATTTTGTCTAATTCGTAGGGATCTCGAATCTTTGTTCTTTCTTGAGAAAAATCCATGTTTCTGTGACTGATTTTGATTGGGTCTTTGGTGACATGAGGGTTCTGTGATTTGAAGTTTAAAGTTTAGATCTTTAGGGCTTTTTGATGCAATCAAATGTTAAAAGATTTGAACTTTTTTTATTCAGGTTTATCAAACGAAATGTCAGGATCTTCATCAGCTAGTGTCCAAGATTAGTGTTCTACATATGATCCAAGGGCTTCTTTCTGTTTCTGCCGCTTACTTTCTTCCAATTGCTGGAGCAGAGCATGGTGAGTTCACCTTCTCGTGATGATGACTCAGTTTGTTCTGTGGAGATTGAAGAAGAAGAGTTTTGGTCTGAGTTTGGGAAGCGACTCAACCATATGGTTCCTGTTGCTGTAAGTTAACATCTTCTCTTTTATAAATTGAGGTTTTGGCATTTTGGTTTTGCTGTTACTTTGGCAGTTTGGTGTTCGGATGTTTGTGATAACTTCATTCAAGGATACGTGTTACATTGAGATCTTGCCTCATTTGCAGAAGTCCAATCGCCGTAAGCTGCCTACAACTGCATATCTTTCTATTCAGTAAAATTCCTTTCTCTCTATAATAATAATAATTCATGTGTTGGCTTATGAATCAGTTATATGTTTAAGCTTTTGGGCTGAGGTTCATTACAACTCAATCTATCCTGAAGGAGGTATGTGATTACTTATATGATATAAACATCCATGGATTATGTTGAATCAAAAATGATTAGATACAGGTAGTTTTATTGAGTTTAATCATTCCTCTGTTGTTGGAACTTTTGTCTAGAGCTGTCGGTACTAGAAGGCAAGAAGAAGAAGAAGAAATTTTGGATTTTCTGAGCTCTCTGTTTCGTCCTGATGGAGCACAACAAGCTGAGGAAGTCTGAATACATCATCATGTTTATTCTTTTTATTAATGTGACTTAGAGAATCTATAGAGCCATATATGATCTTTGTATATACTGAATATAATCCCATCGAAGGCACTAACCATAGATAGACTCCCATAGTGAGTTGTTGAAAAGCTTTACTTTTTTATATATGTTGGAATAAATCGATAAAGGAAGGTTACAGTTCTTGCCCACCAAAGCTCTCAGTCTCAGTGTGTAGAGTTACAGAAGTTAATTACATGTGACAAAAAAGAACCAATCCAAAGCTTACCATCTTTCTCCTCCCATACACATACTTAACAACTATCTTTCTCCTCCCATAGACATACTTAACAAAGTGATGGTTTACAGAGAAAACTACAAAGCATTGACACCGAGAAAAGGCATAAGAACAGAACCAATCCAAAGCTTACCATCTTTCTCCACGCAATTAGCGAATAAATATTAATGTAGACTTACAATTATGTCTACAGTTAACACCTAACAACATTGTGAAATCAAAAGTATTATAATATTATAACTACAACAGTTTTTTTTTTCAAAATCATTCCAACCTATTAGGATTAACTAACACACACTTTCAAACAAAAAAATCTAGAATAAACTTTATGAATAATACATAAATTCAGTTTTAATTTATTTTTCTACGTAGACTTTTCAATCAGTCTACGACAGTGTAGACGTTCGTGTCAGTCTACGACAGTGTAGACGTTCGTGTCAGTCTACGACAGTGTAGATGTCTGTGTCAGTCTACTTTTTGGGTTAGTTTTGCAATTGAAAATTTTACGGGTTACTTTTTTTATTTGACCAGAAACTCATCCAAGTTTTGACTTTATACATTTAGACTTCCGTTTTAGTCTACCACATTAAAAAGGTTAGTTTTTATTATTGACCAGAATTCACCCAAGTTTTGACTTTCGAAAGTAGATTTCATATGTAGTCTACATGTTTTGTAGACTTCACATAAGGTCTAACTTCAAAACCTATAGGTTGGTTTTGCAATTGACCATTATTTGACTTTCGAATGTAGATTTCATATGTAGTCTACAGATTTGTAGACTTCGCATAAGGTCTAACTTTAAAACCCATGGGTTGGTTTTGCATTTGACCAAAATAAATATGTAGACTTCAAGAACAGTCTATATTTTTTTGTGAAAAATGCGTAGACTGCATTGGAAGTCTACAATTTTAAAAATATTTATTTTATTTAAAAACATTTTAGTCAAATACAAAACTAACCTATTCAACGAAGTCAATGTTTTGGTCAAATGCAAAACTGACCTTAAGTAGACTTCATTGGCAGACTACATTTCGTAGACTTCCGTTGAAGTCTATTTAAGAAAGTCAAAAGTTCGGTCAAATGTAAAACCAACCTCTTTTACGTAGCCGTCTTGGTAGGTCTACGTAGATTTTTGTTTTTGTAGTCAAAGGTAAGGATGTAGACTGCTGGGGAAGTCTGCGTTCCAAAAAAAAGTTAAAAAAGTCAATTGCGAAACTGACTTGGTCGTTGACAAATAGACGGAATCGTACGTCTACACATTGGTGTAGACATATAAAGCAGTCTACCATCGCGACACAGACTGAAAAAGTGGTGAAAACCATGTAAACAATTACCTTTTTCCGGTGTGAACCTCGATTCCGATCTTTTCAACCGTCCAAACTCATAAACTGAGCAAAAGGAAGCATCTTTGACGATTTACTAATGAAGAAACTCGAAAATGTGAAATTTGTGGGATGAAAATGAAAGTTGTGAGAGTTTTTTAGATAGAATTGTAGAGGAAATGAAAGATTTGTTGAGTTAGAGAAGAGAAAAAGTGGTTAAAATTGAGTTATTGAGCTTTTATGAGCTCAAACATGGTGGTTCAATGGTGGTTGCAAAATTGAAGATGATGGCATTGTTGTAAATAAGAAAAGATGCTTAGGGTGTAATTGGTTTTTACACATTTTCGATTTTATTAAAAAAAATAATAATAATGGCAGTTTTGTAAATATTTTGAAAACATAAGGATGGTTTGGAAAATTCATAGGTGAATAGTAATAAGAAAAAAAAAGGGGTTGGTTTTGCAATTGACTTGAATTCTTAGGTCATTTGTGAAAAAAGCCCAATATTAAATGAGTTTTAATTTGATTAAGTGATTAGGATTTTATCTTATATATATATATATATACACACTTTAGAGTTTAGATTCATAGATGACTATAACTAATTACGGTAATACATGACGATAGTTATAGTCATCTATGCAAAATGGTCATTTAACTTTTTGTGATTATAATTAAAATACATGTTTATAGATAAATATAATTCTTTTTACATATAATAACACAGTTTTAGTTTACATAATAATTTTTAAACTTTCACAATTATAAATAATCATAAATAAAAATACTATTAATTTATTAAAAATTGGACAAAATTAACAAATGAAATTTAACATTTTATTTAACTGAAACTAAAATTAAAATTTAACTATTAAAAGTTTTACATATCTTTAGCATATTAATAAAAATCTTTAAGTTCAACATAAATATTAATCAATATTTATTTCTCACTTCGAAATACATTAACAAAATATTTATGTGAAAATATAGTATTATGGTTAGGTAATGTCTACTTTATTTTATTTTATTTTATATGATAGCTTTTTGTAATAAAATTTTTAGTTTAAATAATATTGCAATTTTATGAAAATTAAAAAGATTACATGATTGGATGAATTTTCAACATTTATAAATAAAAGGTCTTACTTGTAAGATAATAAAATAATCTTTTAAAAATATTTATTTTTAGAAGAAAAAATAGAGAAATACATTGGAGAAAAACACATCTCTATTATAGAGTTTCTCTATTATTGAGGAAAAAATAAGGAAATACATTGGAAATTGCACAAAACGGTATACGTTTCGTTTTAATTGTGGTATTTCATAAATTCTATGCATTAATATAAAAATACCGAATAATATACGTTGTATATTAATTGTATATCTTTTGTTTTCGACGTAATTTTTTCTCGATGTGATGTTTCTGATATAGTTTTAACTTGTTGTAATGAATCATATATGCATAATCACATTGATTTAAAGAGGAAGCAGGAGTCGGGTGAAGACTAAAGAGGTAGATGATACATACAAGGGAACGCTGTTCTTCTGTCTTAGAGTGACCTATTATTGATTCTGGTAATGTGGAGACATACATCTCTGAGTCTCATTTATTTACCTATGTTTTGAATTAGCCATATACTAACATTCACACATAACAAGCCATTCTTATTTATCTTTTTTTTTTTTGAAAAATGCCATTCTTATTTATCGGTGTGATGTTTTTAATCTAATTTTCCCAGTGGGGACTCAAGAGCATGATCATCGACTAGCCATAGACCAAAGTCATGGAAGCGTTTCATTTTGTTGTCATAGCCGATAATATAGTTGTTGTGGATTATCACATGTTTCCCCTTCGTCTCTTCAACCCATGTCTCGTTCGTGAAGTACAATCCTCCTGCTGGAAAAGCTGCCTGAGGAAGCAAGTACAGATCTACCTGAAGAAGTCAAGATTACCAAAGAGTTGAGTTTGAATTCAAAGTAGTGACACTTAAAACAAAACCATAGTCGAGCATTCATAAGTAGATTATATAAGTAGTTAAAGATGGTGCCAAAATGTTGAGAATGTTAGACAGTGAACTCCCAATTGAAAATTACGGTACAAACCGATTGAAATCAATACCTGGTGAGCTGTTTTGTTAAGTGCCGAGTTAAAAGCGGGCTGATCACCTTCATATGCTTTAGATCCAGCTTGAAGTTCCTCAAACCATTTCTTCATCAGAAGCTTTGCACCATTCTTGGGACGCAAGAAAATGATGCCGCTACATACATAAGTCACTCCGTTTCGATCCGGAGGTGGTAGATCATGTGAGTGATTCAAAGGCTTAATCTGGCAACAAAAGCAAAATAATATTTACCAAAAAAGGAATAAAAACACTCTATAACGTGAAGGACAAATCACATACAGTAGTCCTGTCATCGGTGAAGTATGCGTCGTGGCTTCCTTCTAAATACTGAAATGGATCTTGCATCCAGACCATATCAACATCGTTGAACATAACATTGTAACCTAGCTCCAAAAGTTGCAATAGATGTTGCGGCCTCCGTGAAGTGAAGTTGAAAAATTCCTAAGTTTTGGATATAATAACTTGGTTAACAAGATACGTTACAACTTCTATGCTTTGATCATCACATACAGAAACATGAGCTTAGTAATCTCAAGCTAGATATTTTAAACGGCAGTGTGGTGGCTCTTCAGAAAGAATTTCACACTTAAGCACTAAATGCATTTTTACGATAGGGTTTATAAAAGATAAATTTGGACCGTAAAGGTGAGACTGTACCGGGGAACCGAACTTAAGTGCGGTCTTAGAATCGTGCGCTGGAGGAATGAGAACGGCGTGACCAGGCCATTTCTTGTTAACCTTGTAAAGAGTAGCGTAATCTTCAGCGATCACGAGAACCTTGTCCTGATGCTTCTGCCTCGAGACACTAATCAACCAGTTGCTGAGGAAAGGCAAGAAGGGATAGGTAATGGCGCAGACGATCAAAGTCCCGTCCTTAGCGACGAACGCAGCCGCTTGAGAGAGGGAATAGTCACGCCAGTTAGAGGGCAAAGAAGAAGAAGAAGTAGAAGAGATCCTGTTTGGAAACGGGAATAAGGGAGACCCTGCCCAGGGCAAGAACACACCGAGGAGAAGGAGGAGAGAGGCCAGGAGAAGGAGACCATTAAAGAGAGAGATGGGACGGTTTGAGACTGAAGAGGAATAGAAACTCTTGTGCTGCGCCATTGGAGAGAAAGACAAGAATGAAAGTTCAGGTGGATACCACAAAGTATAACAAAGGAAACTTCCAAAACAAATCCTCTTGTTTTATTAAGAATCACTTAGACAATCTCAACTGATCTGTCTAATTCGTTTTACACAACGTCAACCTTGACTTGACACGAACCAATTCTTAAGCTACCCAAGGACAGGTCGAGCTACTCTCCCCCTGTCTTCAATACCCTAATGCGCTGTGCTGAACAAACCTCTAGCACTCGCTTTCTAAAACTCTAAACCCGTAATGAAGCAACCAGCCTCTCATTCCTTATATATTTGAGACGCAATCTCTCTTTCCTGATATCACGTCATCAGTTGATCTTCCAAGACTTATCTCCCAAGTCACGATCTTGCTAGTCTCAAATCTTCGTGAAGCTTATCTCCAAAGCTTCTCTCTATGCCACGTCACCAGTTTGTAACTATCTTAAACCGGTACTTCACAAACCGAACCATCTGTGTAACACTCTTTTATCTGGTATCTCACATACCAAACCACTCGTGTAATACTTCAACGTTTCTCTTCAGAACTGCTCCAACCTTGGAGCTTACATTCTCCCCCTTTTTATCTCAATGTGACACCTCTGCAACCTGTTAAACAAACGAAGAGTACTCCACACAACCAAAAGTCATACTCAGATTAGTCAAGCAGTTACTTAGCACACAACCAAATACTATCCTTGATTATCATCAGAAAATTAGGACATCATATCCGAGTTCACACATCATATCCGAGTTCACATCTTAGAATGCATAAGTACGAAAGTTTAAGCTACACCCGAGAAGGACAAGGAAAATAAGACACCCCGACTTGCATACACACAAGTAAAAACCAACTTATCAAACACACACAACACAGCTTAACGATCGTCTTCCTCCATGTCCTGATGATTACCCGCAGCTGCACTTCCTTCTGCTTGCCAATCTCCATAATCTCCCCCTGCAGAGAACCACATGAGATAAAAACATATGAAAACACAGTCGCAAACCACTTACCCACAACCCCCATTTTATCTTACTCTTAAGACGCAAGTAAACGGACTTCAGGCTTGTGATGAGACGCGCGACGTCTTTCTCAAGATTTGGAGGATGTGAATCAGCTCCATTTCCTCTTCCGGCTTTGATGTCTTTAACAACTGGTTTCGGGAATCCAATGTAGTCATCATCACCTCCATCTGGAGGCAGGACACGCTGTGAAATCAGAACCTGCTGGATCAGTGTTGGAAAGATGATGCGACGAGTCTTCTCTGTCTTAATGCCTTCAGCCATCGAGATGATTTGATTGTACACCAGTTTGCCAAAGTTGAATCTCTTGTGGTGATGAAGCATGTACACAAACCTTAGACGCTCAGGGTTCATTGCAGTGTAGCTAGTAGTGGGCATCCAGTTTGTGCAGACCAGCTTGTACAGAACTTGATTCAGCTTCGTGAGAAACTTGGAACTCATGTCTTCCCACCTTAAGACACGACCATCAGAGAGAAAGTTACACACATCATCAAGATTTTCATCAAGCCATCTTGGAGGATCCGCAACTCCCGGAGTACAGTACATCTCATTGATCAAATCTGGAGAGAAATCAACAAGAGACCCTCGGATATACACAGCCACTCCACCATCTCGCTTCTCAGCATCCACAAGATTAGCAATGAACTCACGGATCAAGTTAGGTAAGAACGCGTCAACATCAGTGAGAGTGTAGATCAGACCAGACCTGACAACCACTTCCTTAACATCTTGAAGGTCCTCATTGTCAAGCGGCAGACTCTGTTGCTCAAGAAACGTTCTCAATTGCAAAGCATGAAATCGTTCATTCGCAGCCTTTGAAGAGAAGAGTGGATTGAAAGGTCGCTTAGATGGCCTGAGTCGCTCCGGATTCACCCTGGCCCTAGCCTGAAACGCATCCCGACTCACGGCGTAACGAGCTTCTTTGGGAATCAACTCGAGAGGAGGCTCGTTTTCTTCACTTGCATGCGCGGGTTCTTGATTCTCGACGGGTTCAGCGTCGCTGTCAGAGGAGTTCCCCTCAGAGAGTGATACCGCCTCTGGTTCAGAAGGCTCCGGCGGTGGAGTACATCGAGTGCGGCGACGGAAGCGTTTTCGGGAGTTTTTTCGGGAACTCGATGAAACAACCGGAGTAGATTTGGAAGCAGCCGATGGTTTGACCGGAGGATCACCGGTAGCTTTGAGTCGCTCACTTCTTCTCGCCGGATGCATGTTGAGAGTTACGAAGTGGAAGTGTCTCGACAATGGGAAGTGTGCCGCACAAAGATATCTCCTTATCACACTTAAGGCAATTCATTAGTTAAGCACAGATGGGCCCAAATAAAATCAGCCCATGTTTTATGAGAGACTTGAAAGTCCATTTAACCTGAATCACAAATTCTTTAATATGCAGTACTCTTATTACCAAGACAAGACACTTTTGTAGAGAGCTTAAGAGAGCAAACCTTGAGTAGCAACGCACAGTTTCACTTTGAGCACCTTTTACATACACACAGAGCAGCCACTACTATATATGACCACTCAAACGATTGACCAGAGAGAGTAGATATGAGAGCGCAAGTTGTCAAAGTCACAATGGTAAGATAGATGAAAGATAGTCAATGTTTCAGCTCCAGCATGTAGCTGTTTCTCAGCCGAGTAGCTGTCACACACCAGATCACCAGAGGCTAACTCAGAGTCTTTTCACACGCCACACTAGTCACTTCTTAGGAACACTTTCAAGAGTTCACCACTCCAACATCAATGAGACTCAGCACAACTTCACACATAGAATTCTTTTTGTTTTGTTTTCATGAGCCAACAAATTCAGTGACACATCAAGGCACCTACCATCACCAGGAGCAAAGTGTTGTGACACCCAGTCCCACGAAGAGTTCCTCGACAAGTATGAATCTGCCTTATCAGAGCAGTGATCGTCACAAATACAAAGTGTTGTGACACCCTGACCCACAACGAGTACTCGTCACATAAGGCCTTCTAAGTGTAACACACTCATTTTCTTATGTAACACACCCCCAATCCGGACAGTGATCGAGCTTAGAACTAGAATGTTGTGGCATCCTGATCCAAGACGAGTGCCCTTCTCCATTGGGTTACACCACTAGTATGATGTGTGAGCACACTCCAAGTCTTCCCCTAGCAATTTGCTGAAACAAGGTTTTGACAAACATGATGATACAAAGGTAGTGACTTTTTCAACAAGCAATTTTCTATCTCTCTGGTCATGATCAGTTCAGGCAGTGATATCAACAATTCCCAAAGCCTTTCTGAGGCCTAGGAATGTATTGAAGTCTAAGGGCTTTGTAAATATATCAGCTAACTGATTCTCAGTGGACACGTGCTCTACCACAACAATCTTTAGCTCAACTAATTCTCTCACAAAGTGGTGTCTAAGATCAACATGCTTGGTTCTGGAGTGTTGAACTGGATTCTTTGTCAGGTTAATAGCACTCATGTTATCACAGTGAACAATCATAGGTTCAGAAATGATACCGTAGTCCACCAGCATTTGTCTCATCCACAAGAGCTGTGTGCAACAACTTCCTAGAGCAATGTATTCCGCCTCAGCAGTGGAAAGAGACACACAATTTTGTTTATTACTGTGCCAAGAGATCATGTTATTCCCGAGGAAGAAACATCCACCAGAAGTGCTTCGTCGATCGTCAACACATCCTGCCCAATCAGCATCACAGTACCCTGCAAGATTCACATTAGTTTCAAAAGAATAATGCAACCCAAGGTCGAGAGTACCTTTCACATATTTGATCACACGCTTGACAGCATTCAGATGAGACTCTCTAGGAGAGGCTTGATAACGAGCACAGATTCCCACACTGAGACACAAATCTGGTCTGCTGGCTGTAAGATAGAGCAGACTTCCTATCATAGCTCGGTATAACTTCTCATCTACTTTTTTGCCATTTTCATCTCGTGACAATTTCGTAGTGGTACTCATGGGAGTTCTAGCCACTTTGCTAGTCTGCATTCCAAACCGCTTCACCAAGTTCTTTGCATAAGTGCTCTGAGTAACGAAGATCCCATCCTTCATTTGCTTAATTTGCAGACCCAGGAAGTAGCAGAGCTCTCCAACCATACTCATTTCAAACTCTGTGGTCATAGTCTTCACAAACTCATTGACAAGTTGTTTAGAAGTACTCCCAAATATGATGTCATCCACATACACTTGAACCACCAGTAGATCATCATCAATGTCAGCTACGAACAATGTTTTATCAACTCCTCCACGTTTGAAACCAGCAGCTAGAAGGAATTGAGTCAGTCTTTCATACCATGCTCTGGGAGCTTGTTTTAGGCCATACAATGCTTTGTTGAGTTTGTACACATGATCAGGAAAGTGTGGATCTTCAAATCCCTTAGGCTGAGCTACGAACACTTCTTCCTGAAGAACACCATTTAAGAAAGCACTCTTAACATCCATTTGGTAGAGTTTGATACGCAGTTTGCAAGCCATTCCAAGTAGAAGTCGGATAGATTCAAGCCGAGCAACTGGTGCAAAGGTTTCATCAAAATCAATGCCCTCAATCTGTGAATAGCCTTGAGCAATGAGTCTTGATTTATTTCTGACCACGTTACCATTCTCGTCTGTCTTGTTCTTGTATAGCCAACGAGTACCAACCACATTACCATCGTCAGGTTTTGGAACCAGGCTCCAGACTTGTAGGCGCTCAAACTGTTCCATTTCTTCATGCATCGACTCAGTCCAGAACTCATCATCAAGAGCTTCCTGAATGTTTTTCGGTTCTATCAGTGAGACATAACAATCAAACTTAGCCATTTCAACAAGAAAGCAAGCTAGTTTAGCCATCTCTTTGAAGTTGATTTCTTTCTTGCGAGTCACTCTTTCATCAAACACACCTCCAATCACATCATCAGGAGAGTGATTTTTGTGAACTTTGACCGTAGGTGGAAGTATCTGATCCTCAATTTCTGAAACTTCTTCATGTTCTGAAGCTTCTGCTCCCTCATGAGCGATTTCATGTGTCACATTCACATTTCGTTGTGCCACACCATCCTGGTAGTACCCAACTCGATCATCAAACACGACATTGACCTTGTCATCAATCAACTTAGTTCTTGAGTTGTACACACGGTATGATGAGCTGTTTGTGGAATATCCAAGGAACATACCAACATCACTCTTAGCATCAAACTTCCCAAGGTGATCTTTGTCGTTAAGTATGTAACATAGACAACCGAACACATGACAGTACGCAAGGTTGGGAGTCTTCCCTTTGAAGATCTCATAAGGAGTGGTCTTAGTTTTAGGCTTTACATAGACTCTATTGATGATATAGCATGCTGTGTTCACAGCCTCTGCCCAGAAACCAGATGGAACCTGATTTGCAGCTAGCATAGCTCTTGCCATTTCCTGCAATGTTCTGTTTTTTCTTTCCACCACTCCATTTTGCTGAGGGGTTCGTGGTGCAGCATATTGATGTTGAATTCCTTGATCTTGACAGAATTTATCAAAGAGTTCATTCTGAAATTCTCCACCATGATCACTTCGAATCTGTATGATCCCACCTTTCTCTTGTTTGAGTTGTAGAGCAAGAATTCGAAAGCTCCCAAATGCGTCTGATTTGTTTCTTAGAAACCTCACCCAAGTAAACCTGGAAAAATCATCAACCAGCACAAAGATGTATCGCTTTCCAGCAACACTTTCAGGTGAGATCGGACCCATAAGATCCATATGTATTAATTCAAGAACACGTTTAGAATTAATCTGAGTAACCTGTTTGTGTTGAACCTTAATCTGCTTACCTTTACAGCAGGCTTCACACACGGTGTCTGTCTGATCTTCCAAAGGAGGTACGCCTCTAACGACCTCAGCGCGCACCAATCTGGATAACCCATGGGTGTTCATATGACCAAGCTTCTTGTGCCACAGATCAATCTGCAATTCCTTAGCGGACAAGCATTGAGTGTTTGGACACCACATATAACAGTTGTTACCAGAACGAAAACCTCTGAGAACCTCATTTCCTTTTTCATCAACAGCCTTACACTCGGTTTTGGAGAAAATGACTTGCAGTCCTTCATCGCAGAGCTGACTAACGCTGATCAGGTTTGCTTTTAAGCCATCAACATAGTAGACATTCACGAGCTTAGGTAGGTTCTCTTGGTTCACCTTTCCAACTCCTCTAACTCTTCCTTGTCCTCCATCGCCAAAAGTAACCTTGCCTCCTTTAAATTCAATCATTTCATCCAGACATTCAAGCGAACCAGTCATGTGTCGTGAGCATCCGCTATCAAAGTACCAAGGGATATCAGGATAGTCAGTGGTCTCAGCAGTAGTATAAGCCACATTTCCGACACACTCTGTAAGCTCGTTCTGATCAAAGTTGCTGAGGAGTGACACATCTGAGTCAGAGAGTGACTCTGAATCTTCATCAGTTGAGTCAATCTCTTGAATGAATGCCATGTTGCACATAAAGTTGTTCTCATCGAGGTTGCTGAAGTGTAACACATCTGAGTCTGAGTGTGACTCTGAATCTTCATCAGTCGAGTCAATCTCTTGAACAGATGCCATGTTGCACATAATTTCCTTGCCAGATTTTTGAGATAATTTACTTGACACACTGTCTTCTTCAAGTGTAACCTTCAGAGCTGACACTCTGTTTCCAAAGTTTGGGTAAAGATCGATCTTTGCTACCCATACACATCCAACTCTGCTTGGCTCCAAGTAGCATCGGCTCAAATTCCAGGCCCGTCGATATTGATCTCTTCGAAAATAGCAACTAGAAGCTCGATGTCCTGATTTGCAGCAAAAGAGACATGCATTGCTTCGATAGCCTCTGTTTCTTGTAGCATGAGTTGTTGTTACAGCACTTGCAACCTTAGGTTTAGTTGATTTTGCAGGCGTAGAGCTCTTCACAAATTTAACTCCTTCAGTGAGATCAGACGTCTGAGAAGTTGTCCCCTGATAGCCTAAACCCCAGTTGACCTTCGGAGGTTGTCCAACTGATAGAATTTGATCTAACTTATCAGATCCAGTGTTAAGCATCCTCAGTTTTTTGTAGTTTTCACTGAGTTCTCTTTGCAGCAGACGATTCTTGTCCAATTCATCACTGAGCAGTCGTTTGGCTTGATCAAACTGTGTCTGAACATTCTTCAAGTTGTAAGCCTGTTCAGAGATAGTTTTCTCCAAAGTTGATAGGTTCATCTTCTTATCATCGGTGGTTCTTGCATCAGATAACTCAGCTTTTGACTCAGGTAGTTCTAATTCCAGAATGTTTACTTGAGCTTTTAGCATAGCTCTGTCTTTGATTAACTGAAGATTTTCAAGACTAAGCTCAGTGAACTTATCAAACAGACACTTATACTCAGCCTTAAAGTTTTCATCAACCTTAGCTTGTTCAGGTTCTTCATCAGTGTCAGATTCTGAGCTAGATAAGCTTTCTTTGAAGTTATCTTCATCAATTTGAGCAACGAAATTCAGAATGAGTTCTTCACCATCACTGTCACTATCTGACTCTGTGTCACTGAAACACAACAGAGACTTATCCTTCTTCAGATTGTTAGGACATTCAGTTCTCGTGTGACCATACCCTTTGCACTCTATGCATTTCAGCTCCTTTCTCTTTGTAAGAGGGCACTCATTACGAAAATGTCCAAAGCCTTCGCATTCATGACACTGAAGCTCTTTTCTTCTGTTCCCTCGTCCAGAATCGGTCCTAGAATTACCATTTGAAGATCTTTCTCCATCTCGAGGTTGATAACGATTGCTTGACCTGTTCTGTCCTTTCTCAACCCTTTTCAGCATCTTGTTAAAGTTCTTAGCAATCAGAACCATGTTGTCTTCAATTCTTTTCACTCGATCTTCCTCCTTGGACTCAGCAGCAAAGGCAACTCCTTTCTGTCCCTTAGGAAGTTCTTCCACTCGTTCCAGATCATGAACTTTAAGAATACCAGCGAGTTGATCAAACTTCATCTCATCAGTGTTAACAGCAATTTTCAAGACAGCTTTGTAAGCCTCAAATCGAGCAGGAAGACATCTTAACAGTTTCTTGACTAGCTTCTTGTCATTATACTTCTTTCCAAGGACCGAAGCTTCATTAGCAATTGAGCTGAGCTTGGTGATAAAGCTTCCAATCGATTCATCATCTTCCATTCGTAAGTTCTCAAACTTTGAAGCCAGATGATCAATTCTTGTCCGTCTAACACTCGTGTTGCCTTCAAAATGATTGATAAGAGTGTCCCATGCCTCTTTAGCAGATTCACAACCTTGTATGATCTTGAACTGATCCAGATCTACAGAGGAGAAAATTGTAGTAAGAGCCTTTGAGTTGAACTTGGATGCGGCTTTCTCAGAGTCAGTCCACCTCTCTTTTGGTTTTGGTGCAGTAGACTTATCATCCATAATCATGGTAGGGGCAGTCCATCCTTGCTCAACAGCCGTCCAAGCATCCTCATCTATGCCTCTGATGATGTGTCGCATTCTTGCTTTCCAATGTCCAAAGTTACCTTCATCTAACATAACTGGTTTATGAAGAGCAACCAGTTCCTTCATGGTCTCCATGATGACTGCAGGATCTCAACCTGTAAGTAGACTTTTGGAGTCTACAGAGGTGACCTGCTCTGATACCAAATGAAAGTTCAGGTGGATACCACAAAGTATAACAAAGGAAACTTCCAAAACAAATCCTCTTGTTTTATTAAGAATCACTTAGACAATCTCAACTGATCTGTCTAATTCGTTTTACACAACGTCAACCTTGACTTGACACGAACCAATTCTTAAGCTACCCAAGGACAGGTCGAGCTACTCTCCCCCTGTCTTCAATACCCTAATGCGCTGTGCTGAACAAACCTCTAGCACTCGCTTTCTAAAACTCTAAACCCGTAATGAAGCAACCAGCCTCTCATTCCTTATATATTTGAGACGCAATCTCTCTTTCCTGATATCACGTCATCAGTTGATCTTCCAAGACTTATCTCCCAAGTCACGATCTTGCTAGTCTCAAATCTTCGTGAAGCTTATCTCCAAAGCTTCTCTCTATGCCACGTCACCAGTTTGTAACTATCTTAAACCGGTACTTCACAAACCGAACCATCTGTGTAACACTCTTTTATCTGGTATCTCACATACCAAACCACTCGTGTAATACTTCAACGTTTCTCTTCAGAACTGCTCCAACCTTGGAGCTTACAAAGAATGTTTCCTTTGTGATGGGATTGGAACATCCGAACATGGGAATAATATGTATACAACAAAATAGTCAAACTCGAAGTTAAGTGACCAAAACAAAAAAGCCAGACTCGAATTTAAAGCTATTACTTTAACTATTTTCTGGAATCCAAATTAAAGAACTACCTTCTACTTTTTTGCAAAAGTAAAAATTAATTAAGATGAACATTTATTGGGTTGGCTGCCTAACACCTCATGCAGACTTGCACACCCTATATATTCCCTATAAGTGATAGATGAGATAGGAAAGGTGGATGCAAAACATGATGAACTTGTGAATGATGTAAAGGATCTGAGAGAGAGTATGATTGTAAGACCCGAACCAGGCCGGCTAGGCCGCGGTCGATGCCTCACGTCGCTCGGTCCATACCCTGACCGAACCACTCAATTTTTCGATCTTTATCTATACATTCGCCTAAGGGCGAAGTCTATCTTAGACCTTAGCTTAAGACTACCTTAGTCATTCCCTAGCTTAGATCCTTTCAACTTATGCACAGCGGAATATTCTCTATCAACCATTGGTCTAAAACCAATCTAACACTTGTCAGGTCGAATCACCTTAGCCATGATCAGTAGACACAACTACTACCAGCTCCAAGGTTGATCCTGAACCTAATCCAAGTCATACAATATCCGAGGTTCTGTTCCCCTAATCCATTCTATCTAGATCTATGCAATAATTGCTAGATCATACCTTTGCCCCATCCACGGAGCTTGTTAGCTCATTGTATCAGCTGCCTTAGCTGTCTAGCTAGCTTGTCCAGCTCAGCTGAGCTGAACCACTTCACTTGAGGTTCACTCTCTCCCAGCTGATCGAGCTGCAAGGCAGCTTCGCCCAGCTCCTTGTCCACTCATCCATCTCTCTTGTGTCTGCATAAAACCCTTCCCTTGGTTACTTAGTCATTCAACCAGCCATCCCCACTGACCAAGTACCTTTGGGAAGTCTTCAGCTGCAAAACCAACCACAAGCAAACATGCTCCAAAAACTAATTAAAATTCATGATAATTCATGATAATTCATAACTAAGAGAATGGTCAAGTCAGATTTCTCAGAACTGGCCTCGATCATACTGATCTCGCCCATGAACAGCCCATATGGCCATAACTGACCACCTCTAAATCAATGAGATAAAACTAATCTTTCACCATGATAATTCATGATAAATACCCATTAAGAGATATTTGAAGTCGGATCCTGACAATTCCCTTTGGAACTATCAGATCTCCACTTACCTGCCCAACCAAGGCCATGGAGAGATTTCTCTGAACCGGCCACTCCATGGTTCATCAACTCCACGTCTGATCAACCTAGAATAGGATTAATAATGCCCACCAGTTCCTGAGTCAATCAACCAACCACCCCACATGACTCAGAACTGATGAGTCTTCACACATACCTAACCGGCCATGGAACCATGTCCCAATGAACCTGGTCAGTCTTGCTCTTCTTCATGGCGCTCAGCCAATCATGTACCAACCCAAGGTTGATACCTATCATACCATATGATTCCATTACCTCATTGCCACGGCCTGAAGCCATTGGTAATGCAAAACCATAGATCAGGTTCACTCATGAACCACCATGAATCACTAGTTGCTGTATAGCATCTAATTACCATCCCATATGGATGAATTAGTTCAACTATGATCCGCCCCTTTCTCCAGGGTCTTGGATTCCTAAGACACATCACAATATACATTCCTCAAGGGGCGTACCATGCCTGGCCTTGATCCCACCCCAAGAGACACAACACAGACATAAACATAAACATAAACATAAACATAAACATAAGTAATCAACACATGTTACCTCATACTTGATATTGCTAGACCTTGTGCTTCCTTGATCAGGTCCGGCCTTGTGCCTCTTGCACTTGTCTTATTCAGGTCTTATCACATACTTCCAGTATTGATAAGATCCAAACATGGGTCGCACCCATCATCCCTTCCATGGAACTTCCATGAAAACAGTTTCTGCACTGCATCCACCTTCAAGGCTGTACATGCCTTTGGGAGTGGAGTCCGGCCTTCTCCATTCAATTCCAACCATTTGCGTGTGTTACCATGATGTAGAGGAAGCCTAGGGTGTGTTCATCCATGATCAAACACCACCCAAGGGTCGTGCATCACTTACCACTTCAATGCCCATGAAACTGCCTTTCTACACACATCTGCCTTCAAGGCTGCCCTTGGACTTGGAGAGTGAATCCGGTCGTCTCTCCTCTTCCCTGGCCATTTGCGTGTGTAGTAAGGATGTAGATGAAGCCTATGGCGTGGCAAACCATAATAAAAACACACCAGAGGGTCGTTCTCAACTCCCCTCTTGATTGCCATCAAAACTGCCTCTTTGCTGCCTTCAAGGCTCTCTTGGTCTTGGATTGTGTAATCCGACCATCTCTCTGTTTTTCTCTGTTTTTCTTTGTGTTTCAGGAAGAAGAATGAAGCCCTGTCGTGCCTGCAAAGGCACGGACTTGCCTTCCTTATATAGAAGAAGTGGTGGTTATTTTCCAACCATTGCATCCCTTCGGTTTCATTTCTGGCCATTGATTTAATCAATGGTCCAGATCACACCTGTTCGCCTATGGCAGTTACCAGACGTCCTTGACATGCCTAACTGCTCCTAGACATGTCACACACAAGCCTTAGCTGGTTGCCCAAGCCCCTGGTCCAACCACAAGTGCCCACCGGCTCACCGGCACACCCGGGTGGTCCACATGGTCCGACCACTGTCCGGACCTGGCCCAACTGCCCAAGACTTGAACACTCAGTCTAGCTGAGTTGAGCTGATCCCCAGCTGACCCAGCTTAGTGAGCTAGTTCATCCAGCTCAGGGAGCTGACACACTCTTCAGTGAGCTACACTGAGCTGCACCACACTTTCTCTAGCTGGTCGAGCTTGCTCCCTGCATCGCCCAGCTGCCATACACTTTGTACAGCTCCTTTATACTTGTCTACTTCTTGGTTTAGCTATATCTTAGCTTCCTGATGCCCTTAACCTTACTTCCAGGCCATGATACCCTTGTGTTTAGGTCACATGAGCTGACTGGTGCGTCTCCTTGCACCATGGTCGATCCTAAGGATCATATCCAGGATCAGGGACATGACAAGTCTCCCCCACTTAGAATGGATTCGTCCTCGAATCCAGTGGTGCTGTCATTTTGCTTGATGCCAAAGGTTCCACCGAACTCTTTTGCATCATCATCCTTGTTCCTTTTCACTGATCACCTTTTTGATCAATGTATGAACAAGTCTCCCCCACTTGGACGGAACTCACTTGATTCCGAACCAAGTGGTCTTCTCGTTTTACATATCACACCATAACAGACTTGTGTCACTGAACTCAACTTTCCAAGTTGCAGTCTAGTATACACCAAGTCAATTATTCTCTGAGCCTAGTCCATGACTAGATCATTTTTAGTCCTTAAGAACTTACTGCATACTCGAGTCTTAGTAAATTTACCCAATCTCCAAGACACTCGATGTATCAGTCAAGTCTTTAAAGAACTCGATCACATTCCGGTCCTGTCCACTCCGGGACTCCACCGTTTCAATCCAACCTTAGGTCAATCTCCGACTTGGTTGTGCTGCGACTCTCGTCCCTCACTGGACTTGGTCGACTTCATTCCAACCCTAGGTCAATCTCCGACTTGGTTGTGCTGCGACCCTCGTCCTTCACTGGACTTAGTCGACTTCAGCTCGGCCATCTCGGCAGGAGCCATGCAGTATGGGTTCTTTGACATTGGGGCCGTCCCTGGTTCCAGTTCTATTATGAACGGGTCAGCCCTATCAGGGGGAATGCCCTGTAGCGCCCGAATCACATCCTCGAACTCACTGACCAGCGGTATCCCGTCCGGGCCACCAACCCCTACGACCTCCTTAGTGCTGGTTGTGGCTAACTAGGCTCAACAACCCCGCTCAAGCATCCTTTCTGCACGGACTGCTGATAACACTAAGCATCCAGAGGCCGGATTAATACCTTGGTACTTGATCGGGGGTCCACACCCACTCTCAAACTGGATCCTCTCATGATGACAGTCCAAGGTGGCCCGATTCTTGCCAAGCCAGTCCATGCCTATGATCACCTCGTGATTCTTAAGGTGGACCACAATCAGATCCGCAGGCATTACCCTGTCTGTGATCAACAATCAGATCCGCAGGCATTACCCTGTCTGTGATCAATACCAGGATGTCTCTAACCAGACAATCCCATGTTCCCATCTGGAACAAACCCTTTCCGATCAAGCCTGGACTCACAAACCTATGTGTAGCTCCAGTATCGGAAAGTACATGTGTTTCCACACCACTGATCATTAAGTACCTAGATGAGTAAGACATCGGTTTGATCACACATTTGGAAAACGTCCCATACCATTCTCCAAAGTGTCACACTTCTGTGAATGTCCCATACCATTCACAAGAGTGTTTATAATATACCTCAATCCCCATCATACTAAGCCACTTAACATCATATACCCAATCCATTCAAATTGATCTAAGGAATCCTACCTTGGCTTATACTGAGTCCCAGCTGATCCATCTGATCTTAAGCCACTTGTATACTAGCCATGTAGCATCTCCCTTAAACCAACTTGAACCTCGCAAATGCTCACTTGTTTTGAATGGCCACCAAGGATAACACTTACCCCCCATAGAGTGCTGCATGTTTCTTTCAACCTAAGCCACTCTCAGGTTCATGTTACTTCCCTGGTCCAGGTCATCCATAAAAGATCTTGCATTGCATCGATCCTTCCAATCCGTCTATTAATTCCAGATAACTAGATCAACCAACCTTCTGTTTCAGGATCTTGCCCTTGGAGAATGCATCTTGGCCAAGCCGGTTCACCTTGGAACTTTCCCGTTCACAAGCATGATACCCTATCTTGCCTCAGCTCCCTCTTGGCTCACCTAGTAAGGTTCCATGGTCGTCTCAGTTTCCAGAAATAATTTTGGTTTGGAACACAATACCTTTGAGCAGTGAGTTAAGCTGAAGTTACAACCCAATCAGAACCTCCACTCATCTGCCTCAAAAGGATCCACACTACCTGAGAAATACTTAATTCTCATCTGAGCTATGTGCTCCAGCACCCTCAGGTAGTCCACTAACCAAGCTGCCCTAGCTGGTGAATCAATCTAGACCACCTCAGCTACTGGCCCAGCTTGATCATTAGCTGCTGAAACAGCTGCCCAATCAACTGGTTAGTCCTCTCATTGTTTGCAACAATTGTTTGGATCAGCCCGGTTCACATCACAAGAGGATTCAACTTCCCCTTCCAGCTGCAGCTCAGCTCTCCCCCACTAGAACCTCAGTAGGGTTGAGCTGACTTACAGTCAATCCAACTTCATTGTTAACTTCCTCCAGCTGAGTCAACAATAAAACTGGTGGATTAATCACATCAGCATCCACTTGTCTGGATGTGTGGGTGACAACCACAACCCAACAATCCTAGAATCAAGCATGCTCTGATACCAACTTGTAAGACCCGAACCAGGCCGGCTAGGCCGCGGTCGATGCCTCACGTCGCTCGGTCCATACCCTGACCGAACCACTCAATTTTTCGATCTTTATCTATACATTCGCCTAAGGGCGAAGTCTATCTTAGACCTTAGCTTAAGACTACCTTAGTCATTCCCTAGCTTAGATCCTTTCAACTTATGCACAGCGGAATATTCTCTATCAACCATTGGTCTAAAACCAATCTAACACTTGTCAGGTCGAATCACCTTAGCCATGATCAGTAGACACAACTACTACCAGCTCCAAGGTTGATCCTGAACCTAATCCAAGTCATACAATATCCGAGGTTCTGTTCCCCTAATCCATTCTATCTAGATCTATGCAATAATTGCTAGATCATACCTTTGCCCCATCCACGGAGCTTGTTAGCTCATTGTATCAGCTGCCTTAGCTGTCTAGCTAGCTTGTCCAGCTCAGCTGAGCTGAACCACTTCACTTGAGGTTCACTCTCTCCCAGCTGATCGAGCTGCAAGGCAGCTTCGCCCAGCTCCTTGTCCACTCATCCATCTCTCTTGTGTCTGCATAAAACCCTTCCCTTGGTTACTTAGTCATTCAACCAGCCATCCCCACTGACCAAGTACCTTTGGGAAGTCTTCAGCTGCAAAACCAACCACAAGCAAACATGCTCCAAAAACTAATTAAAATTCATGATAATTCATGATAATTCATAACTAAGAGAATGGTCAAGTCAGATTTCTCAGAACTGGCCTCGATCATACTGATCTCGCCCATGAACAGCCCATATGGCCATAACTGACCACCTCTAAATCAATGAGATAAAACTAATCTTTCACCATGATAATTCATGATAAATACCCATTAAGAGATATTTGAAGTCGGATCCTGACAATTCCCTTTGGAACTATCAGATCTCCACTTACCTGCCCAACCAAGGCCATGGAGAGATTTCTCTGAACCGGCCACTCCATGGTTCATCAACTCCACGTCTGATCAACCTAGAATAGGATTAATAATGCCCACCAGTTCCTGAGTCAATCAACCAACCACCCCACATGACTCAGAACTGATGAGTCTTCACACATACCTAACCGGCCATGGAACCATGTCCCAATGAACCTGGTCAGTCTTGCTCTTCTTCATGGCGCTCAGCCAATCATGTACCAACCCAAGGTTGATACCTATCATACCATATGATTCCATTACCTCATTGCCACGGCCTGAAGCCATTGGTAATGCAAAACCATAGATCAGGTTCACTCATGAACCACCATGAATCACTAGTTGCTGTATAGCATCTAATTACCATCCCATATGGATGAATTAGTTCAACTATGATCCGCCCCTTTCTCCAGGGTCTTGGATTCCTAAGACACATCACAATATACATTCCTCAAGGGGCGTACCATGCCTGGCCTTGATCCCACCCCAAGAGACACAACACAGACATAAACATAAACATAAACATAAACATAAGTAATCAACACATGTTACCTCATACTTGATATTGCTAGACCTTGTGCTTCCTTGATCAGGTCCGGCCTTGTGCCTCTTGCACTTGTCTTATTCAGGTCTTATCACATACTTCCAGTATTGATAAGATCCAAACATGGGTCGCACCCATCATCCCTTCCATGGAACTTCCATGAAAACAGTTTCTGCACTGCATCCACCTTCAAGGCTGTACATGCCTTTGGGAGTGGAGTCCGGCCTTCTCCATTCAATTCCAACCATTTGCGTGTGTTACCATGATGTAGAGGAAGCCTAGGGTGTGTTCATCCATGATCAAACACCACCCAAGGGTCGTGCATCACTTACCACTTCAATGCCCATGAAACTGCCTTTCTACACACATCTGCCTTCAAGGCTGCCCTTGGACTTGGAGAGTGAATCCGGTCGTCTCTCCTCTTCCCTGGCCATTTGCGTGTGTAGTAAGGATGTAGATGAAGCCTATGGCGTGGCAAACCATAATAAAAACACACCAGAGGGTCGTTCTCAACTCCCCTCTTGATTGCCATCAAAACTGCCTCTTTGCTGCCTTCAAGGCTCTCTTGGTCTTGGATTGTGTAATCCGACCATCTCTCTGTTTTTCTCTGTTTTTCTTTGTGTTTCAGGAAGAAGAATGAAGCCCTGTCGTGCCTGCAAAGGCACGGACTTGCCTTCCTTATATAGAAGAAGTGGTGGTTATTTTCCAACCATTGCATCCCTTCGGTTTCATTTCTGGCCATTGATTTAATCAATGGTCCAGATCACACCTGTTCGCCTATGGCAGTTACCAGACGTCCTTGACATGCCTAACTGCTCCTAGACATGTCACACACAAGCCTTAGCTGGTTGCCCAAGCCCCTGGTCCAACCACAAGTGCCCACCGGCTCACCGGCACACCCGGGTGGTCCACATGGTCCGACCACTGTCCGGACCTGGCCCAACTGCCCAAGACTTGAACACTCAGTCTAGCTGAGTTGAGCTGATCCCCAGCTGACCCAGCTTAGTGAGCTAGTTCATCCAGCTCAGGGAGCTGACACACTCTTCAGTGAGCTACACTGAGCTGCACCACACTTTCTCTAGCTGGTCGAGCTTGCTCCCTGCATCGCCCAGCTGCCATACACTTTGTACAGCTCCTTTATACTTGTCTACTTCTTGGTTTAGCTATATCTTAGCTTCCTGATGCCCTTAACCTTACTTCCAGGCCATGATACCCTTGTGTTTAGGTCACATGAGCTGACTGGTGCGTCTCCTTGCACCATGGTCGATCCTAAGGATCATATCCAGGATCAGGGACATGACAATGATGGAGCACTTTAAGTTTCAAGAAACAATAATTGAGAAGGTGGAAGAAGAAGCTATGAGAATTAAGATGAATGAATAGATGATTGAAAGCTATTATATATAGAATATGGTTCTTTGGAAAGGGGTCTAGTAACTGAGATGATCATGTTCTTTATCTAATGAATTTATCATATGTTTTTAGACTTATGTAAGACTTTTATCTTATGTTTTCAGTGTCAAGATTATGTTCTTCAGTAACTGAGATTATCATGTTTTTAATGCTTGGTTATGCTTGAATTTAAAACATGAGTTGACTTGTTAATGCTCGAAAATTATCAAACAAACATAAGATAAAGAACATAAACAAAATAAAATCGGTTTTAAACTACAACAAAAGACAAACGTATATCTATTGAGAGTTTTAAAGAACAACAAAAGCCATTAAAGTACATTCACTTAGAGTTTGAAAGAACAACAAAAGCCACAAAAGTACATGAAAATAGAGTTTTCGAGTTTTAAACGACAACAAAAGAACCACCAGTCTTGAGCTTAAGTAGATTGAGTAGGCTGTGTAAGTCTGATCTCTTCATGGACATGAGAAGAAGTGCCCTGCCACAAAACCAAAAATGATAAATACATTAACAATTTTCAAAATTTGGTTGATATTATACCTCTTCAAAGGTTTGGTGTATCTTATTCATCTTCTTCTTTGGATAGATTTTACAACCGTTAGCGTTATGGCCTGCCTCACCACATGAACCACAATGGACTGTCCGACCAGCCCTTCGATGCTTCTCCACTTCCCTCTTCTTCTTCTTATTCTTCTTTGGTGATTCAAATTTGCCTTTTATCTAGGGAACTTCCTTCGCTTCTTCTTGTTTCTCCCAGGTTGATCAGGCTTAGGAGGAGCAACTATCAATGCTAAACTGGACTTCATCCATACTTGTGGTCCTCTAACAGGTTTTAGATTGGTGTTGTAAATATATTGCCACATAAGCGTAGAGAAGAAGCATGAGACATATTCATCAACATTCAAATTTTTATCGATCATTTCTCCATAAGCGTGTTTACACGGAACTCCACCTATTTTCCATTTTCCACATGAACATGTATGCATTCGTGTGTTGACATTATATTAATTGGCATCTACGGTGACCTCAAAGACTCCACGGGTTGCAGGTGTCGTCACACATTCATCTACGATCTTCTTCCTTCTTTGCAAGCAGATCAGCTACATACTTTGAACAAACCCCATCATGCCCCATCCATATGATCTCTCTCTCTCTCTCTCTCTCTCTCTCTCTCTCTCTCTCTCTCTCTCTCTCTCTCTCTCTCTCTCTCTCTCTCTCTCTCTCTCTCTCTCTCTCTCTCTCTCTCTCTCTCTCTCTCTCTCTCTCATTTTTTTTTTAATTTCGGGTCGGGTCTTATTTTAGTTGGGCAATCACAGTTTCTAAACACGTTATTTCGATTTCGAAATTGATTAGGAAAGGGGATCAAAAATGTTTAGGGAAATATGAAGATAATTCATATTTTTGGGTGGATTGTCAAAAGCCAAGAAGTTTGGGAGGGGGGACAGATAGGGTGTACAAGTTTGCATGAGGTTTTAGGCAGCCAACTCACATTTATTTCACCTTTGCCACTTCAAAAAGTTTGGCCGAGTTAACATTTCTATAATGCTCTGGTCTGTATAACGACATAATTTCTTTTGTTCTTAAAGATTGACATAACAAGACTTAACAGATCCTTTCAAGTCTGTGGCACTATCCAGAAGCAAACAGACATCTTCAAGTAAAACAAATATAAAACAGTGTTCTTTTTATTTTCTGGTGACTTGGAGAACAACTTGCTTCTTTGTCTACACACTGTTCTTGATCAACTTGCAAGATAGCTCTAAGAGACTACTAGTGATGTGGACATTACAAAATGAAATAAGCTCAAACAAAGCGCAACTTTGTGTTTTTTTTACATATACAGTATCTAGCTTGTAAAGGTAACATTAGATATGTCCTTGAACTTTTCTTTAATCGCTGCTTTAATTCCCATTCCAATCGATTCAGGTCCAACGTACTTCACAACACAGTCTTCCCCTTCAACTGATAAAACTTCCACACTTCCTCCGTAGTTCTTGATCGCTGGTCTCAGGATATCAAGATGAGCATTCACTGCCTGCAAACAAACAAAAAAATCCCTCAATATATCAAATAGAGTAATTAATACTCAAATTTTTCTTAAAAGGGTAGCCTCACACACTCACCTCCACGGTTATATGCTTAACTTCTTCATCAAAAACTTGTCGAATATCTTTCAAAGCATCTCCAAACTTCTCTTTGAGTACCCTTTCGATTCCCATCGTCATGGTTGTTGAAGAACTCGGACAGCTAGTACATGCTCCTGTAAAAAACACAACACAAGTCAACAGAAGCTCAATTACATAACATGTGAACATGATGATTGCTCCAGCAGACCCAAACCATGAAAGAAACAGTTTCGATTCATAAATGATTATCACTACGGCTACTACACTCCCACATGACAGCTGCAAATTTTGAGTTTCACTATTGCCTAAAGCTGTTGTAAAGATGTGAGACTGATAAACCGTAAATTAACAGTGAAACAAAAGAGAGAGAGAGATAGATAAAGCAGAACTAAAGACTATAGCAAGAACGGCATTAAGACAAATGTCTCTTGTCCGAATCTAGAGTTCAAGAGAGTCTGGCTTCATCGTTATGGCAGACGAGCAACCTTTCTACATGACCCTTTATTACAAGCAACCTCTATACAAAGAAAGTTCAAGTCTTTTCAAACGAAACTCAAAAATAAAACTAACCTTGGAGTTTGAGAGAAACGACGCCGTCTTCAACGGAGACAACGTCGACGTTGCCACCGTCGGAGATGAGGAACGGCCTGACATCTTCGAGGACCAAGTCGACATTTTGAGGAGTCAAATCGAAAGTCTGAGCAGAGTATAGACCCGGTGGTGACGCAACGGATGCGAAAGGTGAAGCCTTTGCTTCCTCTTGGCTTGAAGCGTGAATCGCCGATCGGGGAAAGATCCCAGCTTTAGAGATCGGTCTAGCGAAAAGGAAGAAGACTCTCGAGTTGGGAAACCCAATTCTCTTTGAAGATGATGAAACGAGAATCTTGGAGGTTCCAGCTCCGGCAATGGAAGTCGCGAGAGAAGCCATCGTCGTCGTCGTCGTCGTCGTGGGGATTCTATTGATTAGTTTTGTGTTTCTGTGGCCACGAAAATAAATATAAAAATTGCTGATTTGGTCCTTTCATATTAAACGGTCTTTAGTTTGTTTTTAAAAAGGAAATGGTGGATCCAACTAATGGGCCGATCAACTTTTCTTATGGCCCAGTCCATTAACTAGAGCACACATTTGTCAGATTCGTCCCCGCTTTTTATATTGAGTATCAAATGGTTGTCACTCAACATAGGTTCTCAATAAAAAGCTACCTATGTATATATGAAACACAAATATTTAATTACAAATATTTTGATATATTTAAAATATCTGATGAAGTATTTTAATGAGAGGTTCTAAACTACTAAAACCATCGATTGAAATAAATAACTAATATTAAAAGTATTTTAGTTGATTTTTCAATTTTTAGTAATATTAGGTGGTTTAGGATGATCTGAATATATTAAAATAAATACATTTTTATTTTGTATATATGATCTTTGTTAAATATCATGTTATTTTAATCAGACGTGTAATTCAAATATATAATATCTAGTTGATCTGGTTATTATTTGGATATATACGATTGCATTTATTTCTTCAAATTTAACTATAGTATTTTTATGCTGAAATACATCAAAATTTTGATTATTATTTTTATATAGTCTTTTGATTTAGTGAATAAGAATCTCAATTGTTTAAATTGTTCTTTGTAGGTTATATTAAGTTACATATTTTTCAAATTGAAGAATAACTACTTTTAATTCTGGTTAAACTTAATTTGATTAGTTTTATTTATTGTATTAGTAGAATTTTCATCTTAAATATGTACTTATACTTTCATAATTATCTCAGAAAATAGATAGATAGAAATAAAATAATTTTATTAATTTAAATGATATAATATGCTGTTTGATATTATGTGTTAAAGAATTGATTTTTTAAAAACATCAAAACTGTTTTTGTGAAATTTGATTTTTATATTGAAGCACATTATATATAAAATATACTTTCATTCTCATATATTTATAAAATATATTTTCATGAAATAGAATTTATTTCCATTTGTAAATTTATTTTTCATTTTATTATATATGTTATTGAAAAATATAAAAAGATACTAAAATTAACAAAAAATAATTAACATAAATTATTAAATAAATTTTAAATAATGACAGTTAAATATTCCTTCTAACTGAAATCTAATATATTCACGATAGTTAGAGATTTTTTTTAACAAGAAATTTTTACTTGTAATTTTTTTTAATATTCCTAACTAATGTAGGAAATTGCATAACTATCTTATTAACTAACATAGTAAATATGTAAATATGTTAATAAATAAATTAAAGGAAACACATGCTATTAAGGTGACTAACATTATCTCTGTAATATAACATTATTCTTTAACTAACGTAGCAACATATGTAAATAAGAAAATGAAACACATCTATATTAGATGACTTAACATTAATTAATTATATATAGACGTGAAAAATTGAATTTTAATATAAAATTATTTATAATAAAAATGTGGCTATAAAAAGTTGATTAACAAAAAAATATATTAAAATAATAAATTAAATTCACTAAGGGTATCAAAGTAAGAAACTAATTTCTCAATAACATTATAGAGATGCTAAATAAAAATGTGTAAGATTTTAAAAATTATTATTATTATATATTTAGATCACTTTACTATTGTTTATGAAATTTATTAATAAAAATATTAATTAGTCATATTATAGAGTAATGTATATATTTTTGTTAGTAAAATTCTTCTTGGTTTAATGAACTTTGGTGAATTTTATTTTCCTTCTCACTTGACACTTCTAATCTTCTTATGAGAAGCAATATTAAATTTTTTAATTATAATTGGTTTTTAAAAATAACACCTATTATCATAAAAACATATTGTGGACTGTTTTGTTATAAATTCAAATGGTTATTTCTGAAAAATGAAGTTGATAAAAGGTATTGTGATTTAATACCATGTAGGAGATATAAAATGAGTTAATTTTGTTATCAACTGAAATAATAATTGAATTACTTGACAACCTAAGTTACATAAATGATTTTAAAGAAAATAATTAAAGTAAAAATCATTTATACCATTTCACAAACTATTTCTAAAATTATATTGTTTATAATTAATTTTATCTTAGTATTTATAATAGTGATTAAATACAACATATAAAATAAAGTATGTAAGAGACTCACATGAATTTCTCAGAAAATATAAAAAATTAACAATATTTTATATCATTATTTTTTATATTTTAAAGACACTTGAGCTAATAATTTTTTAACAAGTGTTGATTTGAGTCTCGTAAGAATATATGAGAATTGCACCCAAAAAAAGAAAAATATGTGAGTATCTTTCAAATAAGAAATTTTCTTTTGTGTATGTCTAAGTTTTAGTTATTTTAATGTTTTTTATGAGAGAGTCTTTAACTTATTAATGCTGATGCCTTAAGTATTTCAGAATCTTAGAGTATCAGCATCAAGGAAACATCATATATGTCTCTCAAAAATTGTAAAATAATCATCTTTATTTATTTAGTTATGTTTTAATTATTTTTAACAACTTGTTACACCTGTAATTTTTTTTTATTGTTTGGTTTAAAGTACCTTCAGATCGGATTTTAATTTTTTTTAGTTAAAAATTAAGAGATGTCTCATGGTCTAAAAGATCGACATCGTTTTGTTTCATTTCTCTCTTCCAACACAGTTGTATTTAGAAAATGCGACAGTGATAGCCATCTCAGATATATCTAAATGAGCTAGCTTAGGGCGAAATGATTTCTGCTGTACACAAAAATTTATTATTTAAAGTATTATGACATGTAATTATTATACCACCTATCAAGTGGAATTGACTCAAAAAGTACTACAATATATATACTGTACAATTTATCTCTTTGTCAACATCAATGTGCAAATTCCCTAAAAACAATCCTAAAACCGGAATTTATATGAACGAACGGATTTATGAATTTTTATGATGCAAGTGTGAGTTGACTTGTTCTTCTCTTGGTGGTACATTAACTTCCTTTTTCACTTCACATGCTCACATGGTTTCTAGACCCCTAGGCCCTAGTGAACGTAAAACAATAACTTTGCGTTTCAATATGTAGAGTAGATGTAACTATTTTGACCAATGAATATATATACCATATTTATTCAAGTTTTGCTCACGTCACTTATTATTTTTTATTCTAAGATCTAGTAAAACAAACAAAACTGCTTTACAAAATGTTACAGTTTTCTTTGCTGTTATCGATGGTTCTATATGCGAAGCGAAAGATTGAAAACTCATAAAGCTTAAAGGGAAGAGGCATTTAAAACATTATGGTCCGTGATTGGAACCAAAAGACAAGCATGTCGTTGTAGCGATGATCCTGTAGAGGCTGCAAAGAATGGAGATTTAATTAGCTTATCCCGAATCTTCTTATATATCGATGGATCTGATGATTCTAGTGGCCAAAGAAAAAAATAACTACGTGTACAGTTTTTTTTAAGGGGAATTGGGCTGTATAACCTTCAAACAAATTATAATTCATTAGATAACTAAAACCCCTAATTCACCTATATACAACCATCACATTATAAATAATAGCCATATTGCCCTTTAATTATGACCCATGTGACCTGCTGAGAGTTTATTTATCAAAATTAATATTAAATAAACAACATAATAATTTGTGGCTATTATATCTGCACATCTCTTCTCTCTTTCTTCCTTTTTTTACCAAATTGTGGCTATCATTTATGCACATCTCCTTTCTTCTTCTTCCTCTTTTTACTAAATCTCTGTTTCTTCTTCATCGTACAAACTCATGATACTTCATCTTAAAACAAGGAATAAACAAATATTTTGGCTTACGAAATTGGGTTCAGAGGAGAAGATGGCACTGTAAATAATGAGGTGACATCGCACTTTTATACATTGTTTCTATCTTTGTTTTATACATTGTTTCTGTTTTTATACTATATTTCTGTTTCTGCTTTTATACTATGTTTCTCTTTTTGTTTTAGTGATCCAATGGTAAATAATAACACCGGAGGACCGGTAGAAGCGTCGTTGTGTCGAAAAAAGAAGAGGAGATAAAGATGATCTTCATATGGCGGTGAAGAATAACGACGGTGAACGAAGTGAAGGTGTATCAGTACGTTTGAAAAAAGAAGAATTGGAAAAGATGAACTCGCCGTCTATACTATATTTGGTGAACGAAATAGTATAGTATATATTCTTTAGTGTAGCTATTTATGTAAGGTTACCATACTATTTGGAACATATTTCCATACTATTTATTAAAAATGTAATAATCTAGAGACTTTCAATATTTGAAAATGCGAGAAACTATTTATATCTCGGATGTGGGTTGACATTTACTGGTTGGGGTATAGTTTTATCATTTGACGATTAATAGAAAGTGTTTCATTTTGTTCACCAATATGTACTATACTATTTATTTTGTTCCATTCTATTTGGGTTTATGATCTATACTTGGGTTTATGGTTAAGTGCTTGGATTGAGGTTTGTATTTAGTTTGTTACATTCAATTTGGGTTTATAGTTTATCCTGGGTTTTGGGTTTAGTGATTAAGATTTAGGGTTTAGTATTTGTATGGTGGGGGTTGAGATTTGGGTTTAGTTTGTTCTATTCTATTTGGGTTTATGGTTTATACTTGGGTTTAGGGTTTAGTATTTGAAAAGTGGGGGTTGAGATTTGAGTTTAGTTTGTTCCACTCTATTTGGGTTTAGGATTAATAGTTAGGTTTAGGGTTTAGTGATTAAGATTTAAGGTTTAGTGTTTGGAGAGTTAAGTTTGAGACTTGGGTTAACTTTTGTTTTATTCTATTTGGGTTTATGGTTTATACTTGGGTTTAAAGTTTAGTGATTAAGATTTATGGTATGTTTAGTATTTAGGGTTATATGTGGGATTATAATCTTATACTATTTCGACCATAAGGAATAGAATAAGCAATGCATATATATGTGTGGTTAGTAAATATATACGTGGATGTTTCTTCTTTTTTAAGTACACAAGTTTACATATATTTTTTCTTTTTGTTTTATGAGTCAAGTTGCTTATTCTCTCTCATTAACCTGTTACTTACAAAGAGGAAGGATAGAACCGGATAAATTAGGACAAAAATGTTAGATAATAAATTATGTCAACATCATGTGCATGCACTTAATAAACTGCACAAACTTGGTCATCTCGCAAATTCACCCTTTTTTTAACGCCAATCAAACAATTTTTTTCTTAACCAATCAAACTCTCGTATCAATTGATTTTCCAGAAGTGACAACGTCAATGACGTTAACAAATCCCCAAAAGTAATAGCTAGGTACAGTTATACCAACCATGCACTATGCATATATAATACTACTACTACACACCCAAGATTAATAAGTTGGTTACATATTTTGGGTAAAACCCGTTAAAACATGACATTTATGATGCATGTGCCCTACCAATACAACGCACACATTAGACAACAACTTTGACGTGTCCGAATGTATAGTTTTCTTATTTATTGTTATTTCTTGTGGACCAATGTCTTATAAATGTCGTACAATGGCAAAGGCGAATTATTAAGCAAACGGTAGTAGTCTAGTGGTAAAAAAAGAAAACTTGGAGTAAAATGTAAATTCGTCGTTTTGGATTCGAATATTGCCAGAAACTAAGCTGTCATTTGCTTGGTCAGGTGAAGATGAAGTTATGTCTTAGGTCTCATTAAAAAAAACTGAGATCGGACTAGTTGTCAATATTATCCTCTTTAGAGATTAGTTGGGTCTCGGTTTAAATACTCCACAGTTAAACAAAAAAAAAAGATTATGTAATATATATATATATATATATATATATATATATATATATATATATATATATGTTGTATGATATAAAACTATAAAACTATAAAATTATATATAGATTCATTACCAAGAAAAAGAGTTATATACATCGCTACGTAACATTATAACATGAAAATATATAAAAAATGAATGAAACATTGATTACTTTACACACAAAAACACTCATATTCTATAAAAAACAAATTTAATTTTTCTTAACCACACCATTATTACCAGCCAAGATCAAATATTTGTCTTTTCTAGTCAGATTAGTGCATTCAAAATCCAACGCCTTCCCAATCACGCTCTGAACATGATTAGCCACTTCAAACTTCAGCTTCCCATCAGGATCTTGACACGAGACACCAGAGACAGGGTCCAGAAACTGGACCGTGTAGGACGGATAAGGATCCATGAGGAAGAAAAGCGGGTCAAATGCCTTCAAGCCACTTGCTGTTGTACCGTAAAAGAAGGTCGCGGGTGACGCCACAGCCACGGGAACGATGACATCACTAATCTCAGTGAACAAAGGACTAAACCTTAGCAAGTGAGGCTCTCTACAAGTGGTACCTTCAGGACAAACCACTAGGTCTCCTTTGGACAACAACTTCTTCATGGCTTTGCCGTCACTGACCCGATCACGGGTCAGTCTAACGGTTTTGATCGGAGCCAGGAGCTCAGATACTCTGCTCAAACTATACGTTACGGTTGTGATGTTTTTGGTTTTTAAAGAGAATCCAATATAGAGAGGGTCCAATAAAGTTCTGTGGTTACACGCAAAGAGACATCCTTTGCGTTGACTTGACTTTAACTTTTGAGATGAAACGTCGTCGATCTCTACGGTTAGTCTGCAACCAGAGAAACCTAGGATTGGGATTGATAAGGTGTAAGGGATGCAAAGAGAGACGAAGAGTCTGGCTGCTGCGGCTGCGATTGCGAAGGGACCCCACATGAACAAGACAAGAGTGTTCATTAGGGTTGGTTTGATTGCGAGACGACCATCATGAAAAATTAATGGTTTAGGGTATTGGTCTTTTGGTAGGGTTTGCCAGTTTCTTTTGTCGGACTTCTTCACGAAATATATCCCCTGTTTCAAAAAGTCAAGAAAATCAGTTGAATAATACATGAAAACAATGAATGACAATACCTAACAAGATCAGTTTTTAAGTATTGGCATGAAATTCAAAACCACAAGTTGTATTTCACTGTCATGGCTAATAGCTACGTATCATCATTTTCATATTCGAATTTAATGATACAGACCTTGGATCTGCAGCTAATAGAAAGATTATGTAAGGTGTGTCTCTCACCGCCACCACTTTAGTCAACTATTCATATTCTATATGTTGCTTAAAGAAGTATAACAAATCATATCATTCACGTTAACATAAGAGGCCTATGTATATACGTTTAAATGATATATACTGTATAACATTTTCACATAAATTTTAAAAGCATGTTAAACATCATCGGCGAAGAGATGTTTTGAATATGAATTAAATTACCGACCTGGCAAAACTGAGAGAATAGATATCGGTGAAGAGATGTGTTGAAGGACGTGATGCCAATAACATGACCAGTGTTTAATCTTTCTTTACGAACCAACTCATCAAAGTCGAGATCGTGTTTGATCTTATCCTCCATGATCCCTATGTAATAACCACCAACTACCTTCATTTCTCTCCCGACAACAACTTCTGTCTCCAAGTAATCTTTCAAGAACCCTTCAACCATAACTTGAGGAAGGTCATCGCTAACACCGATCCTCTTCCCTCCTTTCCTCAACACTTTGAACATTTCGAGTCCGACATCTTCTAGAAAGTATTTAGGCAGAACCGCTCTCCCGGCTCTAAAACCATCTTTTTTAATTCCAAAGAAGCTCACGAAGACCATCACTTTAACACCCATCTCGTGGCTCATCAAGCTTATCAATGGATAGAGAATGAAGAGGAGCAATGACCTCATTACCCCTCCTGCCTCGAATGATACAAGCATGAAGTAAGGGAAGAGTGAGTCGGATTTGAGGAGAGCTCCTTCTAAGTGGAAGATCAATGTATGGCTAGATAGGTCGGTCTGGAGGAGGGACGAAGGGCATGTTTGGTACTTTGGTTTATGGCTCCGGTATCGTCTGAGGATAAACCGGTTGAAAAGAAACATAAGAGATTGGAAAATTGACATCTTAACTGGCATTTTTGTGTGTTTGTAGGAAGCTTTTTTTCTCTCGATGTGTTACGTTTTAGAGACTGCATGTCTGATAACAGTTGAGGGGGTATTTATATAGCAAAGAGTAGTGTAATATCATGACGATGCTACCCATAGATGTATTGAGTATTTATGAAATTTTGCCATTGATCGTTAACGTACAGCTTGCATGATTATGCATTAAATGAGATTACCAAGCGAACATGTAAATTGTGAATAGAATATTAGAAAAAGTATGCGTACGCGTGTTTGGGTTGGGTAGACAAAAACTATTGTTGAAAACGGTATGAGTCAAAGCTTTCCATTATTTTTAAAAAGAATAAAACGAGTCAAAGTTTGTGTGTAATCGGAGATTAAACACACATAAGTAGGTGATTACAAGTCTTCTTCGTTCTTCCAGTTGTGTGTATACAAATGTTATCGTTGAAAGTTCAGGGACAACCAATAAACAGAGCACAACGACAATCCAAGAACACTCTTTCTTGTATATTAGAAATCACTTAAACAATCCCCTAGATCTGTTTAATCCGAATTACTCTCAGTCACACACGACTAGAGACGGACCAATTTCTAATCTCTTAAATCAGTAAATCGAGCTTCAACAACTCTGAACTCGATCACCTCTTTTCTTGACAAGACAAACCCTTGCTCAAGCTTTTTCCAATTAGCGTGCTTAACCTAGATCTGCCCTAGACAATCTAGTTAAGTAGCCCTCATCGAATATGTCATATTTCCTAATATCTCGATGCACTATATTCTTCCATATCTTCTTTACTTGATAACCACGTTATGCCACGTCATAGTTCCCATAACCGACTCTCTCCATTGTGTCACACATCGATTACACGTGTAACACAGTTTTCATCTCTTCTTCACGATCACAGCTCGTTTCTTGAGCTTACATTCTCCCCCTTTTTATCTTAATGTGACATCCTATGCAACCTGCACTCACATACGCAAACTACCAGACAAGAGATAACTTTCTAAGTCATTCACAGATGAATTTTCATGACCACAAGAACACACCACAATAGCATAGATAATTCATCAAGTCTTCAACACAAAAGCACAATATTAATCCAAGCATTCAGAAGCCTTAGTCTTACTACAAGCATCTTAGGCATATCATCACACTAACAACATAGACACTTAGAAAGAGATGCTTCTGCTGAGCTCCTCGGTGTCACCCGCTTGACTGAGTTCTTCAGTATCTCCAGCTGCCTCGCCATCCTGATCCATGGTCGTTGGAGTAGGAAGAACATATTCTCCCCCTGCATAGATGCACATTCAGATAAAAAACAAATAGCATTAGTTTAGTTGAACCAACTTAGAACACAAACAGGATACTCTTACTCCTCAGGCGTATGTAAATCCTTTTGAGATCAGCCATGGTGCGCTCTATATCCTCCTCCAGAGATGCAGAACTTGTGTTAGCTCCAGTGCCTCGTCCAGCTTTAATGTCCTTGACCACGAGCTTAGGAAATCCAGTGAACTCATCGGATGGACAATCAATTGGAACTATCCTCTGAAAGTTGATGACTTGTTGGATGAGTGTGGGAAACATGATACGCCGAGACTTCTTCTTCGTGGTGTTTTCGGCCATTAGCATGATCTGATCATACACCAACTTCCCGAAGTTGAATCCATCTTCATTGTGATGAAGCATATACACAAACTTCAAACGAGTTTGATTCATGTTGGTGTAGTTCATAGTCGGAATCCAGTTGGTGCAAACTAGCTTGTACAGCACCTGATTCGTCGGAGAGAGAAACTTTGAGCTCATGTTCTCCCATCGATTTATCTGACCATCAGTGAGGAATCCGCAAACCTCATCAATACTCTCATCCAACCAGTTAGGATCATCTTCAAACCCAGGGATACAGTAGATGGCATTAATCAGACTTGGAGAGAAATCTATCATTGATGACCTAACGTACACTGCAACACCGACATCACGTTCTGAAGCTTCCAAGAGATTAGTTATGAATTCTCTTACCACAGAAGGCTGATACGCATCCACATCAGTGAGAGTATGGAGTAGTCCGGCATTCTCCACGATTCTCCTAACATCGGCCAGATTCTCATCAGTGAGCGAGATCCGATGTTGATCAATGAACTTCCGATTCTTGAGCCCTTTGAATCGCTCAGTAGCTGCCAGAGAGATGAATCGGGGACTAAGAGGCATCCTGTGTGGTTGCATCAACTCAGGGTACAGATCGAGCTTAGTCCGATACATGAGACGATTTTCGTGATAGCGAGCTTCCTTAGCGCGATTCGCAGCGGTCTCAGCTTCACCCATCGGATGCACGATACCGTTATCGGAGTCTGTCTCCGAGAGAGACTCGTTCTCCGGCTCAACAAGTTCCGGGGTGACATCACGACGTTGACGAACTCGCTTCCGCGCGGATTGAGAAGGTGGCGGCGGCGACGAGAGAGGCTGAGACGAGCTTCCAGCACCGGATGAGTCGCGGTTAAGACGGGAGCTTCTTCGCGGATGCATGTCGATGGCGAGAGGAGAGAGAGATGAGCTTAGGGAATCTGTTTGAAAGTGGCGACAATACCAAAGTTCCTAAAGAGAATACTCATCAACTCAAATTTATTAGTCACATAAAAGAGGCCCAAAGATAACTAAGGCCCAAAAGTAATAGAAAATCCAAAACATCACCAGCAAGTTTATATCCAAGTGGTGTTTGACAACACTTACCATCGTGTGAGAGCAAGAGAGAGAGAACCGAGATTCATGAGTACTGTACCAACACAACTTTTACATACATGTAACCATTTAAGGCATTCTCATGATGCCTTTTTGTCCAGAGGAAAGACACAGAAGACACCACACTACCACAAGTAACTACCACATAAAACTTTTAAGGAAATCAATGAGTCAACCCAAGTTTGTAGCTCTTTCTCAGCCGAGTAGCTGTCACACACAAGATCCACATTCACTAATCATCCTTTCACAAGTTCACACTCACCCTCATTAGTAATGTCTGGAAACACATGGTAAGTATCTTGTGCTTGTCACTTCTACTCGACATGGAAATTTGAGCACTTTTACCTCAAGAGCATAGTCTACAATTCCGTGCAATGAGAAGGTATCCGAATCCAACACAAAGTGTGGTAACACCCTGTTTCAGAACAGACCTTCTCGTAAGAATTGAGATATTCTCTGCCCAGTCAAGACAGTGATCGAAGCCAGACTCAAAATGTGGTAGCATCCAGTTCCAACTCGAGTATCTATCATTCCAGGCCTTTTCCTTAACCTTTTTCTTTGTTACGGAGTGACTCACACTTCCTTTTGCTTAACACAACTTCTTCTCATTACTCATACACTCAACCCCTTATGTGTTTCCTCGTTCAATCCAGGCAGTGATCAAATCTCAGAACTAAAATGTGGCAGCATCCTGATCCGAGATGATTGCCTTTCGTTAGTGAACCTAAAAGCATAAGAGATGAACTCGTAAGGGATGACTCGCAAAAGTGAACTTGTTGACTCAAGGTTTTGATGATGCTGTGGTAGAATAACTCAGGTAATGCGATGTACATGCAATAGCTTTCCTCTTCTGACAGGACTTATTCAGAGATTAACAATTCCCAGAGCCTTACGAAGCCCTAGGAAGGTGTTGTAATCCAATGGTTTGGTAAAAAGATCAGCAAGTTGTTTCTCGGTTGGTACATGCTCGAGAATCACAATTCTCATCTCAACTAGCTCTCTCACAAAGTGATGTCGTATGTCCACATGTTTGGTACGTGAATGCTGAACAGGATTCTTAGATAAATTTATGGCACTCATGTTATCACAATGAACAAGCATAGGATCAGAGATGATACCATAATCAACGAGCATTTGTCGCATCCAGAGTAATTGTGTGCAACAGCTTCCCAATGCGATGTACTCAGCTTCAGCCGTCGAAAGCGAGACACAGTTTTGCTTCTTGCTGTGCCAAGCGACCATGTTGTTACCAAGAAAGAAACAACCTCCAGAAGTGCTATGTCTGTCATCTAAGCACCCCGCCCAATCTGCATCACAAAAACCTGCAAGATTTACGTTAGTTTCAAACGTATAGTGAAGACCAAAGTCCAAAGTTCCTTTCACATATTTAATGATACGCTTAACCGCATTCATGTGTGACTCCTTTGGACATGCTTGGTAACGAGCACAAATGCCCACACTCAGACAGAGATCAGGTCGGCTAGCTGTGAGGTACAAGAGGCTCCCGATCATTGCTCTGTATAGCTTCTCATCAACTGGTTTTCCATCTTCATCACGGGACAGCTTGGTAGTGGTGCTCATGGGTGTGTTGGCAACTTTGCTAGTCTGCATTCCAAATCTCTTGATAAGATTTTTGGCATACGTGCTCTGAGATACAGTGATTCCATCCGCAAGTTGCTTGATTTGTAGTCCAAGAAAATAACTGAGCTCCCCAACCATGCTCATCTCGAATTCTGTTGTCATAGTATGAACAAAATCGTCCACCATTCTTTTTGACGTGCTCCCAAAGATGATGTCATCTACATACACTTGGATAATGAGGATATCCTTCCCATCTTCTCCTATGAACAGAGTCTTATCAACCCCTCCTCTTTGAAACCCAGCCTTGACGAGAAAATCGGTCAGTCTTTCATACCAAGCTCGTGGAGCCTGTTTAAGTCCATAGAGAGCTTTCTTGAGTTTGTAGACATAATCAGGAAAGTGAGGATCTTCAAAGCCCTTAGGTTGTGTAACGTAGACTTCTTCTTGTAGGACCCCATTCAGAAACGCACTCTTGACATCCATCTGATAAAGCTTGATTCTGAAACCACATGCCATTCCAAAAAGTAATCTGATTGATTCGAGACGTGCTACAGGAGCAAATGTTTCATCGAAATCCACTCCTTCGATCTGAGTGTAACCTTGACCGACCAGTCTTGACTTGTTCCGAAACACATTCCCTTCTTCATCTATCTTGTTCTTATGAATCCACTTTGTTCCAATGACATTGACTCCTTCAGGTCTAGGAACCAGCGACCATACATCTAACCGTTCAAACTGTTCCAGCTCCTGATGCATTGAGTCAGTCCAGTATTCATCATCTAAGGCTTCCTGGAGATTCTTTGGTTCTATCTGAGAAACGTAGCAGTTTACGTTGTTCATCTTAGCCATGAACGATGCCAATTTGACCATCTCTTTGAAATTAATTTGTTTCTTCCGTGTGACCCTTTCATCAAACAAACCTCCAATGACATCAGCCGAGGAATGATTTCTATGCACTTTTCCTTGATCCAGATCAACACGTACATCATTAGTATCCTCCTCTTCCTCAGACTCCTCTTTCTCAGACTCTTCTTTGATCATTGCTTCCGGAGCAGAACTACTCGGTGTAACACATTCCACTGTTTGTGTGACCCTTGTCTGATAGAATCCTACACTGTCATCGAAAACCACATTTACTTTATCTCCAATGAATTTGGTACGCTGGTTAAAGACTCGGTAAGCAGAGCTGTTAGTCGAATAACCCAAGAACATTCCTACATCACTTCTGGCATCAAATTTCCTCAAGTGATCTTTGTCATTCAGGATGTAACACAAACACCCAAAGACATGCATGTGACTCAGGTTGGGAGTCTTACCCTTTAGTATCTCATAGGGCGTAGTCTTAGTCTTAGGTTTGACATACACACGATTAATAACATAGCATGCGGTGCTCACTGCCTCTGCCCAAAAACCTGGTGGAACATTGTTTCCACATAGCATTGCTCTAGCCATCTCTTGTAGTGTACGATTCTTCCTCTCAACAACACCATTCTGCTGAGGAGTTCTGGGTGCTGCATACTGATGTCGAATTCCTTGACTCTGGCAGAAACTATCGAACTGTTCATTCTGAAACTCACCACCATGATCACTCTTGATTTCCATGATTCCGCCTTTCTGTTTTAGTTGTAAGGCAAGAATTCTGAAACTGTCAATGGCATCTGACTTGTTTCGTAGAAAATCCACCCATGTATATCTTGAGAAATCATCTACCATGACCAGAATGTACTTTTTCCCTGCAACGCTCTCAGGAGTTATTGGACCCATGAGATCCATGTGAACAAGCTCCAACAACTTCTTGGATCTAATCTCAGGAATTCTCTTGTGTTGCACCTTAACTTGTTTTCCTTGACAGCACGCTCCACATACGGTATTCGTCTGAGTTTCTAAGTCTGGGATTCCTCTGACGACTTCCGCATTAACAAGTCGGGTCAGCCCATTGATGTTCATGTGGCCTAGCTTCTTATGCCACAAATCAAGCTTAGATGTGGTCGCTGAGCAGCACACGTTTGTAGGCTTCCACATATAGCAGTTATTACCAGATCGAATTCCACATAGCACGATATTCCCTTGTGAATCCACAGCACGACACTCCTTGCTATTGAAGATCACTTCCAAACCCTCATCACATAGTTGACTTACACTGATAAGATTTGCTTTGAGGCCGTCAACATAGTATACATTGATAAGACGAGGTAGATCTGGTCTATCGGTTACTCCTACACCTCGTATCTTTCCTTGTCCTCCATCTCCAAAAGTCACTTTGCCACCCTTGATAGGTTGAAGTTTCTCTAGATGTTCATAGCTTCCTGTCATATGTTTTGAGCAACCACTGTCGAAGTACCACGGAGAATCAATTTGAGAACTCCCATCTGCACTGGTGTATGCAACGTGGCTAACCACGTCGACCTTCTCGGATATGCTTGTGAAGTTACATGTCAGATTCAACTCTGGTTCGGTGTGTGACTCAGAAACTTCCTTGTGTGACCTATTGACACTGCGATCTTTGTAGGTTGGATACAAGTCTCGTTTAGCAATCCAGACATGTCCATACATAGATGGTTCCATAAAACATAAGTTTAGTCTCCAGGCTCGCTCATATTGGTGTCTGCGAAAGAAACAGAGCCGGACATGATGTCCTCGTTTTCCACAGAAGTGACATCCATTCCCACGACGTCTTGTACTAGAGTTAGACTCGTGTTTCCCAGCGTTTTGGAGAGTAGGCTGTGCTTGAGGAGGACGGGGTTCAGCAGCCTTTTCTTTCTTGGAGACTTCTTTTACGAACACAACTTGATGTCTTTCGTGATCCGTCTTGGCGGTAGGTCCATGAAACCCAAGCCCTCGGCTTGTGCTGGGACATTGTCCCAAGGTGAGCAGATGATCTAGAGATTCTGTACCGGTTGATAGCATCTTGACCTTTTTTAGGTTTTCAGCTAACTGGCTTTCCAACAGCTTACTCTTATCTTTTTCTTGAAGGAATAATTCACTCAGTTGATTGAATTTAGCCTCAAACTCCTTACGAGATCGTTCCTGCTCAGTCATGGCTCGTTTTAATGCGAGAACTTCTTGATCAGATTCTTTTAAGATTGAAAGAGCAGCAGGTTGTGTTACAGGTTTCTCAAGTTCCAGGATGTTCACTTGTGCTTTCAACATTGCTCGATCCTTTATAAGCTGAAGGTTTTCATGGCTAAGCTCGGTAAACTGATTGAACAGTGTCTTGTACTCTGTTTCCAGATCAATATTGAGCTCGTCGTCTTCTTCTTCCACCACTTCTTCCACTTTGTCAGAATCTGAAGTCACACCTTCATGTGCTACAAGTGCCATAAAATTCAGATGTAATTCCCCATCATCACTTTCACTATCTGATTCTGTATCGCTGAAGCTCATAAGTGACTTGTCCTTCTTCAAGTTATTTGGACATTCACTGCGAGTGTGACCATACCCCTTGCACTCTATGCACTTGAGTTCTTTTCTCTTAGTGAGTGGACATTCATTCCGAAAGTGTCCATATCCTTCACATTCATGACACTGAAGCTCCTTCTTCCTTTTTGAGGCATCTGTCCTTGATGACTGCGAATTACCACGATCTGATTCGTTCCTCTGAAACCGACTGTTAGACTTGCTACCACCTTTCTCAACACGTCTCATAAACTTGTTAAAGTTCTTAGCCATTAAACTCAGATTATCTTCAATTTTAGAGACTCTGTCATCATCCTTTGAGTTAGCAGTGAAGGCAATACTTTTCTGAGTGTTCTCCTGTCGATCAGATTTCTCGAGATCATGAACCTTCAGAATACCAGAGAGTTGGTCGAACTTCATCTCATCAGTGTCAACAGCTATGTTGAGAACTGCCTTGTATGCTTCAAATCGAGGAGGTAAACATCTCAGAAGTTTCTTAACCAAGTCCTTTTCTTCATACTTTTTGCCCAAGACTGAAGACTCATTAGCCAGCTCACTGATTTTAGAGATAAACCCATCGATAGGCTCATCATCTCCCATGCGCAAGTTCTCGAACCTTGAGGCTAAGTGATCAATTCTGGTTCGTCGTACACTTGAATTTCCTTCAAAGTGATTGATCAATGTATCCCAAGCTTCTTTTGCAGACTCACATCCTTGAATAATTTTGAATTGTTCCAGATCGACAGCTGAGAAGATGACAGTTAACGCCTTGCTGTTGAATTTTGATGCTGATTTCTCTGAATCTGTCCACTGATCCTTAGGTTTTGGACCCAAGGTCTTGTCTTCCATCATCACAGTAGGTGGAGACCACCCATCCTCAACAGCAGTCCATGCATCCTCGTCGATCCCTCTGATCACGTGTCTCATTCGTGCCTTCCAATGTCCAAAGTTGCCTCCGTCTAGCATGATAGGCTTGTGCAGCGTGACAAGCTCCTTCATGGTGTCCATGAAAGCTGCAGGATCTCAACCTGTTAGTAGTAATTGATACCACAGAGGTTTCCCGCTCTGATACCAAATGAAAGTTCAGGGACAACCAATAAACAGAGCACAACGACAATCCAAGAACACTCTTTCTTGTATATTAGAAATCACTTAAACAATCCCCTAGATCTGTTTAATCCGAATTACTCTCAGTCACACACGACTAGAGACGGACCAATTTCTAATCTCTTAAATCAGTAAATCGAGCTTCAACAACTCTGAACTCGATCACCTCTTTTCTTGACAAGACAAACCCTTGCTCAAGCTTTTTCCAATTAGCGTGCTTAACCTAGATCTGCCCTAGACAATCTAGTTAAGTAGCCCTCATCGAATATGTCATATTTCCTAATATCTCGATGCACTATATTCTTCCATATCTTCTTTACTTGATAACCACGTTATGCCACGTCATAGTTCCCATAACCGACTCTCTCCATTGTGTCACACATCGATTACACGTGTAACACAGTTTTCATCTCTTCTTCACGATCACAGCTCGTTTCTTGAGCTTACAATCGTCATTTTTAAAAACGAAACGAAAGTGAAATGTCATAGTACATATATCGTATATATATGATACATGTACAGTCAATTCTTTTTTTTAATTTCATATATGTACTGTTACAATTACCAAACAATAAAATATTTTGATGGAGATCCATTTATTGTTGCGTATTATTCTCTTGGAATGGTTATTTCTTATTTTAATTTCGAACTACTATTGTATTTCCAAGTTGGAATGTTTCATTAAATTAATGGTTTCAAAGTCCACGAACAGTAAACTAAAACTAATGATGGAGAAATCATACGACTAGTAATATCAATTGATGCGTTATACAAGTTGATCAATTCTATTTTGTTTTCTTTTATCCGCTGTCTTGGAGAAAGAAAATTAAGAACACCCTTATTGACAAATTGGTTTTCAAGGAAATAACTAAACTTAAAAGTATTAATGTTTTTAATAAAGTTAATTCTTTTTGGTATTTTTAAACTCAAGCCGTTATAAATACATAGCATATGAGTTTCTCACAATGATTTTATAATTTCTCATTTGAGAAAATTTTATTAATTTATTTTCATGTCTTCTATTTTAAATTTTTTGTAATTTTTTTAAATTTGGTTAAGAGAGTCTACTATACTGATATTCTTAAGGTACATTAAAGGACAAGACTTGGGTTCACCTCCTATGGTGAACCTTTAAATTCACCACCTTTCTAATAATCTATCAAAATGTCAACTAGATTAATGATTAAAAAATATTAAATATTTTTTTAAAAACCAAAATAATTAAAAAAATAAACAGTGTCAATTTTAATAAACCAAAGTGTCACTATCTAATCCATAAACTCAAACTCTATATCCTAAATCCAAATTCTAAACCCTAAATTCTAAATTATAAACCCAAACTCTATACCCTAAACATAAATCTTAAACTCTAAACCCAAACCATAAATCATAAACCCAAAAACCTGAACTCTAAACCCAAATCTATACCCTAAACCCAAATTTATACCCAAAATCCAAACCCTATACCCTAAATATTTGGATTAATATTGATGTTGTTCTTTTGAAATTTAAGGTTAAGAATTAAAGTTTTGATTTAGAATTCATGGTTTGGGTTACGGTCTACGGTTTGGGTTTAGGGTCTATGATTTGGGTTTAGGGTTTATGGTTTGGGTTTAGAGTTTAGGATTTAGGTTTAGGGTCTAGGGTCTAGGGTTTGAGTTTAGGGTATAGTTTTGGGTTTAGAGTTTAGATTTTTTGGTTTATGATTTATGGTTTGGGTTTAGGGTTTAAAATTTGGGTTTATGATATAAAGTTTGGGTTTATAATTTAAAATTTAGGATTTAGAATTTAGATTTAGGGTATAGAGTTTGAGTTTAGAGAGTAATTAGTGACATTAGCATTATTAAATATGACATTATTTATTTTTTTAAATTATTTTATCATTAATCTAGTTGACATTTTGATTAATTATTACTATTAGGGAGGTGGTGAATTTAAAGGTTCACCATAACATTGATTGGTTATTATGGTATAGAGTTTTAGTTTAGAGATTAATTAGTGACATTAGCATTATTAAATATGATATTATTTATTTTTAAAATTATTTTATTATTAATCTAGTTGACACATTGATTGGTTATTAGAGATGTGGTGAATTTAAAGGTTCACTATAGGGGGTGAATCTAAGTCTTGTCCTACATTAAATACAAATTATAAGTAGATCAATCAAAATAGAAAAAAAAACGGTTGTTGACAAAAAAAACCTGTCCTACAAATATTAGCATATCTGAAAAATTAAATGTTGATCCAAAAATTATTGTTAATCAAACGAATGCGGTCCAAAATTTAAGATCCAATTAACATTGCACAGCTTGTTACAAACCTATACATTGCACTTCCGAAGCTAATTCCAATTTTAAAAGAGCCAACATATTATCATATACACTTCTAATATCGGATGAAAATGGCAAGTCTTTTGACTTTGAGCACAAACTCTATTCTATGGGGAACACAATATACAAATTCAAATATTAAAATTAACAGTTAAAAGTTTTAACTTAAAACGCATTGAATGCTACTGAGTAGCCGACCACGTTTATAGGGTGTGTGGTGTTTGCGTGGTCAACTGGTAGAATACGCCATATCATATTTTCGTTTCGAAAATGTAACTATCGGTTACATTACTTACTTTGCATGTACCTTGATTTATCAATAGGACTGCCTAGATTTTACAAAGTCAAATAGATGTACGGCGAAGCTTCTGGGTTAGAGGCCAATTCTGCGACTAAGCGTGGGATTGGTTGAAACTATTGGAATTTAGACTGTAGTTTTATTTTAGTTGTATTGTAAGATTCTGAATTAAATAATGATTGAAAAATTAGTTGCATGCATGTATAGATCAACTATATTTAAAAATATTAATATTATAAATATATATTACCAAAAAAATTGGGATGTCAGTTTAAAGAAACCGGAAGCAAAGTTAGATTGGCTCTCTTGTGGCTCAGTGGCTGTAAAGAATTTTTTGGCCCCTGTATAAAGACTAACTTAGATATAATCATGGTCTTGCTTACCTAAGTATTTTCACTTCTTCTTGTTAATTAATTAGATAGATCCAACATATAAATCTGCTTTTTTCATAAACTAACTTTAATCAATATATTATCACCGAAAAGAAAATAAAATCCATAAAAGGAAGAAAGCACAAAAGATAGCCACTGTTTTTTGCAAGATCCAAGATATAAGAGTCAGTGCGTAAAAAATCAACAGCATCACTCGCAAAAGACTCGAATTTGCTGAGTCGTGCTTGCTTCTTACAGGAAAAAAGGAAACCGCCTAGGCCACCCACATGACATTTAGTAATTTATTAGGTTACGTATAATATAAGTTTTTTTTTTAAAAGTTCAGTAGGTTATTCATGTGTATAAGTTACTACAAGTTTGATCTTCAGCATGACTTATTTTCTGCTATTTGAATTTGATTTGGACAATTAGGTCTGATAGCTTTTTTTTTTTTTTTTTTACGGTAAACGGTTATTGTATTACTGAGGCTTGAGGTGGTCTGGTAACTTTAAAGCATATATTTTCCTGCTTATGATGTATTTTTCCTTTTAGGTTGTTTAAATTAATATAACATATATTAACAATAATATTCTACAGTCTCATGCATATATATAAACTTTACAAAAGAACTAAATTTTAACAATTGCTTAATATGTTTTGAGTCATTCTATAATTTACTTTTATAAAATAGATTATTATTATAATTATATATTTGTATTATAGTTAAATCTATGATATTAGATATAAGTTGGATGAGTTAAGTCATTCATATTCAAAAAAAAAGAAAAAAAAGTCATTCATATTGTGAATATATTGAGTTAGATATGTTCTTTTAAATTCAAACCGAAGTATGATTATTTTTATTATAATTAAGTAAAAAAAATAATTTTACTTATCGTTTAAATGTGCATGTATTTTCATAATGTTTATCAAATTATATGTTGATTACTTAAATATTTTTTTTAGAAAATAAAGAGATCTGATCACTAATAGATTTTTGGAAGCTTACAAACACATATCACTAACTACAATAATTAAAATATTTTATAAATTTTAAATAATTTTATGCCTTAGATTTATTAAATGAAAACTGAAAATTATTTTAAATAATTTAAAAATGAGAATTCCCATTTGGTTTGATATTTTGATTATGGTTATATTAAGTTCCACAAACATAAAGTTTTAAAGCAAATTATATTTTTTTGCTATTTAAAATATTTTTAATGTAAGATTTTTATTTTGTGAACTTTCTTTTTAATGAAATCATATTATATATATATATATACATTTATTTTTGTTTTTATTTTATTTTTAATTTTTTTATTATTATATATGTTATTTGGAAATGTTAAAAAGGAAACTGAACAATAAATTCAATAATAATATATAAATGTAATATTTTTAATTCATTAAAGGTATCACTGTAATCAATCATCTTAAAAATTAACGTGAATACCACACATACGAAAGTGACTTCTCAAAAGATATTATAGATATTACTATTGTTTATCCAGAATTTTGATATTTTGAACTAAGCCATATGGTCCTCTGAAATCATGGGTACGGCACTCAGTAACACCTTTAAGAATACGGATATGGAAAAGCAAAAAAATATTTTTGGATTTAGTAGATTAATGAAACTTGGCAAAATAGAAAAGGAAAAAAACATGTAAAATATGTGTAAAGTATAATAAAATATGAATGTTATTATGTTATATTTTCTATTCAAAATCAATTTTGTATTCAATAAATTTTTTTACCAAATAATTTTAGCTGTTTAATTCATCATTTATTTTCCCTTATTTGTAACTTCTTTTTATCATTTTGTTAGTTTTCTTTTTGAAAACTATAAAATAAATATAAATATATAAAAATATATCATATAATACATATATACATATTAATTAATATTTTTATGCCCCATTCAAAATATTTTCTAGACCCACCACTGGCCAAGATGAAGTCTCAAATCAAAATAATTTCGAAGAGAATTAGTATTCAAGAATAAAGATCAAGTTCCACTATATTTGTGAATATGTTGAGATTCTTTTTACCCAAATTTGTAGGCTTTTAGGTAGTGGTAACAAATATATATACCTTGACTATAAGAAACTTGATTTGCATCAATGCATTTTTGAAACATATTTTTTTTTATCAAAAAGCTTAATAAATATTATTGGCAAATTAAATTTGTATTTTAGATTGAAAATTTATAGCAAAAAAGCACAAACATATGTTTCAAAAATAAAACCACAAACTGGAAGAATATAAAGAATTTTCTATACCAATATCATAGATTCTAATACTGAGCATTTCATTATTTTTTTTAAAATATGAAAGATCAATTTCAAAAAGACATGTTCTAGAAAAACAAGATGAAAGACCACAAAAAACCAAAATATATTATCCAGTTATTGTTATGTTAGCTATATATAGTTTTCTCGGTAATTTAATTAGAGTATTATGATTTATTTTTATCGTGATTTTGAAATTATATTGTCATATTTATTTTATATGCTTATTTTAATGTTTTTTTGTTTATTTTTTCAATGTTTTCATCGAACTTTTTATCATACTTAAAACCATACTATTTTATCATTATTTTATATTTATTTTTTCTTTAACAGTATCATCACACTTTTTAAAAAAAATTGTTTAATATCATTATATTTTGTTTAATAAATGTATTAGATTAAATATAAGAGAAATTTATCGATTTACCATAAGTTTAAAAAACATTTAAAAATCTAATTGTTTTTTTCTATCTTTTCAGTATTTATGAAAAATTAATCAGGGAAAATTTTTCGATTCTCTATAAACTTAATGAAACAAAACATCATATAGAAATAAACCTATCTAAAAGTATGAAAACAAAACTAGAAATATTCATCAAAAATGATGTTAGGATATTATCAAACATCAACCATCATCATCTGTTGTCTCAACATCCTCAGAGACAATGATGCCTATAAAGCTCTGAAACAAAACACTGAAAGACATAAGCCATCAATGAACAAAAATATAGGCCATATTTTCAAAAATTTAATGTAGCTTAAATGGTTTAAAGAAAAATGAGGTTTCTTTACCTCATCTTCAAAGCTTCAAACTAGTTCCCAACGAATTTATACACAATTTTTTCATTTACAATTTTACAAGCTCTGAAACAGAACACTGAAAGGCATAAGCCATCAATGAACAAAATATAGGCCACATTTTCTAAAATTTGATGCATCTTAAATGGCTTAAAGAAAAATTGAGGTTTCTTTACCTCATCTTCAAAGCTTCAAACCAGTTCCCAACCAATTTATACACAATTTTTTTTTTAATTTACAATTCTACATTTAGCTATATGGACATAATTACTTTGACATGGTTTAAGCCTCAGAAAAGTTTGGGACGGCATTGGCCTCATTAATTCATTACCATCAGTCATCATCAGTATCATAAGAGATTCATCTATAAGAATATATACACGCAGATCAACACAGAGACACATGTGTTGGTGCAGGAGAATTGTCTGAATTTAAACTTGATATAGCTACAAAAGCCTAGTGTCATCCATTCTTGATAGATGTAAATCTCATCTTCTTCGTTTTATAAACGCAACGTAAAGATCAAACGCAAACTATAACGAGAACATGAGTCTGAAAAACTATTTGATTAATCAGTAGACAGATTCATTCTTTTTCAGGATGAATCAAGTGCAAATCTTGCTAAGCAAACCTTCCATCTCATCGTCTATTTCGATCCCATCTTCCTTCAACCTCTCTCGCATACCGTGACAAGCTCTCTCCGCAGCTACATAAGTCTTTACAAGAAGAGTGTAAGTTTCAGAACCTAAAGGACTCCACTTCGCCAAAGTCTTGCACAACTCTTCTGCACCCTCAACGTCTTTAGCCTTCTCAAAGTGGACAAAGAAAGAACAAATCAGCTCCGAGCTCCAACTCCAGTTCTTGTCCTGCTCCGCAACAGCCGCTTCCAAATGCTTCAAAGCCAAATCCGCCCGACCATTCTTCAACAAATGAATCATCAAAAGCTGTCTCCCCTTCGAGAGCTGACCTTTACACTTCTCCACAGCACCGTCGAAAACAGCCTCGGCTTCTTCGTACATGTTCTCTTTCAAGTAGCTGCTTATCATCACGTTAGCCACCCTCATATCGTAAGTCCAGCAAGTCGATTCCCACTCTTTAAAGACCTCCTTGACTCCATCAAAGTCGTTGAGTCTACTCAGCGCTTGGAGCATTGCGAGAGAGCTCGAGTTGTTGACTTTAGGGTGACCCTTCTTTAGCAACTCCCAAACTCGATACACCTCGGAAGGGTTAGAGATTCCAGCGTACAAACTAATGAGGAAATGATACGAATCACGCTTGTGTGGATTCATCTTCTCCTCCAAAGACTTCAACGCTGCTTCTGCTTTACCGTAGAGACCAGCTTTAGCGTAGATGGATGCAAGATTAGCGAATGTATCCCACGAGGAATCATCTTTCATCTCCTCCACAACTTTCTCAACACCGTCTAAGTCGTTTAAACTTCCACAGCTTTGTATCCACATGGAGTAAGTGATGGCACAAGGAGATATATTCTTCTCCTTCATTGCAGCGACAAGTGATGGTACCTTGTCGTATTGACCTAGCCGCAGGTACATGGCCATGAGGTTATTGTACGGCAGAGAGTTGGTCACGAGATTGAGGTCGGCCATCTCGTCGAAATGTGACTTTGCTTTGTCTTCATCACGTTCCACGCAGTAGCAGTTCAAGAGGGCGCCGTAGCTAGAACGGTTCTTGGAAGAAGGGTCTAGAGTGTTGAAGTAGCTTTCAGCTGCCTCTAGGCCTTTGGTCTTGGAGATAAGGTCTAAACGAATCGCGTGGTCGCTTCCGGTGAAAGCTATTTCCTTTTTCTCCATCCACTCGAAGACCTGGACATGAGTAATAAGGAAGACAGAACAGTATGGTAAGTGTTTTAAGATTATGAAAGATAAAGACAAATAAAAGAGACCATGGAATCTGTCTCTAGAACATCTGATACTCGTGCCCGTATACCATAACCAAGAAACAGAGTACAGAAAGAAAAAAAACTCAAATGCTTATTAGTTTGGTTAAATCAGTTTGAGCAATTCGGTTAGTTCGGTTTGTCCAAATCTCACCAAAAATTGGTTTGCTTATTAGTTATTTCGGTTTATGAAATTTTTTCCAAATTTAACCGATCTTTTTAATTTAGGTTAGATTTCGATTTAAACTAGTTAAACTGCAGACAATTTCGGCCGAACTTGGTTAGTTACTTTTTCGGTTAGTTTGATTAGTTCGGCTCGAAATTTGGTTATTTTCGAAACCGAACTAACCGATTACCAAACCGAACCAAAATTAGACAGCATAATTTATTTAAAAATTCCTGAAATGAACTGAACTCATAACCGGATCTGTACGATAACTCGGAAATTTGCGTTCGGTTCGGGTAAAATCTTAGGGCTAACCATACACATTCAACTTGAAAAACCCTAAAGCTACAGTAATCCTCTAACAATGGTGACTTGAATCAAAATGAGCACACCACTAGTTCAAATTCAAATCAGCAAACAGAGTTTACCAACCTCGAGAGCGCGTTGAGGTAGGCGGTTCTTGCGGAGATCCTTGGCGTAACGAACAAGGTCGTGTTTTACGATAGGGATACCTTCCATGGCGAACTTATTCAGCGTCTCTTCCATTTTGCCTCCCTTCGAGCCAAGGTTTGAGAGTTTCTTGTAGACAGAACGATGCTTCTTCGCCGTCTTCCGAGTAGAAGCAGCAGCAGCACTAGCCTCGCCGACAATCGCCGCCGGAGCGGATGCGAGCGTTGCACAGAACCTCCTTGCGAGGCGTGAAGCGGAATACATCGACATCATCTGATTACTGATGTCGTCGGAATCTGTAAAGTGGAAGAGGAAACACTACGGCTGGAAATTTTTTATTTTTTTGGCAAGGGTTTTAGAACTAGTAAGTACTAGTAAAAATCAAATCAGACATCGTGTCGTTTATTTTACGTAAAACGACACGTAGCTTATTGTTGTAGCTACGCTGGGATTTTGAACCGAACCTTTCGGTTTTCAGTTCATATTCGGCTGTAAATTTGGTTCAGCTGTTCAATTCGGTAGACTAAAAAATGGGGTTATTGCTTTGGTTCGGTCCAGTAGTCTTATTTACTTTTCTCTTAAAGAAAAAAAATCAAAGTATACAAATTCTAAATAAAATTTTGAACATCTAAGCCGAATAAACAGTTTTACTGAAAAATATGATTTTTTTTTTAACTGGAAACCTTTTTTTCTAAAAAATCGATAGAACATTAATTGTTGTCAAAAAGAAAAAAAAAGTCAAACCAAATCGAATTACCTTCGGTTCAATTCAACATAATTTTGTACTAATGAAACTAACCGAAAACCGATTAACCCAAATCGAACTGACCGTTCGAACCGAACCGCATTCCAAGTTGGTAGCCGGTGTCTTTTGTTAATAACTACCGTCTGACTACTGGTGTAAACTTGCGAGGCCCAGAAATGACTATCCTTCTTCTCCATGTTCCTCTTCCGACAACGACCATCCTCTTCTCCTACTCATCTTCTCCACCCTCCACCACCACACGAACTCTCAATCTCACGCGGCGCCTTCGTTGCCGTGTCTCTGATTCCTCAGATGTAGTTCCAATTTTGATTTTCTCCCTGTACATACATACATGTCTTTATTCAGAATCCTTTGTATGATTCTCAGGTTAAATCGGAGTACAAGCCTGGAGCTCTCGACGATTTCTTCATGCGTTCGTTCCGGACCAAACTGGTGGAGGTGAGTTTTGTGCAAATTAAGTAGCTGTTTCATGTCATTTGATTAGGCTAATGTTTACTTCTTGTTCATGTTTTAAGTAATGTGAATAACAGGAAGTCGGGTCGGATTCAGACAAACCCGGTTACGTTGGTCTTATTGAGCTTGTCAAGCTTCTCTTGTTGCATGGTCGTACTAGGTCCCAGACCAATGACGCAGCGGTATGTTTCTTCTTCTTTGTCGTCAAGATTTGATCAAATAGCCTAGCTTCATGTTCTTTTGTGGTGGATACAGGTGCGGATACTGAAGTCGTTGTTTCCTCCGCTCGTATTAGAGCTTTACAAGCTTCTCATTGCTCCTTTAGCACAAGGGAAGATAGCTGCATTGATGGTTGGTGAGTTCCCCTGTTTCAATCTTCACTTAGACCTTTTGCATCCAGCCATCCAGCGACTTAAAGGGTTTTCTTTTTTTTTTGGACATACTGAAGCGAGAGTTACTGTACTTACTTGTCAATGGCTCATGGGACCTTGCAAAGTAAATACCATTGATCTTCCTAATGGAGAATCTTGGGAGAGTGGGGTAATGATGATCTTACTCATTTTTTCATCTATTTGAAATGTGACCCTCTCTGTTTTTCTTAACAAAGAGAAGTTGGAATCCAAAGTAGGTTTTTGTGGAGAAATGTCAGTATCTAGAAGAGAGCAAATGTGTGGGAGTATGCATCAATACTTGTAAACTACCAACTCAGGTTATTCTTCTGCAACCCAAATCAACCAGTTCTTATCTTACCGTTCTCTCTTAAAACAAGACATGAACTTGGATTCTTTGATCAATTCCTGAAACTGTAGAATTTGGATTATTGTTAGCAGACATTCTTTAAAGACTACATGGGAGTTCCTCTGTTGATGGAGCCAGACTTCAAAGATTATAGTTGCCAGGTACTTCTTGCTTTTCTTAGTAACCACACATGCTTAACTCCAAAACTGTTAGGAAAAGGTGAGACCACTCCATTGATGGATCTAATCAAATCATACATAACTTCATTAGTAAATGGTCAAGAGATTGCTTTTGGTAATAAAAACCATCTGTGATTTCTCTCTGACTTTTTTTTTGTTTCATTACTTGTGTGTGCACGGCAGTTTAAATTTGGGGTAGCTCCACCGAAGGATGATGGCAATGTTAATGAACCGTGTCTTGAGACATGCTCCATCGCCAGCCGCAGGAAATTAAATTCCGGGGAGTGTCCTATGGCGTAAACCTTCGTTTTATATGAATTGAAAAGTAGTATGTAAATGCACCGACTTTATATTGTTGTAGCATAAATGTCCAACCATCTCGATTTGATCACAGATATTTACGAAATAACAAAAAATAAAAGAAATTTGTTATTGTTGTAGCATAAATGTCCAACCATCTATTTTGTAATTGGCTCTAATACAAATCACATAATGGTCTAGTTTTGTATTAATGCCATGAAAAAGTTGACAAAAAAGGGATAATCCATTAAAACAAAAGAAATTAATATTGCGTTTGAAGCATTTACCGGATCATAATGTACAAAAGAAATTAAAAGAGAGCTGGTTAGTGAAAATTAAATTATTGTCAACGAATAGATGCCTATAACAAGCTACAGTTCAACTTTCGTGTGTTTAACTTGTTATTACAATTCAACTTAAAGAGTTTTGGCGTTAGAGTGGTCAAACATTCTAAGCATAATCTCAAGATTCCCAATGTAAGGTTAGAGATTTTTTCAGATAAATCACTTCTTTCTTGGACGACTGACACTGCTTCGTTGATTTCTTTTATTTTCTTTCTTTTTTTTGGTCAAATTATTTTCTTTCTTTTTGTGTTGTTTTCAAGAACAACTACAAGTCTTTCAAAAAAAAAAGAACAACTACAAGTAAATGAAGACCTTTAGATAATTATATAACTACTAAAAAAGTAAAAAGTAAAAAGTAATAGAATCGCAAAATCATTTTACAGAATAGATACTTATATAACTAATAAAAAGTTACAAAATCGTATAATTTTAAACTGACATAAAATAATAATTTTGTTACTCTGTCGTTTCTATGAATTATTTTAATCAGAAGAACATCTTGACCACAAAACCCCATGAAATTTTCCAGTCTAATACCGGTTTGATGGAATACCCCGGTTTAATAAACTAGTAAATACTAAAACCGGTCAACGGAGAAGTCGGTTTGTAACTAAATACTGACAGTGGCGAGTGACGACGCTTCTCTCCTTTTTTCTACCGTTAATGTTAGTTTCAATTCCGTTAACGGCGCATGTTAGCAAGGACAGAGACGCTCAAGTGCGCCGCACGCTTCTCTTCTTTTGTCGCGCATTCAAAAACCGAAACGATCATAAAAAAAGAAGAATATTAAAATAAATAAACATTTCGAGAAAAGAACAAAAAACAATATTTATAATTTAGAAAAACAAAAGAAAGAGAGAAAAGAGGAGAGAGAGGAGCTTGTACAGTACTAAAAGCGGAGTGAATCCGAAGAAATCTCCGCCAACGGAAAACCCTCCCGCAGCTCAAAAACCGTTGGCGACGATGGCGGGTTATCCGATTCGGGTATCCGGAGCTCCGGTTAACACATCTCCCTTCTCGGATCCACCTTCCAAAACCCCCTGAAGAGGTTTAAGGTCTCTTTACGTTTCGTTACTTCCCGAAGCGATCTAGCGGCGTAGTTTTGTGTAAGATTAAAGCAGATCTGAAGGTTTTTTTTCAAGCTAAGTGAAAAAAGTGTCGGTGATGTGGATTTTCTCACTCGCGGGGGGCTCTTCTGGTAAATTCACGCTTCTACCCAAAGTGTTAGTTAGTGATGTTGTTTGGTTTCTGTTTTCGTTACTTTGTTTCTATATCTGTTAGGTTACTTGATTTGGAGTGTAGTATTTAGTGATGGGTGTTCAAGATCAAGATTTAGGTTTATAGTTTCTAAATATGGTACACAAGATGTTTGCTCTAAAGAGACTCAAAAACTTGGGTTTATAAAAAAAAAGCTAACTTTATTATATACCCTTTTGTATCTTTTCATGAAATATTGAGTTGCAATTTGACACTGTCACATGGACTAGCTTTTAGTCTTTTACTTCAGTTCCTTTGTTTTGCCTCATATCTCACAATGATATAGCAAATTACAGGTTTACAAAGAGTTGGTTTCTGTTTATTGTGTGGTCTTCACTAAAAAGAAGCAAACTTTCTTATACCCTTTTGTATCTTTTCATGAAAATGTTTAGTTCAATTCCTTTTTTCTTACCTACTACTATCTCAGTGTCTCTAATGATATATCAAATTACAGGTTCGGGAAGAGATGCTCTGACAATGGTTTTCAGAGCGTTGTTTTCTGTATGCTGTGTGGTTTCTCTCTTCAATGTTCGATTAGCAAATGCTCTACATGAAGGGCCAACTTTATCACCTTCAACTTCACCAGATCTTCCCCTACCAGCTGAGTTTCCGCCGTTTCATAGAAAGCATTTGGCACCGCAACAAGCAGAAGCACCTCTGCATCCTCCCAGTTATAGTCGATTGGTCGCTTCTGTTCATCCCCCTACGAGTTCTCGTTTCTCCAAACCGTCTAATGTCCAGTCTCCTGGAGCAGGCTTGGTAGATATTGCTCCAACACAACCTAGTAATGGCGCACTTCCTGACGGCTTAACGAAACCACCTTTATCTCCCTCCATTTCAGGTAACACGTTATCCATTCACATGTTTCTCTTTCATATTATTCAGACTTTGGTGTTTATTTCTCGTTCTTCCAGATTGTTGCAAACCAGATATGGTGCTGAAACGAGGAAGTATTGGCTGCCACTGCGTGTATCCTATAAAGCTGGACATCCTTCTCTTGAATGTTTCAGATACTCCTAGCTGGAACATGTTCCTGAACGAATTTGCTTCCCAGCTTGGTCTCCTACCTCACCAAATTGAGCTGATCAACTTCTATATGCTAAGCTTATCAAGGATGAACATTTCAATGGATATCACGCCTCATTCTGGGATCAGCTTTTCAGCGAGTCAGGCATCCGCGATAAACTCGTCACTTATCAACCACAAGATTCAGTTTAGTCCTACTTTGGTGGGAGACTACAAACTTCTGAACTTTACTTGGTTTGAGGCCCCTGCACCTTCTCAAGGTAAAATGCTTTTTGAGAGTATATTACCATGAATCCTTACATCTGTATTAAGAAACGTCTTCTATTTGCAGCACCTCAAGTGGCTTCTTCACCTCAGAAAGCACCATCACAAGGATCCTCAGCATCTACGTCAGTAAGTCCTCCGAAGAAAAAGAGGCATCCCAATCTTATTCTTATCTTTGCTGTAGCCGCTGGTGTGCTTATTGCTGCCATAATCTCTGTGCTTGTTATTTGCTCCTGCGCACTGCGAGAAGAGAAAGCTCCTGATCCTCACAAAGAAGTTGGTATGCACCTCCTCTCAGTGCAATCAACTTTATTGTTCGTTTGCTTGATCACATCTTCCTTCTTTTTTCAGTAAAACCAAGGATCCTGGAAGCTGCTTCATCAGGAGGATCTCTTCCTCACCCAGCAAGTACAAGGTTTCTGTCATATGAAGAACTCAAGGAGGCAACAAGCAATTTTGAATCTGCCAGCATCTTAGGTGAAGGTGGGTTTGGCAAGGTTTACAGAGGCATCTTAGCCGATGGTACTGCTGTAGCAATTAAGAAGCTAACATGCGGAGGACCGCAAGGCGATAGAGAATTCCAAGTGGAGATTGATATGCTAAGCCGTCTTCATCATCGTAATCTTGTGAAACTTGTGGGTTACTATAGTAGTCGAGATTCTTCTCAGCACCTGCTTTGTTATGAGCTTGTTCCCAATGGCAGCCTCGAGGCTTGGCTCCATGGTAATATACTCTTTATCTACATTGTCACGGCAAGAGTCATTTATTTTAAGTCATTTTACTTATGTTTCAGGGCCTCTTGGGTTGAACTGTCCTCTTGATTGGGACACAAGGATGAAGATTGCACTTGATGCTGCAAAAGGCTTAGCTTACCTGCATGAAGACTCGCAACCATCGGTTATACACAGAGACTTTAAAGCCTCTAATATACTCCTTGAGAACAACTTCAACGCCAAAGTTGCAGATTTTGGACTAGCCAAACAAGCTCCTGAAGGCAGGGGTAATCACTTATCTACACGTGTAATGGGCACATTTGGGTGAGCTCTCATCTCTCTTAGAAAGCTTTTATATATATATAACTTTATACTCTTGACCTATTGAAATCTGTAATCCGTTTCCAGGTATGTAGCGCCAGAATATGCAATGACGGGACACCTACTCGTCAAGAGTGATGTTTATAGTTATGGCGTGGTCCTTCTCGAGTTGCTTACTGGTAGAAAGCCTGTAGATATGTCACAACCTTCAGGCCAAGAAAACCTCGTCACTTGGGTTAGTAACTTGCTTTGTCATTGTCCATAACTTGCTTGTTTGTCTGTCTTGAATGTAAACAATGTTGATTCTGGATGCAGACAAGGCCAGTACTTAGAGATAAAGACCGTTTAGAAGAACTAGTTGATTCAAGACTAGAAGGAAAATACCCAAAAGAAGATTTTGCAAGAGTCTGCACAATCGCTGCAGCTTGTGTTGCACCTGAAGCTAGCCAAAGACCTACGATGGGTGAAGTGGTTCAGTCACTTAAAATGGTTCAACGGGTGGTTGAGTACCAAGAACCGGTTTTAAACGCTTCAAACAAAGCTCGTCCTAACCGGAGACAGTCATCAGCTACGATGGAGTCAGAAGTATCTTCTTCCATGTTCTCTTCTGGTCCATATTCTGGTTTAAGTGCCTTTGATCATGAAAATATTACACGAACAAATGTTTTCTCTGAAGATCTTCATGAAGGCCGGTGAAGGAAAGAACAATGGCCTTCTTTTTTATTCTTTCTACTTTCACTTATTTTTAATTTTTGTTTATTTTGGGACATTATCTATTACAGCCCTTTGGAGTTTGGATATTGAATTCTCCTTTTTGGAGGATAAAATTTTGTATATATCTCGCTTATTTATTTTTCCTGGTTAACATATAACCCTAATCATAAAATATAAATAGAAGAGTAAAATATAAAAATATTAAGAAAATATGAATTATGTTATTAAGAAAAATTGAAAATCTATTATATTATGAGAAAATATCTATTTGGGAAAACTTTAAATATATAAAAATTATCTAATCTAATTATCTAAAAATATTATTTATCTAATAATAAAACAAAATTTAAACTTTATATATGTATATTTCAAATCAAAATAATAATTTAAAATTGATTTATATCAATAGTTGATTCAACATATACATATATTCAAAAATTTAATTTTACTAAAATATTTTTCAATAACTATTATTAAAAATGTTTTCAAATATATATAAGAAAAATACAACAAAAGTCAAATTCCATATACCAACTTAAATTATGATTTCTATATTTCCCATTAAATTTTAGAAGTATAATATATATTATTATTTATACGATAGTACATATGAAATACTATTATTTATATGTTTGATCTGTTTTTAAAAGAAAAAAATAAATTGTGAATTATGGGTGGGCGTTCGGGTATCCATTCGGGTTCGATTCAGATCTGTTTGAGTTTTGGATTTCGAGGGTGAAAGATTTCAGTCTTATTCGGATATTTCTAAATTTTGGTTTAGATTCGATCTGGATCTTTGCGGGTTCATTCGGGTTCGGATAACCCATTTAAATTATTTTTAAAATTCATTATATACTTTAACTTTCTCAAAATATATAAAAATAATATATTACATATAAATTTGAATAACATATGCTAGAATACCTAAAGTTAACATATAAATTGGTTTGATTTAAATATTTGTATTGAAAATCAATAACTTTTTTTTAACATTTTTGGTGTTTTGAATATACTTTAACTATTTTAGATATTTAATTTGACTATTTATATATATTATCAATTATTTAAACCAACTTAAAAATTCCATATATATCCTAGATGTTTTTATATACATTAAATTTAAAAAATAATATATATATATATATATAAGTATATAAATCTATTTGGAATACATTCGGGTGTCCGAAATACTTCGGTTCATATTGGATTCAGTTTTAGTTCTCTAAATACCAAAATTTTGAATAATTTGGATATTAGTCAATTTTAAGTCGAGTTTGGTACTTCTTTTTGGATCGGAATCGGTTCGATCTTTTGGCTTCGTGTTTTTTGTCCAACTCTAATATTAACATGGAAAACATATAGCAACATATTTTATAAAGAAAAACATCCGCACACGAGTACGGATCAAAATCTAGTTCATCCTTATAAGACTAACACTTACAAAAAAATGGTGTGGCTACTTTACTCTACTCGCTATACTCCGGAAAAAAAAGAAATTAACAAAAGAGGCAAAGCTATAATGTTTGTAAGAACCATCTCTGTAACCGCCCAGCATACTTGTGTCCAGCCTTGTATTTGAGTGAAGAAATCCGGTTTCTCATGGTCTTGTCAATAACAGTGCACTCTGTTCCCGCCACAGGTGATAGATAACCATTTGGAAGAGCATTCTGATGAGAATCGTGTCAAGATTATTACCATTGAACTCCTGCAGATGATCCAAAGTTAAGTTCCAATCTGGGTCAAATCAAAATTTTCTTTAATATCACAAATAAAAACTACAAAACCACAATATGGATTCTTCTCCATCAAACATTATCAGCACTGAGGCTCATAAAACATCAGATGCTGATCATTTAACCACAAGATCTCAAGGTAGTGTATTCGGGAGTCCTTCTTGTTACACTGTTCTTAGTAATGTGGATGAGACTGAGATAGGGCCATCTAGCTCTCTCAGTTTGACAATAGGTGGGAGGGAGTCAAAACCTCCCTATCAAATACCAAGATTTGGAATGGAATACAGTACGTGAGAGAGGGAAACATGGCCGGCGAGGTCGTGGATCTACTCGCTAGTTCTTTTTCGGTCTACTGTTGGTCCATCTAGTCTCTACCTAAGTTGTTCTTTGGGTTAGAGATGTTTATCTATCATGAAGTCAATTCATGCAAGCTTTTCCTATCTATAAGACAATTGTCTTATCTGTAAACATTTAAGTTTTTAAATCTGAAAGCCCTTTCTCAAAAAAAAAAAAAACTACAAAACCACAATCTTAAAATCATTTAATTTAATTTATTTTAATTTTCTGCATGTTTGATACTATCTACATCGAAATTTTGAAATATATTTGGTTTATCATAAATATTTGTCTTAGATTCTTTGTCCAAGAAAGTTTTCCACTTTGAATTGTCAAAAGAACAAATTCCACTTTTTGAATTGTGTATCGGTGCCAATTCTGAAAGCTTTGTATAATCACAAATTTACGTTTTGTTTTTATCAAAACTACAAAACAACAATTTTAAAATAATTTTTTTTTTCTTTTTGCATGTTTGATACTATTTACATCAAAAGTTTGAAATATGTTTGGCGTAACAACCACCTAGAGTCACCATAAATCTTTGTCGTAGGTTGTTTGTCAAAAGATTTCTTTTTCCACATTTGAATTGTCAAAAGAACATTTTCACGTTTTGAATTGTTTGAATTGTCTATCGGTGCCAATTCTGAAAGCTTTGTATACATATAGACTTACTTGACTTTGCACGGCAGACTGCAGTTAAAATTGCAAGACCTATGCGTACCATAGGAGTCTCTCTTAACAACGACATCAGTCTATACAAAATACCAAAACACCATTACCTTAATTTAAGTGTTGCTGCTAACCAAATAGAGAAACAATTCAAAGATCTCCTCCATAAACGGTTTCATTGTGGAAAATGATGACATCATAATTTGTGCCAGTTTCTTTACCCTCCTTCTTAAGCATCTGCTGAATATAGCTTCCATTGCCTGTCATGGCAGAATCCTATAAAATCAGCGTGGAAAATGCTCTGATTGTAATCCCATCCCAGTTAGTTTTTGGAAGACTGTACTGCTTCAAGAATCAACTAAAGATGAACAAGGACTACCTTGGCAGAACGATTATCTAGTTTTGACAACTTAAGATAGACTTTTCCATAAGAGAAAAATGATCGAGTTTTGCAATATGAAACAAACAGAAAATACTTAAACCAAAACACAAACTTAGTACTACATGTTTACAGGGACAAACCCAAACGGAAGACATCATACACAAAACAAACATGGAACATAGTAGCCCCCACAAAAAAGAAACGTGCACTTGTCCGTCCTCTGAGCTAACGAGTGCCCCGTTTCTTGTTTCTGCCAAAAGTTTTGGTAAACCACTCCTGCTTGTATCCAACCACTACGTATCCGATGGTAAATCCAAATACAATTCCAGGTGCAAAGCCTAACCCTGCTGCAATCCAACTGAAACTTTCCTTCTCTGCTTCTTCTTCTGATGACACTGGCACTTTAGGTTCTGGTGGTGTTGGTTCTCCACAAATATCCTTAAGAGAAGGACCATAAAGTCCGGGGTTTCCCTCGTATGAAGAGCAGTTTTGTCGCTGGAACTGTGTTCTTTGTGGTATGGAACCTTGGAGTTGATTATGTGAAACATTAATCCACGCAAGAGAAGAGAGGTCTCCAAGCATTGGAGGGATCTCACCAGAAAGCTTGTTTTGGGATAGGTCCAGTGATTCCAGTGCAGTGACGTTAGCCAAAGACGGTGGGATAAGTCCAGTGAAAGCATTTCTTGACAGATTGAGAACGTGGAGTTCCTTCAACAGACCGATGGATTTAGGGACTTTTCCATGGATTCTATTTCCAGAAAAATCAATTGCTGTGTAGACTGTAAGGATACGTTCCATTTCCATTGATACTCCTTTATTCATCAAGACAAGGGAAGTGTAGTAGCCAGAGGGATGATTATCATCCTCAATGTAGTGCGCTGGTGTATCCTTATCTTCATTCGAGGATATTGCAGTCCAGTTGAAAAAGTAATCAGATGGTAAGGTACCGCGGAAGTCGTTATGTGATACACCGCGGAATTGAGCCGTGGAAGTTGTTGTTTGATAGATCAATGATGAACTATTTACTCACATGCACGACCATTAGAAAGAATTTATTGTTGTTTTAGAATTATATATGCTTAAAGTTACCAAATATATTAGAGATTGCATGCACGTTTAATATATAGTTATGTTTTTATATATTTGCTATGTACTCTACTTTATTCATTTGAGTAAACGTACCAGTCGTACTCAAGTTGTATTTATTTATATACTTCTCCTAATGTTCTATTTTTCCCCTTTTAGTTAAGAGCATGCGTGATCTTCCCACTTCAGTTTCTAAAAAGAACGTTTAAATAATTTTCTTTCAATTAGTAAAGGGATCCGGTCAGTGACACCTACTTTACTATCTTCTTTAAATTTCTTTCTGCACTCTAAATTGTTTCCGAAACAATAGCTATATTCATTGTAAAAAGGTTTTTTGAGATGAATAAATTTAATATTCATTCAAAAGAATATATAATATTTTGTATTAGAGTTGATTACATGTGTTTTGTTTTTGTTTTTGTTATTACTTTTGTTTTTCCTTTTCATTCAAAAGAATATATAATGTTTTTCCTATTTGGAATAATTACCCCTAAAAAGCGGTAGAAAACACACAAAAACAAATCGAAGCAAAATCAAGTGAATAACACAGCAAGTGCTCAAGTTTCCAAATAGATGACACTACTCTCATTTACCAACCTCAAGTCAAAGTAGCATTCTTTGTTAAACCAACATTCTTTGTCAAACCAACGGTGTGGTATTCCTTTGATTTCAACCTTACTCAAGTCATTGCTTTGCAAATCATAACTCAAAATATAGAATCCAGAATGCACATCCGTAGGTGCTAAGATAACTTTGCCGTCTTGAGTTGTGCCCTTTACAATCAAATCAATATCTTGGACTAAATGCATCTGACAAGGCTGCAAAACTAGGCTCCTCGTCGACCATTCCTTTTTCTCAGCATCTTCCAATACCCTTAATGTCGTCGTACCCTCAGTTCGTAAGTAGCTATATTCGAAAATAGCGATTTTTCCACCATACTTTATAAGTTCTGCTCTCATCTCAAATGCAGGAATAGCATATCTGTCATCCACAGGTGCTATGATGGTAGTAAACTCTTCAGACCTAACGTCAAAACTCACAATCGCGTAAGTGTACATATTATGCCACGCCAGATAATATACTACTGATCCACTGATAGACTGTCCTGGTACGAAAGGGGCATAAGGACGATAATCCTCATTCGGAACAACCTTTTTCCACGAACCTCCAGCTTCTAGCACCAACACCCAATGCTCTGTCTTCAGATTAACCAATCTGTCTGAATATATAACAATTGTGCATAATAGTTTGTATTGATTATCAACAGGGTCGTATCCGATATGGTTCCGCTTAATAAACTGTTTTTGACCTGGTTCGGCTATGATGTCGGGCTTAATCTTAGGTAAGGTCAAGCGTTGTCCGGTGGTGGGGTTGTATATACAAGTTCTTTTTCTCATTGAGAAACACATCAAGCCGTGGAGATCATTCAAGTAGTAGCCTCCCATCCCTGGGATGCTCAAATCTTGGTCGACCACAAAACAAGTGTTGTCACGATAGGAGCAGGTAGAATCGACGCTAGAGTGGGTAGAAGCAACTGTGTGTGTGTGTGTACACGTTAAGAAATTGAAGAATATCAAGTTCAAAGATACGAAGATGCTTCGAATCCAGGAAAATGAATACCAAATATCGCTCATTCTTGCGCCACTGACATGTTAAAACCGACCGATGGACATAGGGATGATGAGCCAAGAATTAGGAAAGATCGAATCAGAGTGGCAGGCAGTGATAATGAGAAGTTCAGCCCAAAGAAACAGATTTCCGACCCAAAAGAGGATGACAATACATAGACAGATTAGATTGAGATGTGGGACGTTCAACAATTGCCGTTGCGAAACTACTTTGTTCTGTGCAATTCGGAGAACCAATGTATCATGCGAGACTGTGCATGATTCAGTGCTTCAAAGAATGTTGGGACAGAGCAAGACAGAAGGAGACCAAGTTGTGTGCAATACAACAAAATAGGTTTAAAACAAAATTAACACATGAGGCGAAAATGGAAGATCAATCATTTTGGAGAGTGTATAATATTTTTGAAATAGTGTAATTGTTTATATAAATATTAACAACTTTTAAAATTTCCATTGTAATTTTTGATGGTTAACTATTACAGTATTTGATGATTAACCCTTCTAATCCGACTGACTAGTGCAAACTAAAATTTAACTATTGTATTTAAATTTTAATATTTTTTTGCAGTTAACGTCTTTCTCCCTCATGGTGAAGTTCTTTTATTTTCACCACATAAAGAAACAAAACTCTTTTCTCTATCGTAAAAATGAGGGTGAAAACGGCATGAAAGGAGTGTTACTAAAAAAAACAAAAAATACCTCTATGGTGGGCTTCGAAATCGGGCCGGGGGAAGTGAGGATTGTGTTCAAACCAATTTAGCCAAATGAGATATTCAATTAAGATGTTCAGTTACTATAGTTTATAAACTCTATTCAAGATCATACGAGATTTCGTGGGAGTTAAATCACTTTCCCCCAATTTCAAATTTTAAACAACCTCTCTCTCTCTCTCTCTCTCTCTCTCTCTCTCTCTCTCGCTCGCTCGCAAGTCGCAATGGCTCCTGGAGGAAACCACTGGAAGAAGAAGCAGATGAAGAAGAAGAAGAAGGATGCTTACCGTGCAATGCCTCTGGATTTCAAACCTGCAGATGATTCTACTGGTACGATCATTCTCAAGATCCTATTTCTTCCCGACGTTTCTGAACTGACCTCTCTTTCTTCGTGCGAAATTGCAGTGAATGTCATGACTAAGCAAGGATCTCTACCTATCGCTGGCTCTTCTTCTGCCGGTAAGATATGCCGTTAGTAGCGATTACGTTTCGCGATTTCTCTGTCGAGTATTGTGTAGATCGTAGGTTCCTCTGTATTTTTTGAGGCTCATATATTCCTATTGTTAGCCTTAAGGTTATCTGTTTTTGAATCTGCCTGGTACAATCTGATTCGGTTAGTAGAGGTTGTTTTTAGCATCTAAATCAATCTGGATTCATGGCCTTTTCTTTTGAGATTTTTCATTCAAGCCTAGCTTTGATTGTTGTGATAGATCGATGGTTAGTTACTATGCTTAATTTTGTTGGATTGGATAAGTTTTGATTCTGATTTTCGGATTGTTAAGATATCTTTTACATTTACTATTTGTTGATAGAGATTGTTATCTTGTAATTTTGGATTCTTGGCCTTTGTATTGAGATTTCTTATCAAGCATACTTTCCTTTTGCTTGGGATTAATCACAGCTTCCCTGTCAGGTTTTGGCAATACCACATCCTTCACTACTTTCTTAAGCGCTTACGTATTTGTTTTGGTTTGTGTTTACATCAACTTGTTGCGTTGCTTATTTATGTTACTAGTCATTGCTAGACTTTATATGAATATATTCATGGATTGAATCCTATAGATATCTTATTTGTTTCAACTTGTATTTTCAGGAAAAGGAAAATCTGTCGCTGATGATGGAAGCTCGTCTGACAATGATCTACCTGAAGAACGTCCTGCAGTTACTTACACCAACAGGAAGAATGGACCTGACCTCGAAAAACTTGATGCTTTGTACAGGCCAAACATCCTCGCCATGAGCTCCTGGTCAGAAGCTGAATATGCAGAATATGACACTTACTTGGTCAAGAAGTGGGAGTGTAACGGGTTTGACAAAAGCGATAACGTGTATGTGGTAAGGCTAAGACTCATTCCTTTTCTCTCTCTCTCTCTCTCTTTACTTGCTTTAAATCTTTGATATCTTTTTTTTTTGTTACCACAGAGCATAAGAAGCCTCAACTCTAGAGTCTCGATCTCAGCTAGGAGGTACTACCGCTTCAGACTCCCAGCACGTGGCAAGCTTCTCACTTCTGTTGCTAATGGCATGCCTGACCTCGCGAATATGCATAACTGGACTGGTGAGGACTATGACTCTTACGATTTGTTCCTGATCAATAAATGGAAACTTTCTGGGTTTGGAGAAAACGCTGCTGAAGTCGTCTATGTGGTAATTATTCCTTTTCCTTTTTCTATTCTTACTTTCTTCAACTCTCTGTCTTTCACTGATTATCTTTCTATTCCAGGGCATTCGTGACCCTAGCTCCATGGTTTTCAAGGCTTCCAAGAGATACTAGAAGGCTTGATTTGACAAAGTGTTGTCAACTCATCTCGCTGACAAACACTTTTTTTACTGTTCTTTTATTAAAAAAAACAAAAGACATATGTGTGTTTTGACTTCAGCGGAATGTTGCCTCTCCTATTTTCCTATCATGCTTACAAACTTGTTAGAAGTCAAAAGAATCTGCTTTTTAAAGCCTTTATGATCGACTTCTTTTGACTCTGTGAATTGGTTTATTGTTAGTCCAACGACACTTGCCCTTCTTCTCTGCTTTGATCTTAGCTTGTGATTGGTCTGAGGTTGTTGGTTCTCATTTTAGGTTCATAAAGGGAAGTGTTGAAGGTAGAAATCTGTTTAGGGATTGTGAGATCACTATTTTTTTGACAGAATGAAACAAGGCTCGTACGTTCTCTAGGATCTTTTTCATGTATGCTCTGTTTTTTGAAAGGTCTCAGTTGATAGCCGCATTCCTTAAGCAGAGTCCTTGTTTTGAGATTCATTTCTTTCATCAAACAAGTTCATTCCAAAATAATGCTCAAGTTTCCGTGTAGTAGATGTCGGTTCTCACTCTCTTTCATTAACTTCATGCCCATTCTTTGATAAACCTTATTAAGTTCCAAACTTCCTAGAGTCATTGTTGCTTCGCAAATCATAACACAAATATGTTTGAATTGGGGTTGTGCCATTTTGGTTGTTGTTGACCTGTTCCATGTATAGAGGCAGTTGGTTGAAACATTTGTTTTGATCGTTTGCGGTTTGTCTTTGTTTGAAAAACTGTATTATGCATACTCCCCGCTTCACCACACTGACCAAAAATTGCAACCAATAACTTAGAGATCATGAACTGAGAGTACTTAATTCTCATCCACTGTTTATACAAGAACTCTCTTCTGAGTGCTTGTTTGAGCCTGCTCAGACTCTTTGCGTCCTTTCTCCATAAAGCCAACTCCCAATATCTGACACATGAATTCCAGAACCAGAAACAGCTCCTTTAACCGATTCAAAGCTTCTCTTTGTATCAGACACACGTAATGAAGTGGTCTCAAGAACACATAGTGAATCACTTTCCCATGTTGTTGCAAGGAAGAGAGTGGAAAGGAGTCGTATTATCTGGATGTTTCCTTCCCTCCCACCATACTCTTCAGAACCATAACCTTTGATCTGAATATACTGCAGACAAACCAACAATATTATTGCATATATAACTTGGTCTCCTTTCTTGCTCTTTCTCTGTCCCAACATTCTTTGAAGCATTGAATCATGCACAGTCTCGCATGAAACATTCGTTCTCTGAATTGGTGTAGATTGTAAGAATTGCACAGAACCGCATTTGTTGAACGTCCCACATCTCAATCCAGCCTCTTTTGACATGAGTGAGTGGTTAATCAATATCCATCTCTGTATTGTCCTCTTTTGGGTCAGAGATCTGTTTCTCAAGAGTGAACTTCTCATTATCATTTTGCACATTTGTGTGTGTTTTAATCATATTGTATCTTTTCTTGTAATCATATTTATTTAAAATATTATGTTTTTAAATGATTAGTAAAAAGTTTTAATAATTATATTAAAATAATTAGAGTAAATATCTGTCGATAGGTCATGTTCATGTTTTAATGGAATATATATATTAACTATATACTATATAAGAATACATAAATATTTTAATTTCAAAATTTGAAATAAATTTTCGAGAAAATTTATAAATTATAAATTTATAAAATTTTGTTATCAATGATTTTAAAAAATTATAGTAAGAAGATACTAATGATCATAAATTTTTTTGATTATGAAATTTCATTTAATAGATATCTATACTAAAATATAATATATGTTAGTATGATTTAATTTAATTATATACAAAATAGATAAATATGGTTATCTATATTTAGTTACCATAAAGTGATAGTAAATAAAAAAGAGTGATTTTCTGATTTATATGTTTGCACCAATTTAATTATATACTTAATAATTCATGTTTTTCTACTATTTAATATATTTGTCATTACATAATATAAAAACATAAAATAAATAATAATATATTAAATAATTTGTATATACAGTGTTTATCCTCCATAATATTCAGCATGTATATATTTGTGACATATTCTTAAAATACAAAAATGTATAGTAGAATTTATAATTACCAAATATAATTATTTTTTTAAATTTATTCTGGGTGCAGGTTATCACCCGATAAACGTTTGTTTTTTTTTTTTGGAACTTGAAACATTTGTTTTTTCAATAAGTTGTTCTGATGAATCAAATATAATTGATTTTTGGTTTTGTTTGCCTAATTCTTTGTAACTTAGGTTTTACTTTTTCTATGGTGTGCACTGTTCCGACGCATTCTCGATGTCTGATTATATTTAGTGGAATATAGAAAACAAATTGTATTTGCCGGTGACACCTATCTCACTATCTGGATAATATACAAGCCTGTGACACCTATCTCACTATCTTCTCAAAGTTTCTTTCTGCTACTCTAAATTCTTTCTGAAACAATAGCTGCATTTACTGTAAAAAAGGTTTTTTGAGGTGAATAAACTTAGAATTCATTCAAAACAACAATAATAATACACACACATATATATAATTATATATAATATTTATACTAGAAATAATTATATGTTTTAATCGGTGGTGGTGGCCTAATGATGCTTGAGGAATTTAAAAAGCCAATACGGTGAATCCGAGTTCAAACTGCAACGACCACACGGATATGAACTATTGCTTTCGGCTTATTTGAATGCCCAAAAGAGAGTGTATCTTGTGGGATGTATCTCCATCTGGGAGTTAGATATGATCCGGGTTTAACTCTTTTTATTTAAAAAAACAATTACATGTTTTCTTTTTCTTTAATTTATGTATTATTAACATATTTTTCTTTATTTATATTTATTAAATATTATTATGACATTGGTTGGTACTTGGTACTTAAACCTAAAAGGGGGGGGACATCTAGGGTAGAGGTTCAAGTTACGTTTTACTTTTCACCAAATCCTAGTCTCGATTTTCTTGAGTTTTAGAGATGAACAGAGGAAGAATGAATCTGAAACAAGTGGATTTCAAGCTTAAGCAATGTCAGAGTATTGCCCAGGTCGTCTCTTCCGACCAAATTGAGGTACCTTTTCTTTTTGTGTTCTCTCGATTGGTTGGCTTAATTGGTCGTCTCTTCCGACCAATTCATAGAGTTTCCAATTGATTTGTTCTTAACTGCGGTTTTCTTTGAAGATAATGGATGCAAAAGTAGACAACTCATCAACATTGTTTAAACTCAAGAAAAGAAGATCAAGTCCTTTGATAATGGGCTCTTTTTTGGGTCTAGCTCTCACCCAACAAAACAGAATAAAAAGTAGAAGAAGAAAAAAAACAACCAGACTAAAAAGAAGAAGCAGAGACATGTCCGAGATTCCTCTGGATCTATTGATTGAGATTCTTTGTAGACTGCCAGGAAAGTACTTGGCGAGGTTCAAGTGCGTCTCAAAGCAGTGGTCATCCCTCATCTCTTCTAGATATTTTTGCGAGCGTTTATTTACCACCACACGAGGAAAACAACAACCACATCTATACATGTGTTTGGTGGATGACGACGAGAAAAGTGCACTGCTGTCCATGTCACCAACGTCTCCAGACAGCACTTGTTTTGAGGTCGACCAAGATTTGAGCATCCCAGCGATGGGAGGCTACTTCTTGAGTGATCTCCACGGCTTGATCTGTTTCACAGTGAGAAAAAAGGCGTGTATATACAACCCCAGCACAGGACAACGCTTGACCTTACCCATGATAAAGCCCAACATCATAGCCGACCAAGGTCAAACTAGCTATATTAAGCGGCACTATATGGGATACGACCTTGTTAATAATAAACACAAACTATTATGCACAATTGTTATGTACTGCGACCGTTTGTTTAATCTGAAATCAGAGCACTGGGTGTTCGTGCTAGAAGCTGGAGGTTCTTGGAAAAAGGTTGTTCCCCATGAGAGTTATCGTCCTCATGCCCCATTCGCAATAGGACAGTACTGTATCAGTGGATCAGTAGTACATTATCTGGCGTGGCATGATATGTACACTTGCGCGATTGTGAGTTTCGACTTCAGGTCTGAAGAGTTAACTACCATCATAGCACCTGATGATGTCAGGGCTAATATGTCCATTCCTGCGCTTGAGATGAAGGCTGATCTTATAGAGTATGGTGGCAAAATAGCTATTTTTGAACATAGCAACCTAAAAAATGAGGGTATGGTGGTATTATGGGTATTGGAAGATGCTGAGAAAAAGGAATGGTCCAAGAGGAGTCTGGTTTTGCAGCCTTGTCAGAGTCATTTAGTCCAGTACACTGAGTTTATTGTAAAAGGCACAACTCGAGACGGCAAGGTTATCTTGGCACCCTTTGAGATGCATTATGGGTTCTATATTTTGTGTTATGATTTGCAAAACAATGGCTTGAGTAAGGTCGATATCAAAGGAATACCACACCGTTGGTTTGACAAAGAGTGCTATTTTGACTTGAGGTTGATGGATGAGAATGAGGGCCTCTTCTACTTGGAAACTTGACCACTAGCTTTTTATTACTTTGTTTGTCTTTCTCAAACCGAGCTACTTGCTCTTGATTCTTGTTTCGTTCAGACTAGTCTCTTATTCAAATGTTTTGCTTCACCAACACTTCCATCTTAATGAGCACTGAAAAAGTTAAATGGTGTTTGTCATTGGTGATTTCACTGGGCTTGGATTCGTATTTTACTTCAATTTTTTTGTTTAATCAAACTTTCGTTTTTGTTGGTTCATTGTTTGTTTGGATGTTTTTTCTCCCATGAACTTCGTGGTCCTTAGAATTTTGGTCATTATTTGTAACAAAAATGAAATAAAGCCTCTTCAGTTTGGCTACAGAAGAATAATCATCGAACTCATAATTAACTTCATTATTTCTCAGTGTCCGAATAGAAAGAAGTAATCTCATCGGTGAATGGTGATTCACAACCAGATGATACATTGAAGGATCCAAGAGCTTACTGCTCTCTCGTGGACAGTAGTGGCCCTGATACCAAGCGATAGAAGCCTGAGCTTCCGGCCTATAGTAAATAAGTATATAGTTTATCGGCCTTTTTTTTGTTAATATTTGTCTACAGCATAATGGTTAAGACGTTTGGTAGTGACTTTGGGGTAACAAATTCGAACCCTATATCCTCCAAATTCTATTTAATTTAGAGGGAAAATGACGATGAACAATATTATCAAATTTTATTTTTCGAATACATAAAAGTTATTTACGAAGACATTACACATCCAAACAAAAATTAATAATATTTCCTACATTTTAATGTGATATGTCGTTAACCTACTCTATTTGACTCAACCCCATTAATAGTATGAGTATCCCTAGCATTCTGCCTAGATATCTTCTTCAGTGCATATTGTGTTGCAGTGAAAATGTTGATGTACGTAATTACTTTATCATGTTTTTCACCACCTACATAAACAAGATTCACCGGCTTTTTCTTATTCCCTTTTATCAGCGGTTTCTTCTCAGCAGCAGGAGGCTTCGTCTCCGTTGAAAATGGAGAGGAAGTTTGGATCGGGCTCGTCTTCTCGGTTTTAGGAATCCGAAACATCATTTCTAACAACAACATTATACTTTCACCTCTTTCACTTTATATGTTCACACTTATAACACATTCATAAAGTTGTTCTAGTGCTACCTTAATTACCAATACTCGATCGGCGCATAAACATTTACCCTCGATGAAATGATGAAATCTACTACCATCTCTTAAGGTGATCTCTCGCTTCTTGATCAACAACATATACTTAAAAGCAGCACAAATTGGAAAGACATTCTATAACTCCCATGATAGAGCGTAATACAATAATAATCTGCACATTCCTACTTGCCTACTAATTTCAGAGATTCATAATGTATGCTTTTTATAGTAAAAAAACTCTAAGACACACAAATAGACGTTTCTTTGAACAACAAGTCCAAGACTTGAAAGATGCTCGACACAAATTATTCAAACTTTTAACAGAGAGTCAGACCAATTTGAAGGTTTTCTTCTTTTTCGTTCATGTAAATAATTACTGAAACTAAATAAAAAACAATGTTTGCTTAAACACCTAATTTTAAAAACAACTAGATATGGATTCGCCTGGTCACTACCTTTTCATTTTCTTAAAAAGACATAGTATTTTTTTTTGAAATTCAAAGAATAACAATTCAAATCGTTTATTCAATTTCATATACTATTTTAAAATATGTAGGAAAATTAATCATTTTAAATATTATCAGATTATATTCATTTTATCGGGTCAACAATTGTCAGTGAAGGTTTATTAGTGATTTTGGGTTTTAAAATGTTTAATTGTGTATTTAAATTGTGTATTTGTAGTTAAATCTAAAACTGATTATATGGTCACCTTATTTAGCGATTTTTCACGTATTCGGATTGGATAAGAAAACACTAAAACTCAAACAATATAAATGTATAAGGTTACAAAATTTTAAAACGCATAAACTTATAAATACCAAATCTTTTTCTTTTTTAAATATTTTTTCTAATAAATTCCGCGTTTTTAAAGCGCGGATGAAATGTAGTTTATAGTTGAACATGATATTTATAGTTTGCAATAATTCGACCCTGTTTTATTTATATGCTATCTATGAGTAGTATGTAAACTGTATACTAACATTTATTTTTTATTTTTGAAAGCAAGTATACTAACATTTATGAACGTTTGAACATAAAACTTTGTTAAATTAATAGATTCTGGTTTTATACTACTATAAAATCAGAATGTTGTAGTGTTTCTACTTTAATAAGATAGATAATTCATAACTTCATAAATATTTGTTCATAAAAATAATAACATTCATAATTATAGTCATTGAATTTGTAACAATAAATATTTAAAATTTTACAATATGTTAGGCTTTAAGTGATGAACGGTTCAATCTGTAGGAATAACTATTAAGCAACTATAACATGCGATAATAAAGATACTTAGAAATTAATTTTCATTTGCAGAGTAGTATAGTATTCCCAAAAATACTAATTCCTCTGTTTCCTATTCTAAGTAGTTTTAGCCAAAAAAAAAAGAAATTACTTTACAATATAAGTAGTTTACGTATTTTAATACACATTTTAATTTATTAAATATTGTGTGAACAATGAAATAGTGTTAAATTTTGTTATAACTGGTTGAGTTAATTGATTAAATGATATTTTTTTAAATAATCCAAAACCGATTGTCGAGTATTCACTAGTATTTTGAATTTCTTTTAGATTTTATTCACATTGCATAAGCTATATATTGCTCGGAATTTAATCAAAAGTAACTTCAATTTGCTAATTTTATTGGTTCTGAACTCTATGTACAGATTAATTAAAACACATATATGAAAATAACGATGTTGTGTTTTTCAAGTAGATACCAAAATATTTGATTTAAGTTATTTTATTTTGGTCTTTAACTGATATTCAAAGCTGACAGCAACATGAATCAGAAGTACATACGCCATCGTAATAACCCTTATATTTACAAAAAATAATGCAGCCGGAATCTCCAGCACGACAAATCTCTAACTTAGGGAAACATTGACGACCCATCTGCTTTACTCCATAACCTATTTTATTATATAAATATTACCAAACCAATCAGGGCCGGATCTGAAAATATGGGGGCGATAAACATTTTTTAAGGACATTTGTAAGAGTTTTTTTTTCAAAATTTGAGGGCCTAAAGCAATATAAAATATGTCAAAAAAATTTGGGGGCCAATACTAATGTTTCATTGGCTTTGCCTACATCCGGCCTTGAATCCAATATGTATATAATCTATCTTATTAAAACAGAAATATTATAACTTCTTCTAGGTGGATTTTAAAGTTGGACCTTATGTAATTAATGTAATATTAATCTATTTATTATTAGACATGCCTTTTTATAAATAATTAATATCAACCATTACCATAGTTTTTTACTTCTTACCTTATTATTATATCCACTACGCATGTTTCTCTATATTGCATATATTTTACTATAAGCTAGATATATCCACTAGCATATAAGATAGATTATTAATAATACATCTACTAACATATAATACTATACGACATATTACTAATAATACAATATATTATATGTATTCATTAACTTGCATCTATTAATATTAGCAATACTATAAAGACGACTAACTCTATACTTTGAACCTATAAACTATCATATACTAATTTATAACAAAATGATATTACTGTTACAAATTAGTTTTTATAAAAATTATTTATAGTTGTTATAAAATCTATTGTGTGGATGGACCATAACCAAGTACTTAACCAAGTACTATACAAGTCCAACATATACAAGAGGAAGTGCAAGGAGGTTTACATCCGGTCTACATCGGTTCATCTACAAACCGGACCGAGATCAGAAGACTCAGTCAACCTTGGAGTTATCACCATGACCAAGTCTTCTCTATGACATCAATGTAGTCAATGTAATCAATGTGTAGATTTTATTCCTTGTAAAGCATTTATAAACCCTTGTATCAAACCACTATATATTGTGGTGTTGGCTAATGAGAAATACACAACAACATTCCTCACAATTCACTCTCCACATTTCACACAGTTTATAACACGTTGTCAGCACGAATGTGCTCTCCACCTGAGAAGTTTCTCTCCACCTGAGCTCTCTTTTCCGGCCACAAAATCCTAAATCCAGGCGCAACTTTAAACCGCCGTATCTCTCAAACCCTGTGGAGCCAGACGACGATCCACCTATCAATCTGAAGCCCAAGACGAGAAGAATCCGTTGCCGAAGACGGCTTGTCGATCCGATCTCTGACGCGTCGTCAATCGCATAAACTATCCGCGTCGCCGACTCATGGTTTTTCCGGCCAGCTCCTCCACCTCTCTCTCAACCAGCTCATCTGTAGATTAGCTCTCTCTCTCATGGTGGTCCATTCAGATTCATTTGGTGAAAAGGTAAACAAGATCAAAACTTTAAAATCTAAGAACACCATTATATCTGAAAAGAAATCTAAGGATCTATATGAATCCACAATATTAATCTTGTTTCTATAACCCATTGATCCATAAGAAACTTGATTCTGATTTATTTTTAATCCATAAAAGTTATAATTCTCTAAAGGTTCTAAGTATCTCAAATCAGATTAAATATGTAAAGATCTATATGAATCTTGATTATAAAATTCTTATAAAATAAAATGTTAAATCATAAATCCCCTTCTTGGTTTGTAAGACCATAAATCGGCTATACCTTTCTCCTATATGATCCGGCCTTAAATCCGGATTTGTCTAAAGGATTGAAACCAATAATCAAACCTTTGTTCATTCGCATCACCAGCTGTTCCAGCAGGTTGTATAAGTCGTTTATCAATACCATCAAAACCCTTAAACCTCTTGCTTGGTTTTTCAACCAGCAAAATCGAAAATCCAAAGATCAAAACCATGAATCCAGTCAACCAAAAAATAAAATCGAAATTAAATCCCATCAATGCATATTTGATTTTATTAAATGCATATCTTTGACTGAAAATGTTTATAAAAATTTTATAACATATAGTCTTGATTTTAATAATAAATATGCATGAAATCATTTGATCACATAGGTTGATAGCTAAATAATTGAACCAACCTTGAATAGATTTCATATCATATTGAATATTGATCATATAGGTTGCTAGTTAAATATTGATCTAGTACAATGCTTGAAACTGATGATTAAATTATATAGTAATCTTGTTGCATAATTGATTGCATCTGTTCATCTTGAATCATCTTGAACCAACTTTGAATGCAATTGTCATATTGTTTAAAAATCTGACCATGCATAATTGTCATATTGCTAAGACTGATTTTATGTTTGCATATCATTGACAATCCTGATAATTATTCATATAAATTAAATTGGTTCATATTGCTTGCATCTAAATAATTCACACTGCTTGCATATAATTAGACCAAATCGGTTTTCATTTAAACTTAGCATGTTTGCTTTGATTGAAATCATAAACCTGTTCAAACCGATCAAACATGGATAAGTAAATTGTTAGATCATTCACATATCATGAACTGATCATTTCCATGCATCTTCTTGTCATATAGTTTATTAAGAATTAAGCATCCTTGCTTTTATTAAAATATAAACCTTCCTTGAAACCAATTGATTTAAAAATCTGATTGAATTTGGTTTAGACATTTCCTGAAAATTATAAATTTTCTTGTCTTGGTTTACCCGGTAAAAGGGGGAAGGAATCGGTTATTATTTTATGATTTTTGAAAACCAAATATCCTCATGCATTAAGAATCACATTTATATTATTTTTGGTCTAATGCTTAGGACAGAACATCCGATTAGTTCTTGAGCCATGCATTTATCATTCGACCATTGTGATTGATTTTCATCCATATTTCTTGATCTCATTTAAAATTATGATTGATCCTTATTCAAAATTATAAAGGGCTTGGAAACCCTATATGAAATTATATACATATATATAATCAATCCAAATATGAATTATAATTAAAAGGATCACTAGATGCAGTGATCAATTGATCATTGTCATACTAGAAATGCTTAAATCAAATATATTATATGATTTGGGGGAAGCCTTATTAAATCATTATTAAATCATATAAATTAAATCATATAAATTAAGGCTTCTATTGCTTGCATAAATTCTTGATGCTTGAAAGCAATGTTAATTCAGATGTTGAAAATCATCTTGAAATCTAAATCTTGGTGACTATATCTAAATTTCTCACTTTTGAAATAGATACAAGGCGATTTTCTTAATCATAGGCCATCACCTTACTGAAAGTCTCAATGATCAATATCTCACTATTGAGAATCCTCTCGACCTTTGGATAAAACTTAAATCCAGAAATGATCACCATAATACGGTGCTATTACCAAAGGTCCTATATGATTTGAGGGACCTAAAGACCCAAGACTATAAGTCTGTGGATGAGTATAACTCGGCTCTATTCATGATAGTCTCATAGTTGAAACTGTGTGGAGAGACTATCACATATGCTGACATGTTAGAGAAGAAATTCTCTATATTCCACAAGCAATGTTTTGCTTCAGCAATAATACCGAGAAAAGGGTTCCTCCACATATGCAAATTTAATCTCTTGTTTGTTGCTTGCTAAGCAAAATAATGAGTTACTCATGAGGAATAGTGAGATGAGGCCTCCTGGATTTTAAGGCATTGCCTAAGGCACATACGGCCACATAGCCATATGAAAGAGTCAAACCATGGCCATGCGAAAGGCCATGGAAAGATGACAAGGGTGAGCGTGGATATCACCTACAACATTAGTCGAGGCCGAGGCCAAGGTTATCAACCTAGCCGTGGGTATAAGTCCGTGGGAATAAGTCCGATTTTAAAAACCCAGGCCTCGACCAAATCTACTTGCCATCAGTGTGGGATGAATAATCATTGGGCCAACCAATGTAAAACTCCCAAACACCTTATTGAACTCTACCAGGAGAGCATAAAGGGATAGAACCATATGGCCCATTGGGTCCATCTAGATGGTGCGAATAATTTCGACCATAAGAATGATGATCAGCTTGAATACGAGACTTCATATTGCCTTAAAGAGACCAATTAGATTTTGACATCATTTTACTTTGTCTTTGTTCTCTATTGTGGACCAAGCCACATTACATTATGAGACAAAAAAATATTTTATTCAAGGTCATGGCTAGTCCAACCTCATGATGCCTAAAGGCACGCATCTAAAAATCTATGATGCATTACATTCCACATAAATCAAAGTAAAATTTATCAAAGTTTCAAAGACATTCATATGAATGGTCTATATATTGAAACTATGGGCAAAGGAAAGAAAGAATTCCTTATGATTTATGAAAATGTCCAAGGCCAAAGGAAAGTCCTAGAGACTATGCCTACTATATCTATAGGCCTTCTTTGAGCCAAGATAAATATGATTGTGGGTTAATACCCCAAATCACTTTCCAAAGAGTTCAGAGAAGTCTTTAACATATGGCACGACATGCTCGGCCATCTAGGCTCTATTATGATGCATAATATACTCTTGAACTCAACTGGACATTCCTTGAAAGAAAGGAAAAATGGTCCGACCAAGGCATTGCCTAAAAGGCATTATATTCACCCTATAAGACCCATTGAATTAAGAAGAAAATATGGTTTCCAACAATGGGCAAAAACGAATAAGATTACCTAAATTAAAATCGCCTAAGTGGTCGAGACTACATTCTCTATTGATCTAGAGATCAATATGATATTAGGCAAATAGCCAGGGCAATCATAATCATGTTTGATTGCCCCACGAAAATTATCACTTAGATGGCATTACCATACTTAGCCATCTGAATTATGATGCAAAGATTTAAAAAGGCACAAAAGATATCCCATAAGATCTCACGTTTGTGCAATTTATATCTATGCACAAGGGAATTTATTGTCCCAAGCACCACGAATTAGAGTATGTTCATGAGGGGGAGTGAGGACAAATCCCATGATACATGACCATACTAAAATCCGTGAAACATGGTCCACAACCATATTAATATTGGTTGAATTTATGAGGATATGACCATTACCTATAAGGTTCAAAATCTAAAAGTCCATATGCTTGGGGACATCATGGGTTATAAAAGATTAACTTGCATCAGGCCATAGATATTATATCAGGCCATATAAGTGATAATAAATATTCCCACCTCAGACTAATACGGGTCATGAGTCCAGACATATATCATATTAAGATATTATGAATTAAGATATTATGAATGAATCCACCACAAATATATGTGCCATCTAAAGATCATATGATCTTAGAATCTCATAAGGAGGATTGGGAATATATGTTGGATATATATTATGAATATACTTTCTCCATAAGTTTAAAAGAAACCTTGAGCCAAAATGGGTGATTTAATCATAGGCCAAGGAACAAGGATTACATAGAGTTTATGAATCCCAATATCCAACATTTGAGAGGAGAAGTAGTAAGCTGGTAAAGAATGGTATCAACCATCATTGTCTTGGCAAAGATCCTCGGACTAGAAAAGATTTATAGACGTCCATATGCTACAATAATAGCAAAATAAAATGCCAGACACATTGACCCGAAAAAGAATGACTATGTCATCCCAGCTTAGCACCACACGGTTTTGATGTCTTAAAGACACAACCAAGTTGCTACAGAGTCTAATATAAGACCGAATATATGTTCCAAAAGGAACCTCGGAAATTAAAGAAAGGTGCAAAAAGAAACCGAGGTCATAGACTTTCCAGACAAGGCCGAAATAGCTATGCCGTCAGTATCAACACTTGGGGTTCGGGACGCCGGGCCTCATGGTACTGAAGGCATTGATAATGATGAGATCTCAATGAATTATTTGATGTCTGGAAGAAACCATATATATATAAATGTGTCGACACAATACATTCATAAGAAAAAGCGCGAATATGTAGCACATGAATAATGAATCGAGGATCATGAACCCACGCAAGAGTACTCATAATAATGAATAAAGAAAGAAACGTGGGGTTTCTAAAAGTGACAGATAAAGGCGTATTGAATTGGCCATGAATATGTAAACGCCATATGATGCCCAGTGAATAAATAAATCCTGAAAGAAGGATAAATCGTGAGACAGACCAAGGGAGGTCTATATAATCCAAAGTGGTGGATAATACTACATATTTCACTACATATAATGTCTGGAAGAAATTCAAAAGATGTAGTATGTTATATATGATTCACTGGATGATAATAATATTATTGGTACCTAAAAGGTTTACCAAAATGTATTAAGCTCAGAATCATAAGATGAGAAAAGAAGTTCGCATGAACAGAGCTGTCCCGGGATTAAATTAAATTGCTACATATAAGCAAATGAAGAGTTCTATAAGAACAGTTCAAATCAGTCTATAGAGGAATTTTAAATTCCTTGTGTTATACTAACCAGCCTAAGATAGGTTAAATGGTTATTCATGAAACCTTAGAAAGGTTATAGACCATCACCACAAATTAGCCAAATTTTGGTAATACTTATGGTTGGTCAAAATTCTCAGCATGAACCAACCAAGCTGTGGTATGAATGAATAAGCTATCATAAAGATAAGCTATAAGATCAAAGTTCATCTTTGAACAAAAGGTGTAAGATCGCATTATGCGTCCATATGCGACCCAACGGGTCCGACCATATTATAAGATTTGGTCCATGATAAAGCTGTAGATCATGGATGTCATTAGACATAAATTTGAGGATCAATTAGATCAATTCTATGTCATGACCGTGTCCGGCCTAGATCAGTCCAATCGTCCATATATATATGTGTACGAATTGCCGGCACACTAAGATTGACAATGTCTCAGATCAATCATAGATCATCTATGGACATATGTAAATAAGGATCATGATCTAACCGACATGACCTATGTTTAAAGCTGTTTATGGCAAATAATATTATACTCATAAAGCTAAGTCATATCCATAAGTCCTAGAGAGCTAAGTAGCTCATACTTGATATAATGATGATCCATATTATACAAAGGATCTAAAGTACTAGCCAGCCAATATTATGGAAAGGCATATAAGAGTGATTTGGTCAAGGACCATAATCAAAACGACCAGAGTATAAAATAGTACATTTTATCTAAAGTACTAAAGTGGTCGATATCAAAGTGGTACATTTTCTAAAGTACCATCAGGATTCTAAGAGACATGATATGTCCGAACAATACAAGATTGTTCAAGTAAAGAATCCATGAACATCTATTCAGCAAGTGATGTTCAAATCAGGGGGAGTAGTATGTGTTGTACTCTTTTTCCTTAACTATGGTTTTATCCCAATGGGTTTTCCTAGTAAGGTTTTAATGAGGCAACATTAAGCATATTATGAACTCATATGGTTATGGCATCCAAGGGGGAGTGTTATAAAATCTATTGTGTGGATGGACCATAACCAAGTACTTAACCAAGTACTATACAAGTCCAACATATACAAGAGGAAGTGCAAGGAGGTTTACATCCGGTCTACATCGGTTCATCTACAAACCGGACCGAGATCAGAAGACTCAGTCAACCTTGGAGTTATCACCATGACCAAGTCTTCTCTATGACATCAATGTAGTCAATGTAATCAATGTGTAGATTTTATTCCTTGTAAAGCATTTGTAAACCCTTGTATCAAACCACTATATATTATGGTGTTGGCTAATGAGAAATACACAACAACATTCCTGACAATCCACTCTCCACATTTCACACAGTTTATAACAATAGTAGCAATTTGTTATATAATATAAATTTAATCAAGACCCAAATTTTTTTTTCTATTCAGAAAAAAAAACCTATGAATATATACCATTAAATTAGCCAAAAATCTTTCGAATAAATAGTAAATCTCACCAACCCAAAAAAATGAATTAAAAATATAACAAAAAGTATTATGTTTGAAATTTAGCTCACTGGGTAGGCTATAAATCTGTTCATTTCAGGTATGAGTTCTTCGAGTTCTCAACATTTTGATCTAAGTAGGTATTTGATTTTTTTTTGTTCGGATCGATTTTTTTTTGGTTCCGGATCATTCTAACTTTTTATATTATAAATCTTAAATAATATACAACATGTATATAAAATATGTGAATCAAAAGATAAACCCGCGTAGGCGCGCAGGTCATGATCTAGTTTTCATTAAAAAAGACAAAATATATTTCGTAATTATAAAATGAAGAATAAATCATTACCTGGAATATTTGAAGTGGTTGGTTGACAATGAACGGAAGATACGATGAAGAGGACAGTGAAAACAAATGTGACTACAAATTTTATGGTGCTAGCCATTTCTATAGTAATCTCCTAACTCTTTTTGTTTTGTTTTTTTTGTCTTATCTTCTGTGTTTGGATTGATATATTTATAGTGAGACAATTATATGCAAAGTTCTGGTCAGAATTTTAAAAGGAGCAAAATCTTTCATTGTAAAAGGAAGAATATCAATACTAGGAAGAATATCAATAATAGTAAGTGTTGGGTCAATTAATTAAGCCTATGGGCTGTAAAATTAATTGACAAGTCGGTGAATACAAATGGGCCATATATAGTGGCCTTATTGTTAAATGATGAGAAGGGAGTAGAGTCCCACATTGGTTGTGTGACTGATTTTGGAGTAGTATATATATGTCTTTGTGACATGAGATGTTAAACAAGTTGAGAGAAGAGTGGCTCCCCACGCGCGCGCCGCCGTGCGGGCCGGGCGCCGGTCGCCGGTCTCCGGTCTCCGGTCTCCGGTCTCCGGTCCCCGGTCTCCGGTCTTGGTGGAGGGCTTCCGGCCTGATAAGATTCTTTTTGGACCAAGTTAAGCCCAACGTTTTGACCCATTTAATTCTCAAAAACAACATGCATTTTATTTTGAAACGACAAGTAGTTTGTCTAGAAAATAAAAACGACATGCAGTTTATCCTCTCGAGATATTTAAAAGATAAGAGACCGCGTCTTGAGGAAGAAGTTTCGCAACTCACCTTCCCTCGATCTCCGCGAGATCTTCGCCCACGTGCAGCAACGGTTGCGGAAAGTGGCTCGTCTCCAACTCTTTAAATATCACCTCTCCTCCTTTCTCATTACTCACTTTTCCTTTTCACATCGAAACCAGCAAATATTCCCTTAGCGTAAGTATTTTAGAGAGTGTTTCGTAGAGTATAGTTCGATAGGGCATTCACGAGTGAAGCGTGAATCGTCGCCATGGTTTTATCCTGGGACTCTATATTCGTACAGTCCCGTCTCACTACGGAGCGAATATAAAGAGTTAAGGAAAGAGATATCATATCTCGACTCCATGATCGTTTGTGAAAACGTTTACCGTTCTGGTTTTATTTCGTATATTCAATCGTTTCTTTCCTTAACATCTCGCATTTATAATATCGTTTATTTGATTCGGTTTTCCGGCTTCTACAGTAAGTAGTCTAGGTTTGACCATTCCATTTAATAATACAATTATTATTTTTTTCTTAAATTGTCTAATGTTAATTATACATCTTATATTTTTAATACTACATCATCGACTACAACAAACTTGACTATTGACTAATAATAAATATATCAATACTATTAAAACATAAACAATAATTATCTACTTGCAAATAGTCTAGGTTGGACAATTTCATTTAATAATACAATTAAGTTTTTTTCTTACAACTAAATTGTCTAATATTAATTATACATATTATATTTTTTTATACTACATCATCGACTACAACAAACTTGACTATTGACTAATGTTAAATATTCATCTTATCTTTACAAATAGTTTAGACTATATAAAATCAATCATATAATTTTAGCGATTAATGGTGTATGTTCACTAGATTCATCACCTTTCTTTGTACACCATATGTTATTACATAAACTTCATGATATCTTTGTTTGTTTGTATATATTAGGCATTTATCAATCGAACTATGAACCTGCAAAATGTATAGCTAAATAAACAAGCAAATAACAAACATCAATATCATATAAACCACCCCATTTTCTAAGCACCTAAGCTTCATGTCCATACTTTGTGTACTATGTATGTTAGCCATTCATTCGAATCAAAGTTTGAAGCCTGCGCATTGAAAAATTTCCGTCCATAGAAGATTGTAATATTTCAAAGACATTCACACATGTTCCTTTCTATCTAACCATCATCAAATTATAAATATAAGAAAATTCAATTTCAAAGTTTATCTTTGATCACATCTAAAAAGAAGCAAATTTAAGGTTAAAAAATGAAAGTTAAAGCGCAATATTGAAAACATGAAATTAGTTATGGACCAGTCAATTTAAATTTATGGATTATTATTGATGCATTCTAAGAATATATGTCAAAAGATATTGAAAAATAGTTAATTGCTATAACTGATTTGAATAATCAATCTTGAATTGATTTTTTTCAATTCTAAAGCATTTTTAATTTTTGAAAATTTCCGAAAGATACTTGCAATATATGCCCAAAATATATTTGTGTAACAATATATATATTACCAGTTATAACAAATTGAACAATATATATTTTACCAATAATAACAGATTGAGAAATTAAACTCTAGATTCATTTCTAAATCCATCAATAAAATATTTGTCAAACATAAATCTAGGATTTATGTAGCTTATAAAATCTATAATTTAATATATCCTCTCAAATTTTTCTAACCCTAAAATAGAAGCAATTTTAATCTAATTACAAATAGTCTCGTTTGACAATTACATCTAACTATATTTTATGTTATTTTTACTTATACTTAATTTAATTATTATTACCCTAACCTAAAATAAATGAATCAAATAACTAATCTACTGTTTTAAAAAAAAAATAATGATTTCAGTTTATATTAACACTAAAATTAAGTAACAAATGAATTATATTCTATTTATCAATATAAAATTATATATGCTTACTAATTCATATAATAAAAGTGGAAGCCCTCCTGATCCATTGGTTTGACTAAGGGTTCAATTGCTTCTACACCCGGAGGTTGGGGTTCAAACTCCAGAAAATACCAAATTATGCAGATTATGGAGAAACATGTTACATGAGATCTTCAGCTTGGTGTAGGGCGTACCATCGAACATGGATCTCATAGGACGGCTCAGAGTGGTACAGTCAGGCGTCTATTCTCACAGGGTGGTAGAATTGTCGGCTGTAGAATTGTCTTTGTAATATTCTCATCGTTGTAATAGCATAATTACTCGATAATAATCGATTCAGACGTTTAAAAAAATCGTATAATAAAATTGTTCTTTGATCTAAATGAAAAAATCTTCAAAACCCTATATATATGTGATAAAATCAATATTAAAAGTTAGCTACTAGTAATATTTAATAACCACTGTCAGATAATCTTTTTTTTTTTGGTAAAACACTGTCAGATAATCTTCTTTATCAAGTGTAGAAAAATTCTTCAAAAATTATTTTCCTTCGAAGTTTCCGATGCTGTTAGAATAATTTAAGATTCGGAGAGCAGTGGTGATGGGCTCGCGGTAGCTGAACTGATAACAAGCCTTTGTCTGCCATTAGAAATCTATATGATCCTTATCTCAATCTCTTCCGGAGCATTATCCCTTCCGTCTTTGGTACGCTTGACGTTAGCACTTTACTTTTTTTTTTTGGTTAGCACTTTACTTACTTTTGATGCTTTGGGAATTTTGGGTTCAGTTCTCAACAATAGAAGATGATTAATTATTTGACCCGTAAATCTGAAAGTTTGTGTATTCTGTATTGATCTCAAACGTACAAGGAGGATCCTATATAAACTAGTTACAGTTGACGGATCCTAGAAATAGGGAGAGAATATCTAAACAGAGGAATATATAATAAGACTAAATCTTATTTGAATAATTGATTCTTTCACCCTCCCGCAGTGAGATCGTTGGCGCAGCGAATGGTCAAGCTGGTTCTGAAGTCTGTGAATAGCGAAGTTGGGAGCCCTTTGGTGAAGATATCTGCGTACTGAAGTGAAGAGGGAACATGGAAGACTTTGACTTGTCCTAAAGCAACCTGTTCCCTTACGAAGTGCAGATCGATTTCAATGTGTTTTGTCCGTTGATGCTTCATTGGGTTTGTGGATAGGTAGACAGAGCTTATATTGTCGCAGAACACTAGAGTAGCTGTGCGGAGTGGACAATGGAGCTCAAGTAGCAGGTTGCGTAGAAAACAAGTTTCCGCGACAGCATTGGCTATTCCCTTGTATTCAGCTTCAGTACTTGATCTTGACACTGTTTGTTGGCGCTTGGAAGACCAGGATATCAGATTTTCACCAAGGTAAATTGCATAGCCGGATGTTGATCTTCTAGTGTCGGGGCAACCCGCCCAATCGGCGTAAGAGTAAGCCGTTAGAGTAGCGAGCTTGGACTTGAAGATTTGCAATCCGTGTGAAGTTGTTCCCTTAATGTATCTGATGCTCATATGTTGTTCGCGAGGATCGTGCATGAAGAGACAAATCTGTTGCACAACATAAGCTATGTCAGGTCTCGTGAAGGTTAGGTACTGCAAAGCGCCAGCTAGACTTCGATACTCAGTTGGGTTTTTGATTGGATCGCCTGTATTTCCTGAGAGCTTCGCATTTACATCAACTGGAGTGAAGACTGGCTTGCACTCTGTCATTCCAGCTCTAGCTATTATCTCTTTCGCATACTGTTGTTGAGTCAATAAGATTCCTTGTTTGTTGTATTCAACCTTGACTCCAAGAAAGTAACTTAATTTGTCCATATCAGTGATCGGAAGCTCTTGCTTTAGCTTTGATATGATTCCTGAAATCAACTCCTTAGATGAACCGGTTAGTACTATATCATCAACATAAAGGAGAAGGTACGCAAGATGATTTCCTTGGCGAAGAACAAACAGTGATGTATCACTCTTGCTAGTAACAAAGCCAAGACGAGAGAGATAAGAGGCAAACCGAGCATTCCAAGCTCGTGGAGCCTGTTTAAAGCCGTAGAGAGCTTTGTGAAGCTTGCACACGTGATTGGGGTTTGCCTTATCAACAAATCCAGGTGGTTGATGCATGTAGATTGTCTCTGAGATTGAGCCATGTAAAAAAGTGTTTTTGACATCCAGTTGTCTCATATCCCAGCCATTTGAGACGGCAACGTTGAGGACGGTTCGGATTGTCGCAGGTTTGACTAAACGTTTCATCATAATCCACTCCAGGTTGTTGTGACTTTCCATTTGCTACCAGGCGCGCCTTGTGACGTTCTAGATTTACTTCTGCATCAAGTTTAAGCTTGTACAACCACAAAGAATTAATAATGTTAGCTCCATAAGGTCTAGGTACTAAACTCCATGTCTTATTTTTAATCTGAGCATCGTACTCATCCGTCATAGCTGGGTTCCAGTTCGGATAAGCTAAAGCTTTGTGGTGGCTAAGTTGGAAGACGAGAAGCAGAGGAAGTGTGTAAAGAGAAAATTTGCTTAGGTTTTCGAATTCCGCCGGAAGGGTAGATGGCTGAACGAGAACTCGAGATGATGTTGACGAAGGAAGTGGTTGGGGAAGAGTTGAAACAGTCTGTGTTTGAGGAGCAAGAAGAATATTTTTGAAAATTTGTGAAGGCTCTGTTTCAAGAAAATCAATGACACGAGAGTTTTCTGAGGCTTTTTCTGCTTTAGGAAAAGTATGTTCATCAAACACCATATGTCTAGAAATAATTATACGATTGGTTTTCAAATCTAGACACCTGTATCCTCGATGATGAAGAGGATAACCTAGAAACAAACATGGAGTAGAACGAGGTGAGAGTTTGTTCGTGTTGGTGTAATGTATGTTCGGAAAACAAAGAGATCCAAAGATACGAAGATGATCATACTTTGGGATTTGATTGAAAAGCTTGAAGTGAGGAGTATGATTACCGATAGAAGCAGAGGGCAAAATATTTAGCACATGAGTCGCAATGTTTAATGCCTCTACCCAATAAGTAGGAGAAAGATGGGCTTGAAACAAGAGTGTCCGTATGGCATTATTCAGCGTTCTTATCATCCTCTCAGACTTGCCGTTCTGTTGGGATGTATGAGGACAAGAGAACCTGAAAGAGATGCCATGAGTAGAGAAATGATTGTGAAAGTAAGAGTTATCATATTCTCCACCATTGTCGCACTGAAAAGTTTTGATGCTCGTTTTGAATTGGTTACTGACATAGGCGCTGAAGTGTAAGAATTTTGAGAAAACATCACTTTTCCTGCGAATTGGATAAACCCATAAGTAATGTGAAAAATCATCAAGAAAGAGAACATAGTAACGACAACCACTAAGACTGGCAATTGGAGAAGTCTAGATATCAGAATGAATAATCTCAAAAGGTTGGTTACTTTGATTCAAAGATTTCTGATAAGGAAGTTTTAAGTGTTTCCCAATTTGACAAGCATTGCAACAAGATATCAGCTTGTCTTTATTACATGAGAGAAAACCAGAAGAAATAAGAGAATTTAGAGTTGTATTATTTGGTGTGAGCAAGGCGCCTATGCCAGATTGAAGGAGACTCGGTGGTGACAGCCAGCGCCGTGTGATTATTGAGATGAGAAGGCACAGGATAAAGATCGCCAGTACTGTCACTGCGGAGTAAGAGTTTCCGAGTTTTGAGATCCTTCACAGAGAAACCAAAGGGGTCAAAAATTCAACTGAGCACCAATTATCAACAGTAAAGCGACGGACAGAAACAAGATTTTTGACAATATTGGGAGCAACAAGAACGTTTTTCAAGTGTAAAAGACAAGATTGAGAAGGCAAAGAAGAGTAACCAGTGGACTGAACTGGTATGGAAGAACCATTTCCAACAGTGACGGACGTTCCGGTGTTCGTATTAAAAACAGAATGGAGTATACCTGACGTAGAAGCTAAGTGTGCAGAAGCACCACTGTCCATGAACCAGCAATTCTGAGATGGATCGGTGAGAGTCATGGTGTTAAACGCCTCAACAAAGTCTTTTGTTGGTTGGAGATTGGAGTCTGCCATTAACGCTCGAGCAGGAGGAGGAGATTGAGTTTGAGGTGCAAAGTTTCTCGGAGGATAAAATCCTGGTGGAATTTGCTGCCTTGGCGTTGCTAAAGCTTGCTGCTGAGGGTTGAAGTTGTTGTGGTTGTATGGAGCGTACCAGTATGGTGGAGAAGTTCAGTTGTTGTATGCAGGTCGGTGATGGTAGTTGTTATTGTAACGTCCTCTGCCTCTGTTGCCACACCTGTTACCACGATGATTGTTGCGATTCTTGTTGTATTGTTGTTGAGGTGGAGACGGCCTAGTTGACGCGACGAGCGCTGTTGAGGAGGAGGAGTGATCGTTGTGTGAGGCTACCACCTTGTGCGTCTTCTTCAGTCTCGTTTCTTCCATCTCCAACATGTTCTTGGCATCCTCAAATGATGGAAAGGGCTTCTGGTGCTTGATCACATTAAGCACATAGTCAAACTTCTCATTTAAACCGTTAAGCATATACATTACCAACGTTTATCTGCAACGGGAGAATCGAGATTGGCCAGGAGGTCTGCAAGAGACTTGAGTTGCTGAGAATATTCATAGATGGAGAGATCGCCAATCTCCTTGCTTTGAAGGTCACTATCGAGCTGCATCACACGAGCTTCTTTGTTGTTTCTAAACTGGTTCTCAATGCGAGTCCAGACATCATGGGCATTGCCTCCTTTCTTGAACGTGGTTTTGAAAAGCGGCTGTGCAAGAGTTCCATACAGCCACAGCTTCACAAGAGCATCACGTTTATGCCAAACGGCATCATCATCACCAGTCGGAGCAGAGCTTCCGTCGACATGGCCGATTACATCAAAGGTGAGACAGTGCATTAGAAACAACTCTCTCCATGCATCATAGTTGCATTCATCGAGATCCAACACAAGCGGAATGCGTGTTTTGATGTTTGTGACTCCATAGACTCTCTCGGTCGAGGTGATTGGAGCAGCCATCGATGACGTAGAAGAGCTAAGGGAGTATCACAATCGAAAAAAATAAAAAGGAATAAAGAATCAGAGAGTAGGCTCTGATACCATGAAAGTTTGTGTATTATGTATTGATCTTACAAGGAGGATCCTATATAAACTAGTTACAGTTGACAGATCCTAGAAATAGGGACAGAATATCTAAACAGAGGAATATACGATAAGACTAAATCTTATTTGAATAATTGATTCTTTCAAAATCTACAATGAATCTAATTTTCTATAGCTTCCGCCATTACATCATGACAGCATGACGGTGGTCTACTTGTCTTTATGGGAGGATGATGCATCAATGTTTAGTGGTCTCCTAACCTCAGGTGAGAGAACCCAGTCTGTGATGGTGGACACAACTGTTACCCAAAAATATGTGAAGGTAAGTTTATATTTAAACTTAAAAACCATGTTAACAAACGTTCTTACAGAGACAATCTAATCAAGATAGGAAGTCTCTTAACATTTATTATCAGCACACATATGTAGAGTCATATATATCTAAGCTGTGATATTCAGGCCACAGTTGAATTTTTGAGAAATTTAAATCAGAATAGGTTGTGAATAGGTTTATTTTGGTTGAGTGATCGATAAGTATATTTCAAAAACTTAGTACAATTGAGATCATCTGCAATGTTTTATCATCAGTGTTGATCTGTCTCAGAGTGGGTGGTAGTAGAAGCATGGCTAAAGACGTACAATTTTTCTTTATATTTTTCCTTCCAGTTGTTCAACATAGTACATGAATAAAGTGATATGTATTGGATTTGCAGACCAGATTTTTTTTTGTTCAGGACTACATATCTGCTAACAATTCACGTCTTCCAGATCTAGGTTCCGAGGATAGTGCCATTTTTGTAGTCTTCGACAGAGAGACGATAAAAGAGGCTGAAAGTCTGGGTCTTGAGGAGGTACACTTTCCTTGCATAATTCAGATCATTGTATATAATTGTTTCTCTTATTCTAAAGTCCCAAAACCCCCCGAACCTAATTCAGATGAGTAGCGGTGAGGAAATGGAGTTACCAAAATGTCTTGAGGAGCTAGCTGGCAATGAATATGCTTTTCATCAACGTGTGACTCTCTACAATTTCACTCCAGATCACCATACGTTCGCCATCTCAGTTGTACGTGACCTCTCCAGATTTCTTGGGTGTGGATTAATGGGTCAGGGTGTGGGTCCGCTCTGATACCATGATAAGTTTCTTGGGCTTCCACTTAAAACCAATTGGCAATTAGTGGTGTGACCCAAGTCACTTATATATTACTAATGTCCCTTTCATATTTTCAATGTGGGATCTTTCATATTACATGGAACAATAGATCTCTCCAGTGAAGTTATTGCTCGAAGCAAGCAAGTAGGTTATAGATGTGTATGGGATGAAAAGTATCCCCTGGAAAGCATTTATACTGATCTTACTCCCAGGTACAGCTTTCAAGGATCCATCAAAACCCGATAAGGAGTTGTGAGAAAGATCCAGATCTTCCAACTCTTGTAAACTCCATAACCAGTCTGGTACGTGACCTTTGATGCTGTTTTTTGACATGTCTAGAGAATAAAGATTTCTCTGGTTTCTTATGAACTCAGGAAACTCAGTGATGTTGCAGCCTGACAAGTACAAATCCTCCAAATTTGATAAAAAATCAGAATCAGAAGTGATGTTTGATGTTGAAGGAGGGATGCCCCGAAGATCTAGTGCTACTAGCTGTTTGAGAGAAGAGAAGACATTTAAGTCCAATGGACTACTGACTCTGAAATTGTTAGATCCAAGGGAGAGACTTTGTAAATTAGAAACCAAAGAGATATTCTGGAATCCAACGAGATCACTGAGTTGATTTCCCGCCAAATAGATTACGGTCAATGAAGGAATTGCTCCTGTAAAATTATTACCAGATGCGTAAAGTCTTTCTAATTTGGAGAGTTTGCCAATGTTAGGTGGGAGGGAACCTGTGAACTGGTTGTCACTGAGAATGATACCACGTAGTTTGGTTAAGTTGAGTAGTGCAGATGGAAAGTTTCCAGTGAGCTGATTACTGCGAACATCAAAGCTGATCAACTGTTTGAGATTGCCAATTGAAGATGGGACTTCACCAGTGAAATGATTTTCAGAAAGAGTGAGACTTGATAGATTAGAAAGTTCACCAAGTGAAGATGGAATCCTCCCAGAAAAATTTGAACTGTCAAGGGTCAAAGAAACTAAATGTTTAAGGTTGCCGATGGACTCAGGTATGATACCTGAAAAGGATGATTCGGAAATACGTAAGACTTGCAGAGAGCTGTTTCTCTGAAAAACAGGAAGTTTGCCTCTCAGGTTTAGGTTTGACTGTAAGTTTGGGATCATGAAAACACTGCTTGGAAACTCTCCAACCAGATAGCAATTCTCAAGACGTAGTGATCTTAGAGAAGGCATGATTGAGAACTGGTGGGGGATTTCTGAAGATATGCTTACAGAGTTCATATCCAAGGCTCTAAGGTTCATCAGGTTTTGAGCAAGTAGACGGAGAAACAATGGTGGGTTTCCAATGGACAGCATCAAACTTGGTGAATCAGAAGAAGAAAGATCGAGAGACACCAAATTGGTTAGCTGGAGAATTTCTCTTGGGATATGACCTTTTAATGAAGACCCAGAAAGGTTTAGTGTTTCTAACAAGATGAGATTATTGAACTTAACTGGGATTGGAGAACGATTGAAGTTGTTGTAGGCAAGGTTCAGACTTGTGAGATGTTTCAGTCTGAAAAGACTAGAATTTGATTTGAAGGGACCATAAAGACAGCTGAAACTAAGGTCTAGACCAATCACCATCCCGGACTTGATATCGCACGTTACACCATCCCAGTAACAACAGTCGGTGCTGCTGTTCCCCCATGATTCCGTCTTCGGGTATGCACACATCGAGTAAAGACCAGGCTCCAGAATCTTGAACTCCGACTTGAGCTCCAGAAGAACATCTCTCTGATCCAGATGACACAAGTCAGGTGTAAGAGAAGCAAAATTGCTGACAAAATTTGAAATGGAGAAGAGAATAAGAACAATAGTACGAAGAAAAAAGCTCAATGATGATGAATAGTTTAAGCTTGTCATAGCTTTTTCCTGCCAACAACTTAATGGATGTCTCTCTTTCTTAACAAATATCATACACTAGAGATTGACCCATACGTCTGCACTGATATTTATTTTACAATATGTATTTGTTTCACGATATATATATTTTATACTAGGGTCGGCCCTATAGTTGTATTATGAGTACAAAATATTCGGGAAGACTTGTTTTTGAATTTGCTTTCTATATTTTACACTAGGGTCGGTCCGCCCTACGGGCGAGATTTTGTTTCATTATATTTTTTCTTAACAATTTTTCTAATTTAAACAACTTTGTTTTAATTATGCATGAATTATTTATATTTTTCTTTAACAATTGTTTTTTAGTTTAAAATATTTTATTTTAATTATGCATGGAACATTATTTTATGGTTTCATTAATTTTATTATTCTTTTTTTGTTGATCTTGTTTGGTGTAAAAGTTTGGATGTTACTATTGTCAGGTTAACTAAATATTCTAATATGATTTTTATGATAAGTAACGTAGTTGTGTTCCATTTTTAGTTAGTCGGTATAGATATTTTAATTTGTTTGTTTTATTATAAGTTATCTAATTTTATTTATATTGTGTTTGTTTATTATCGGGTTATTTTACATTTGCTAGACTATTAATTTTAGTATTTTTAAAAATTACATTAAATTAAATATAGTAACCTTACATTTTCTGTTCATGATACTTACAAACTTTGTTTATTTTACCATTAAAGAAAAAAAATTATGTATTCTTTTAAAAATATTTAATTTATTCTCAGTTACATGTAAATTAATTTTAACTATTTTATAACAATTTCACTATTTATTTTATTATTTTTTTGTAAATTATATATGATACTGATTAACTTTTCTAAAAAGATATTGATTAACTTTTAGAAATAATTTTTAACATTGAATTCATTAAATCTAGTTGATTTATTATATATTAATTTCTCTCTGCTTTTAAAAGATACATATTTTAGACTTTTCATATATATTAAGAAAACTCATTAAATTTTGATTGTAAATGCATTATTTTTAGTGAATAACAGTTTTCCATAACTTTTAACCAATATAAATTCAATAAACACCATTAATATTTTTGAAATTTACAAATTTTATTAAGCCATACATTGAAAAAATAAAAAATGTATTTTTTTGAAACAATGTTTTTCCAGAACATACATCATTTAGAAACGGAGAGAGTAACTTCTAGATATTTATTTTTCTTTATTAATATTCTTATTATACTTCAAAATAACTTATATATATATAATGTTAAACGTATTATTAAGCTATGAATTTTGGATAGCAACATGGTTAATGATTATATACTATATAATTTGCAAGCTTGGATATATACTATATTAAAAATCATCAAAATACGAACAGTTTTTTTAACAAAAGTCGGTTTATTTTTTTTTCAATGCGTCCTTATCGTTTTGGATTTCATTTGGAAGAAGTCGATTTTTGATTTTTGATTTTTGTTTGCTTGTTGTGATTAATTGTGACAGTTCTTATTCTGTGTGCATCAATTTTTCTGATTTGAATTGATTTGAAGAACTGTGAGAAAGACGAAAGAGTGAGAAGGCTGTTTGCTTGATTTTTTTTTGCAGTACATCCCCAATTATTTTTTTAAAATAGACATGTATTTAAGCTAAAGAAAAACATAGAAATTTAAGTCAAGAAATACTACTGCTTCGCACGGCGTAGATTCTTTGATAGACAACTTATAACTTTAGGAGCTTACACTTCAAAATTGTTGCAATTAAGTGAAATTAAGTAAACAACATGATTGATAATTTGTTTTTTTCTATTTTTATAAAATATTAAATCACAGAAGAATCATTGTTAACAAAATGAAGTATAATTTGATGGTAAAAGTAACGAACTAAAGTATTTATTTTACTGAAACAAAATAAAGTATAATTAGACATTATCTATTGTCATCAAATAATCCTAAGTTAGATTAAAATAACAATTTGTAGACTATAAAAACTGAAGTAAAATACAAAATACAAAAATATACAAATATTATTCAGATGCATATATATATTATTCCGGTGACGTCTCCTAGTTTTCATCTCTAGCGAATCTCCATCAGTGTTTTCGGTGTTCAGCTGAGTTCGAGTATTGTCAACGCACCGTCGGAGCTTCAAGCGAACCTGTACTCCACCCCTATCCACTCTCGATTCACCATGCTCCAGCCGCCGCCGTTGAGCCAAGCAAGAATCGCCATCTTCACTGCCGCCGTCGTCGAGCCAAGCAAGAGTCACTGAAACCATGAGATGCTCGGTAGATTTGTCTGATGGAGTCCATGGTTGACTCCCAGTCTCCTGTCATGTAAATCACCATACATAAAAGAAAAAAACGATTCAACATGTAAACAGAGAGAGAGAAATCGTGTAATAAATAGATGCAAAAGACTTAGGTTTCATCCGCAGAAGAGGGACAACATATATATAGCAACTTAGCTTGAAAGAGAAGCCAAAGAATCCAACTTTAATACTCCTTCTGTTTCTGAATAAGTGTTATTTTAGAGTTGTGTACACGGATTAAGAAATCATTAAATTTTACATATTTTCCATACAAAAACATCATTACCCATGTATCTCGACCAATAAAAAAATAAAATACAGAATAAAATTAATAAATTATGCATTGAAATTCGAAAACGACATTTATTTTGCAACGAAAAAAAATCTCTACAACGACTCTTATTATAAAACAGAGGGAGTAGCACATAAGTGGGGTGAATTCATTGACATGCATTAACTGATAGCAGTTACTTGGCCAAGTAAAGGCGGTGGAAGGAGAGACGACAGATGTGATGCGGAGGTTGATTATCAAAATTCTATTTGTATAATCGTTTTATTGAGTTTATTACAAGTTGAAGCTAAAGCCCACTAAAATTTCAACAAATTTAAAGTGGATTGGATGTTGCTACATGTCAGCCGCTTCCCCTATTATCCTAAATAACACAAAGCCCAGATAAAACATAAACCCAAACGGATTACACATACCATTAATGAAACGATGAGTTTCATCTCTTCTCCTGCAACACATGTCGCCTTGTCAAACCTCGAGTTTATGATCTGGCATTCCATGTGGACATCCCAGGAGAGATTAAAACTCTCTTTTATATATAAAGATATAGTTTGCACAGTTTGTTAATATACGGGGTGATTTGTTTTGAATTGGTTTCATCATTCCGTAAGTTTAGATTTGTAATAACAGCAAAACATATCTATTTAAGCTCTAACTGGTGACCATAAAGGGAATAATAAGAACAAAGAGGAATGGAATGCAGAGGAACAAAATAATATGAATACTTATTCTTTATTGTTCCTTGCCAGATTTTATAAGTAATATTTTTACTCTATAATTCCTTAAATTAAAAGAAATGAGAAGGAACATTAGGAAAAAAATATTCCACATGGTGTAAAATTTGAGGAATGAAGAGGAATTACTCATTTCCACTCATTCCTTCGGTCACCAGTTAGAGCCTTAATTTAAAACGAATGAAGTAAAGATATTCGAGTCAAGTCTGTTAATAACTTTGTGTGCAAAAAGAAAAATAAAAGCTTCATTAGTTTGTTAATTATATTTATCTCAGAACCGGTTGTCTACCAAACATGGGTGGATAGTATTATTTACACATTTTAACCTGTTTATTATTATTATTATTATTATTATTATTATTATTATTATTATTATTATTATTATTATTATTATTATTATTATTATTATGTATATCAATGTGTAGGATCTAAATTCTTAACCCAAGACTGGGTACTAAGCTCCTGATGTGAAATTTTAAATTATTCATTACATACAGTTTACACAAATGACTTTGGTTGTGTTGATTTTAAAATAATAGGTTTGTTACGTGTTTTTAAAGGTTTGTTAAATAATAGAATAAATGTTTAACCCGGTTAAATGTATTGGACAATTATTAGTTTATAAACAGTAGTATTTGTGAAAGAATGAAACATATATATCTTGGAGAAGAGTACACGTACATGTGACTTTTTTCCTTACCGAATAATCGGATATTTGTTGTGATCATTTAAAATGGATAGTTATTATTAATTCAGTGGCATTGACTTATAATTATTTAGAAAAAAAATCAAAGTTAAGTTTTATTTGTACTTTAATTTTAATAGTTTAGATTTACGGCCATTCATTTGTTTATTGTTTAACACCTCGTTGGTTCATCGAGATAAGAGTTTGGATGGATATGAAAATTATTTGTTCTTTCAATGGTGAAAATGATATAAGTTTTGAAAATAGATCATGAAATAAGATTTCTTTGTGTAGAAAAATCACTGAAAATTCAAAAATGTCAAAAAACCTTTATATAAATGTACGATTTGATTGTAAATGAACAAATAAACACTTTCAATGAAACTTTATATTAATTTTTCTATTTTCTGTCAAAATTTAAGACTCTTTTAACCAAAATTGTAAACTATATTTTCCACTAAATTCATAAAATTACATTCTCCACAAAATCACAATTTCGCTAAATTTACGAAATAGTTTTTTGTAACTAAAAACAAAAAGATATTTTTACCGTTGTTTAAACCGTAAAATCATATTTTTGGATAAACTCACAAAAATCACATTTATTCTAACATGTACAAAATTATATTTCTTGATAAACTCACAAATTATTTTTCTTACAGAGCTACAAAAGCATATTTTTCACCAAGCCCGTAAAATTTATATTTTTACTAAATTCACAACTCACGTATTAGTAAAACACGTAAAATCACATTTATTTGCTAAAATCACATTACAGAAATTGTAAACTATATTTTTACCAAAATTATGAAATCACATTTTTCATCAAAATCACATTTCCTACCAAAATCACAATTCACATATTTTATTCAAGACCATGAAATCAATTTTTCATCGGAAATTTACATTTTCAAAATCACAAAATAATATAATTCTCACCAAAAAGTGCAAAATCATATTTTTTTCATCGGTCTGTTGAAATTCACAAAGTCACATTTGAAAAAAAAACACAAAATAACATTTTTAAATTTTTTTTATTTTGTCGAATATATTTACACCGAAATTTTGCAAAATCATATATTTTTCTTTGTCGTTGATTGTTTGTCCAAAGAATTTTCCACTTCAGAATTGTCAAAAAGGACTTTTCCACTTTGAAGTGTATATCGGTGCCAATATTGATAGACTGATAGCTATGTACCCATAAATACTTACTCGACTTTGCACTACACTTAACATTGCAAGACTAACAACGACATCAATCTACACAGAGAGAAGAGATAGATCATATATTCTCTTTTTTTTTACTGTAACTTAAAGAAACTTAAAGAACAATAATATGCTTTGACGAAATTTATAACTAGTCAAATGTTAATATGCTTTGACGAAATTTATAACTAATCACATGTTAGGCCAACTTTGGTCCCACTTGATAATTATTGTGGATTACATTAGGGTGCCAAAATTACCTGAATCCAGTAAAATAACCGAATTCTATAGTATTTTGGGTTTCACTCAAACTCGAAACCCGAACTCTTATAGATTTCCAAAAAAAAATCCAAAAAAAATATATTAGTCTTAAACTCAATCCTGAATAAATACTTAAGGATCTCAATGAGTATCTAAAATAATCATTCAGAACATGAGTAAGAAACTCATATGCTATAGACCAGCTATTTTTTTGCATGGCCTTAAGGATTCACTGTTTGGATGAACATGGCAGAGAAATTACTTGAAAATTATTTTGTAATTTGATCACACCGGACTTGACTGATACAGTGGTCACTATTTTGGGAACCTATAAATGCAAAGTCGACAGTGTGCTTCTTTGGATCGTGTTTCAGACAACAATTTATTTCTTGTGGAAAGAAAGGAACAACCGGCGTGATGGAGCTAGGCTTTCGGTTGCTTTAACAACCCGAGTCATTGACAAATCAGTGTGTAACCACATCTCATCACTCAGATACAGGTAGAAGATATTCGATGAGATTATTGATGCTGGAGGAGTTAGAAGCTGATCTTCAAAGGGCGGGATACTTTTTGTTACAAATCATTATGGACGAGCTTAGTTACGACCGGGAGGAGTTAGAAACTGATCTTCAGCGTGACATTCCAAAACTAACAGATGAGCAAAAGAAGATATTCGATGAGATTACTGATGTTGTTTTCACTAAAAAAGGAGGGGTGTTTTTTGTTTATGGATTTTGTGGTACAGGCAAAACTTTCTTGTGGAGATTGCTTTCTACTGCAGTACGTGTAAGAAACGAAATATGTCTAAATGTTGCCTCGAGTGGGATAGCTTCTCTGTTGCTGCAGGGAGGAAGGACTGCACAATCTCGATTTGCAATTCCTATCAATCCAGATGAATTCTCCACTTGCAAACTTATACCAGGAACTGATAAAGCGGATCTGGTGAAAGCAGCCTCACTCATAATCTGGGATGAAGCTCAAATGATGAGCAAGCATTGTTTTGAATCATTGGATAGGAGTATGTTGGACATTGTTGGAGATAAGGATAAAAAACCTTTTGGTGGCAAAGTTGTTGTTTTTGTTGGAGATTTCAGACAAGTGTTGCATGTCATTCATGGAGCTGGAAGGGCAGAGATTGTTCTGGCTGCTCTTAATTCATCTTATCTATGGAAGCATGTAAAAGTTTTGCAGTTAACCAAGAATATGCGTCTACTGTCCAATAATTTGTCGGCTGAGGAGGCAAAAGACTTGCAGGAATTTTCACAATGGATATTAGATATTGGAGATGGGAAGATTGGTAATGGAAATGATGGGGAAGCTCTTATCGACATCCCAGAGGAGTTTCTAATTCTTGATGCTAAAGATCCAATAGAAGCTATAAGTTCAGCAGTGTATGGAGATGCTACTTCTTTACACCAGAACAAGGAGGCGAAGTTTTTTCAGGAGAGAGCAATTCTGTGTCCTACTAACGATGACGTCAACATGATTAATCAGCATATGCTGGATAAGCTTGATGGTAAGATATTTTTTCAATTTTTTAAATGTAATATTTTTCAGTTGTATATTTATTAATGATCAAATTATTTCATGCAGGAGAGGAAAAAATATTCTTAAGCTCTGATTCTATCGATGCTTCAGATAGGTTTTCTGTTAATGACCAAGCTCTTACTCCAGTTTTTTAAAACATAATCAAAGCATCAGGATTGCCAAATCACAGTCTGCGACTGAAAGTGGGTTGTCCAGTGATGTTGCTAAGAAACATTGTCCCTGTCGGAGGATTGATGAATGGAACTAGACTCCATATTACAGAAATGTATGACTTCATGTTCAAGGCGAAGGTTATTACAGGGGAGAAAGAAAAAAATGGTCGAACTGTCCTATTTCCTAGACTCTCTATAACTCCTTCAGATAAAAAGTTACCATTCAAAATGAGGAGGAGACAACTGCCTATTGGTGTGGCATTCACCATTACTATCAATAATAGCCAGGATCAAACATTGTTTGAAGTTGGAATTTATCTACCAAAACCGATTTTTTCTCACGGACAACTATATGTGGCTGTTTCCAGAGTTACTTCAAAGAAAGGCTTGAAGATATTGATTGTTGACAGCGAAGGAAAACCTCAACGTCAAACAAAAAACGTTGTCTTTAGAGAGATTTTCGATAATCTATGATTTTCGTTGTTTGCTTTATCACTTATAACTTACAACTTCTGATTCGGTTATTTATTTCAATACTTTGCTTATATATTTATTTACTGTTTTATATTAATAAATTTCTCTTATATTATTATTAGAACTTTAGGAACAGTTTGACAGTAAAGACATTCAATTATTTTTATATCATGATGAGGCTGGAAAGCCTCAATACCAAACAATGTCTGTTTCAAACAAGCATATTTGAACTCCACAAAACTTTTATATTTCAAAACATAAAATGAAATGCCAGATAATCAGATGCCAACTTCATCTCTAATCAAAGTTTACACATAATATTTTAAGCCTCTAAACTAGGAAACACGTATACTGCAACCAACAGTCATCAAAAAAAACTTTCGGTTTATTCCCCTAACTAGCAGTTTAGAGCGCGAAGCCTAATTACTACAATTTTAAGCTTTCAAAATTGACTTACTTTGGATTATATTTTTGCGCAGTCATGTTTCTGTCCCATGTCCTTCAAATGTATAACGCTTATGTCTCTAAACCTTTTAATGAAGACCTGTACATGAAAGCTTTCTCTTAAGTCAACTCACTAAGTATAAAACATATGCCTATTCTCATATATAACCCAAAAAAATAAAGCCATTGTCGGAAACTTATCTGTGTATTTTAAGTTTTTCCTAAAAGAATGAAGTCTGTAGTCTTTGATTGATTCACATCGTCTTCGGACTCTTTGTGAAAGGTCACAAGGCTTAATATGTTCCTGCAAAGTTAGCATCACTGTTTCTAAAATTAGTGTACGTATTCGTGAATAAAGCTTAGCATTGGAACTGAAGTTAACTAAAATACCTGACTGAGAATTATCTCATTCAACTCGCTCATGGAAGGGGTTCTGTCAACAGCATGGACCTGTAACCATTGTTCCCCAGCTTCAATTAATAGACACAGCAAGATATTAAGGATAAAGTGAACAGAAACATTCACATAGAGAGAGAGAGAAAATCAACTGAAAATAATGAGAAACTACTAACACTTTAACAGAAGGACTCTGCATCGCTCCAGCCATGAAAGACATCATCTGTCTATGTTTCTTCTCTGCTCCTTCCATCCTCTGTTCCATAGATTTTATGTAACTTCTCGCTGCTGCTGTCTCAGAATGTAAGCAATCCTAAATGCACCACCTGTACATGAATTCTATACTTAATTAAGTCAGCTCACTAAAATGTAAAACATATACCGTTTCTCATTGTTAACTCAACCAAATAAATCTGTAGTACGAGACTTATCTGTGTACTCGAAAGTTTTTGTTTGATTTTGCCTCATGTCTATCATCATTATTCAACTGTCAGCTTTGTTCTGTAAAATTAGGAAACATATATAATTACACATTCAATATTTTTAAATATTTGAAATAATATATTCTGTATTTTTAATTTTGTTCTAATGAAAAAAGAAATTGACAGATGAATCTTAGTATTTGAAATTATCTATACTAATAGTTCAGTCACCTTCATAACGTCTTCGGACTCCTAGAAATCATTTCATTTTCACATGTATAAGAAATCTGAAATCAAAAAAATTAAACGTTACCATTCGATATTTGGTTTTAAAAAATCTCAAGTTAGGAATGCTCGTACTTTATTAGCTAGGAATGCTCGTACTTTCCATAGATCGTTATGCTATTTTGGTTGTTCTATTCCGGTCTAGGTCACCTCAAGTTTGAGTAATAAAATAGCCGTTTGATGCCAAAAGAATGTTAAATCATTAAATTAGATATTTGGTTGTTTAGAATTGTGTTACAATGTTATCGGTCATTTCTGTTTTATAGTATATAATGTTAGTGCATATTGTGGCTAATATTACGTGTTCACGTGCATATATAATATGTATGAGCATAAAGTAAAGAACACATAGAAATTTGTTAACGGGGTTCGTTTCCTATATCCCCGGGATCACGTCCAGAAACCATTCACTAGAAAAAGCCGCAACCTACAATTGCTATATGGTATCCGACACACACTTGTGCCTACCACTCTTATCTAGATTACAATAGTTAGAGCAACTACTACTCAATGTACTTTATGAAGAGCATAGTTCTCTACAACTAAACCACCAACAGATCTCACCATCTTTATGAAGAGATGGTAGTAGCCAGTCTGCACTGAATCTGATGCATTCTAATACAGTAGATATGGTGGTGTTATGATCATCGTTCCTTAGCATCTCATGGAAACTTTAGAAAGGAGAGGTCTCCTGTCCAATATGCTTGAGTTTCGTAGACTATAAGATTATGATTTTGTGTTTATATGACTTTAGAATTGGTGATTGCTTGTGCAGCGTTTTAATGAATGTGTTTGTCTCTGACCTTTTACTTATGCATTTCGTTTTGTGTTTATAGTTTTGGAATATGGCACAGCACAACATGGATACTTTTATAGACATGAATGAAGAAGATGCTCTAACTGGGATGAGTTTGGAAGCTACACAACTAGAAGAACAGCAAAGTGAATCATCAGCTCAAGCTCAAGCTCCACGCAAGAGACGTAAAACATCATGGGTTTGGGAAGAATTTGTATCAGTCAAGAGAACGTGACTGATGCTAGAATCTCTTTGCTTTGCTTCTTGTAAGAGTCGCTTATTTGTTTCTTTGCTTTGTAGGAAGTAGAGAAGATACTCCCAAAACAGAAGTCGAGATGATCAGTTTCAGACAGAAGTCGAGATGATAAAGTAGTGCACCACTTTGTTTCTTTGTTTGTACTTTGTACTAGAGATCATCTCAAAAACTGTGTTCTTTGCTTCCTAGTGTTTGTTTAAAACCCATCTCAAAAGTTTTTATTAATCATTGATTCATTTCTCAACTAGTGTTCTTTTTGAAATGTATAAATTTATCTAGAGTTCATAAAGTTAAAGAAGTTGTTGTAAATAATTTATTTAATATTTGACACAAAGCAAGCAATAATACATATCAAAGTTATTGAGAAATGATTTATTTAGAGTTCATAAAGTTAAAAAGGTAAAAAAAAAAGAAATTATCTATTCAAAATCATTTTATAAACATAACTAATACAAACAAAAAAAAGAATCTAATTTAAATGGGTCTAAATGAGTTTAAATGGATACTTGTAAATTTTATGGGTTTTAAATGGATAGCCCTAATAGGTCTAATCCATATGGATCTAAACTTATATGGGTTCTAAATGGAGTGGGTACTAAACGGGATGGGTCTAAACGGGCTGGATTTACCCATATTAACATCTCTAATCTGTCTAGTGGGAGGACGCCACACACCTGTGTACCTCTCTCAAGAATACTCTGGGCGCGTGGCTTTTTCTTTGACGGCCTTCTGGTATTTATTTGATTGCTAAACCCTAAACTTAGGGTTCCCCACAATCTTTCATTTTTCTTCTCTTAATTATACCATTTAAGATGATTAGTTAATTCAGCAGCCACTTCCTGGCTTGCATAAGTCGAGCCCATACTGTCCACTTATGTATTTCTGCAGTGGCCTCACAGCTTAGCTTCTTGAATGACTTCCTGTACTACTCCGGGATTAGCACATGAAACACTACAGATGTTTGCTACATCTTCAAGACATATTTCAGTACTTTCTCAAACCAGTCAACATTACATCTTCAATCTCTCCCTTGATGACTGAGTTTTAGAATCTAAGCACACACACTCTTAATGCTTCTCGTTACAACCTGTGATGGTCTTTTTAACAACACCAATCATCTTCATTCTCTCCCTTTTTAGCTTAGTTTGATACTCAAGCAATAAGTTCTTGGTGCATCTTTGACATCCAAGTAGTCTCGTGTATCAGATACAAGAACAACTCAAAGCAAGACGCATTCTTTCAGATTGTATTCACAGTTAGTCTAAAACTCTCCCTTGATCGTACGCCCACTGCAACCCAATCAGAAAATAAGTTCTGTATGCATTTAGCTGTAACTCCCTCATGTGTTTTGCTCCCAATAAGTCCGTAAATCAGATGTCACATTGTCTTCTCTCCCTGCTTGAGTGCATAACTAATGTAGGAGGAGGATTACACCATCCCAAAGGCCAGACGAATGACGATACGCGGTCTATCGATCAAAAGTGGAAAGCACAAGGATGGGCCGAGAAGGCGGCCCAAGAAGGTCATTTTAGTCGACTACGCGACCAAAAGGCAAAGGCCCATTTAACCGACTAGCCGACAGAAGCCCATCCGTATCAGTGGACTCTAGGGAGAACCTGTCAGGACGGTCTATAAAAGGAGGAGGAGAAGCGACGTGAAAGGGATCCACACTTTTACACACTCACTAAGCAGCTAGATCTAGGGTTTTCACTCCTCTCTATCCGCTATCTTGTATTGTTTCCCGGCCAGCTCTTCGAGCACCGGCTTGTCTTTCTCTTTACTCTTCCTTTGTAACCGTCGAACTCTTACTCATCTATAAAATGCCTTTGTCAAGACCCACAGACGAGTTCTTCGTCTCCTTTCACTAGTTTGACCGAACTCGGTTCATCGAGTATATTTCCATATTGCAGGCGAGTCATGTCACTAAAGATTCTGGTGTAACCAGGTATATAGTCTTTGCACCATCGTCTCTGTCTCTTGCCACCGCCTTCTTCAGCTTTTAAAAAAAATCACGTGGATATTTGGACATATATTCATCAAGGTACGTACTTATGTCTTCCTCACATCTTTTCTCAGCCGTAGTGTTTGCCGAATAATGCGAAGGAGCTAATCAGAACCTTTAACCCAGCACTTGCCTCACAAACATTATAACTAATCTCTGATTTTCTTCTGGGCAAACAGCCACATGAGTTTTTACACTTATTCTCTTGATCCTTTTGCATTCTAACTCCAGAGACGGTCTTTTGATTCTTCAGCTTCTTCTTAACAGATCGTTAACCAAAACAAATAGATGTACAACCAAGAATCCCAAGAACACGCATTCAAAATTGTTGCTTCAAAATTGTACTCTTCACTTTACTCCTCTGAACTATTTCCTGAGAGTCTCAGTCTTTCTTGATCAAGTCTGTGTAGTAACATTTTAGTATCAAGATCCCCACTTGGACTGCTGCTGCTGTAGGAATTAATTCTCCTCAGATTACATTGGTGATCGTGAACGTTCATCATAACCTCTTTATCTTATAGTGGACATCATCATCATCGCCGACCTTCTTGACACATAGCGGCTACTATGAAAGGGTGAAGCTTTCTTCTTATCAGACATATATTTGACTATCACCTGATGCTCACCAACCAGCAATACAATTTTATGTTCCTGAAACCAACAACATTACAAACTCAGTTGAGTTATGGTTGCACCACCTGCAACTCAGACTGTAGTATCGATGCATGAGTAATCACTGTTTTCTTCAAAGTTCTATGCAAGTTGAATGTGAGTTTCTTGTTCTTTCCACATGTTAGCTGATCTGATGTACGAACGACTACAATTGGAGATTGTCCTGAACCTCTCAAAATGATTTATCAAATCTTCATCTTGCTCCCAGGCTTTTGATAACCACACTTGTTATTTGCTTAGACCTTTGGTGGCCCAAGAAAAGATCTTTCCCTTAAGAGATTCTCTCATCTTTCTGAACCAGATTTTACTTTGTGCTTCTCTTATATTAGATCAACCAAGAACAGACCTAGCAGCCTTAATCATTTGAATCAGTTACACGAATAACCTCTTCACCATCTGATCATATTAGATTCAGTTGCTTCTCATCTTCTTTGCGGATCTCAAGAATCTTCTTCCTCACGTCACTTTCTTAATCATTCTTTTTCTTGTTTCTTTTTGTCTAGGTGTCTCACTGCCCTTAAGTTGACTTTCTCTATCCAACAATTTCTCTGTAAAATCTTGACATTGTGTTGTCTCGTGATATCAATCTTTGAAATCTCATGCTCGCTTAGAACCAGCTGTCCTAACATCAACCAGACACCGCTGTCGCCAATAGAACAGGATCTAAGCTTGACGTACGCACAGAACAGTCTCTTTCTGATGCAGTAGCAGTCTGTCACACACAAGAACGACAACACTTCGCTTCATTTTCAACTATCACGCACACCTTTGCTTTCGTGTTTAAATGCCTTTTTCTGAGCTTGATCATGTTGTAGACTTTGAAACACCCGCTGATACAGTCAGTTTCTTTCATCAATTTCGTCCAGACTTTCAACCTTACATGCTGATGAGAAACTCGTGTTTGACATCATTGAGAACTGATCTTCTGCACATCTTTACTTAGCCACACGATTCTATTAGCACCAAATTCTAATCTTGGTTCTCGTGCACTTGAATTCCAGAGAGGTCCTTTGATTATATTCATGTTAAACTTCTGTTTAGAACAAGCAAGCTCTCCTAGACAATCTATGCAAGATTTTCAGTCAAACTCTGTTCAAGAAGCTGTAGTAACCAATATGTAACTCAGATGTAACCATGAATCTTCCTTGTCATTTATCTTTCAAGGCTTCTCACCATTGCTTTCTCGTTAGTGAATCCTTTAAAAAATTATATGCAGTCTCTGACCACTGTTCCTCACAATTCCATATGAATTCATAAAACTTACAGCTAAGCCTGAAGCCTCACGATGATCTTCGTCGTCGTCGCAAAAATTCAGAAACAACATTTTGCTACATCTGCCAAATGTTGTTGCTCTCCTCCTTTTCAGCAGCAAACTAAAGCAGCGGTTTTCACATAACAAGTAAACCCCGTAAGCAGCACTTAACTCTTTTTGAAACTCAGCTTCAATCTTCTTTTCTGATCTCAACATGTTGAATTTACTTCATATCTGTGTTATAGACTCTTCCAGTATATTTTATGGTTTTACTTTTTCTTGAGAAACTGTGTTATGAGCCTCCATCTATAGCATATCAGATCTGTGCTGCAACATCTCTAATGTGAATATCTGATGCTTCCGCCAGCCACTAGTGTAACATGCCGAACTCTCTGCACCTCTCAGGAGATGATTTACTTCTCTCAACTTCCTCTAAAGCTCTTATCTTACATGAGGCTCACTTAAATAGAACCCGGAACCATGAACAGCACAACATATATACTTCAGTCTCTTGATCTTTTGTTTTTTTTTCATAGTGTTGATCCCAAGAACGCAGAGCTTGAGTTCTTCTTCCTGATGATCAGAGCTATCTTCTCAAATCATGACTCATATCTCAATGCCATTTTGGTCAATTGCTGCAGATCTGGCCAACCATCTCCCTTGATAAAAAAAAATATTGTTTGCTTAATCTAAGTACGAGCTACTTCGACTCAAAATTTCTGCATGTACCGACAATACTGTATTGATGGTGAGAACTCAAGACTTCTTCCTTACAAGACCAAGGAATTGCTGTCAAACCTTCCTTCTCCTTGACTAGTTCACAGTGGTGATTAAAACCGATCTTCTCTTGTTTTGCTTCTTGTTGACTCAACATGTCCATCAAACCACAACTCTTCCTTGCTTTGATAACTTTTTTTTTTCAACAAACTGTTCTTCTATTACTCAAAGAACTTACACAAAGCCTCCGATTAGATAAAATATTTTAAAGATTAGATACATGAAAAAAATTCTGGCGAAGTCTTTTCATAGAAGGCTTTGCTAACACGAAAAAACTTTATAGAGTTGTAATCATTAAAGTGATTACATGGTTTTTTTGTCATAAAGAAATGATAGTTTCACTAGTTTTATAGTTTTGAATTTGATTGAATTTAAGCTATACTTTTATATTTATAATCAAGTTTTAAGTTGTTTTACTGTATCATCATAAACACATTTTTCCATCTACACTGTAAATCAAAATTTTCTTCAAAATAAAAAATTTTCATTTTCCAATCAAAACTACAAAACCATGATTTTAAAATAATTAGTTTATTTTATTTTCTGCATTTTCGTTGCTATTTGCATCAAAATTTTGAAGTATACTTAGCGGTACCAACCACGGACAGTCACCATAAATCTTTGTCGTTAATTTTTTGTCAAAATAATTTTGCAACAAGAAAAAAAAACTATGTTTTTCAGACATTTAATTCAGCTGCATGCACATTCATGTACATGTCCATTTTATTTCAGTGTGCATGTCCATTTTATTTACTACACTGAACATTTAAATAAAACTACTTGGCGGCCATGAATCAAGCAAGATTCTCTACTTAATTCACAAAGAGAACGTGAAGACCAAAGTGCATAATACATTTAAAACCATAAACTGCAACTTAAATACTCACAGGTGGACTAAAGCTTAGTAGCTTGGAAGTTCTGTTGCTCAGGATAAAGAAACTTTGTTATAAGCCATATGGTGCTAAGGTCACCGGCTGGGATATCTCTCATGTAAAATGATTAGTCTTAGAGTTTCTCTCATGTAAAATGTTTAGTCTTAAAGTTTATAACTTTTTTTGACCAAAAAAAAAGAGTTTATAACTTTTAAGGTTTGTGATCTAACGTTGCATGATTGAAGGTAAAACAATTAAAACTACATTTTTAATTTAGATCCTAATTTCTTTGAGGCGAATCTATCAGTCTTGACATTAAAAAAAAATCCATCAACGCCCTGATTCACCTCTGTGCTAAAAATAAATAAAAGTTAGTCAGTGTTGGTTCCATTCAAGAATAATATAGATTCAAGTGTTTGATTTAATAAAAACACAGATGATGCCAAAACAATAAAATCAAGCATGCAAGTTTAAACATAGAACATATCCACTAATCAAATCGTTAACTAAAAACAATCTATGATGCAACCACTAAAGTCACATTATGAAATTCAGATAATAGATTATTTGGAGAGTCAATTTGAATCAAACAAATTTATATACTAGATTACTAGTTTCAAAGAACAATAAACCATGATCTAACAGTAGTAAAACAATTCATGGACTCAAAGCAAAGATAGCGTAAAACATCCTTTGTCCAGCAAAATCAAGGGCTTATTGCAAAAGTGACTCAAAACTTGAATTCAAACAGAAAACTAACATTTTCTTTTGACTCATTTTTTTTTTGAGTTTTTAACCCCACATCTGCATTTTATCTGCGAAAATGCCATTAACCCTTTTTTTTTTTTTTTTCGAAAATGGCTTCTTTACTGTCTCAACCTCATTTTCTTCAAGTATTTACAATATTGCCACTGCCATGAATAGTGGGAACAACCTTGTACGAACTGTTTGGAGCTTTTAATGCCCTTTAATGCACGTAAATCTCTTTACACTCTCTCTGTTTCAATTGTTATGAACTAAAAACAACATTTCTTTCACTTTCTCTCCATATTCATCCAAAAAACTGAAGCTTTTGATTCAAAATATGGTCGATGGTTGACAGAGCCATATTTCTTTCGTTTTGACTTACGGTTGCTTTCGTTTGAGGTTCTGGGTGGTTGGAGAAGACCCTGTGTGCAAACGAAGTCATCTCACCTAGTTTAAGGTACGAATTTGAATTTTTTTCAAAATCTGTTCGCGTAGAAGACTTACAAGTAAGTCATCTGTATGTAGAAGACTTACTGATGAGTCTTCTGGTCAAACGGACGACTTAACCTAAGTCGTCCAGCTTTGTTTGTTGAAAAAAAACAGTCCAGACGACTTATATATAAGTCGTCTACGAGAAACAGGCTAGTTTTGCATTTGACCGAATAGTGTCAGATCTTTGACTATTTCTGGACGACTTATAATTCAGTCGTCTCTCGGAAAGTTAAAATTTCAATATTTTATTAAACTAGACGACTTACGTGTAAGTCGTCTTAGGTTAGTTTTGTAGTTGAAAAATAAAACTTCATAATTTAACTTTTACCAGACGACATAATATAAAGTCGTCCCGTCAGAAGACTTAATTTAAAGTCGTCCGGGGAAAGCAAAGTCGTCCAGAATTTTTCCCAATTAAGTCGTCCAAACCTTGCTTATCCCGAACGACCTTAAATTAAGTCGTCTAGCTGGACGACTTTTAGTTAAGTCGTCTGGAGAAAGTTAAATTTGAAGTTTTATTTTTCAATTACAAAACTAACCTAGGACGACTTACGTGTAAGTCGTCTAGTTTGAATAAAATATTGAAATTTTTACTTTCCAGAGACGACTGAATTATAAGTCGTCCAGAAATAGTCAAAGATCTGACACGATTCGGTCAAATGCAAAACTAGCCCGTTTTTCGTAGACGACTTATATATAAGTCGTCTGAAATTTTTTTTTAACAAACAAAGCCGGACGACTTAGAATTAAGTCGTCCCTTTTAATTTTCAATTGCAAAAGTGACCTCTTTAGACGACTTACCTTTAAGTCTTCTGGACGACTTAAATCTAAGTCGTCTGCGATAATGTTTATTGAACTTCTTCATTTTCTCTATGTTTACTAATGTGTTTTATTTTGAATATTTGCAGATGATTTTTAAGTTACATGCAGTGTATGGAGAATGGTTGTTGAGAGATTTCCGTTGGGATTTTGTGGTTGATGATCTCAAAGGAGCAAGATTGTTTTTATTGAATGAAGATTCAACACATGCTGAACTTGTTGCAATGGCTCAAGAAGATTATAACCTGGACATGAGATCAGTGACTGTGGAGATTAGCTACTCATTACCAGCAGAAATGATGATGACTCCAGGCAGTCCTCCCATTCATGTTACAAGTGATAGACAAGTTCGAAACTTGCTCGAGATACTCAAAACGCATAGAGTATGTCTTTGTGTATCAAGCCGCAGCAAGGTGGAAACGGTTTCAGAGAAAAGAGAAGAAGCTGGTGAATGGGAAGAAGATGTTGGTGATAATGATGAAGCTGGTGAATGGGAAGAAGATGTTGGTGATAATGATGAGGCTGATGAATGTTTTGAAGATGTTGGTGATAATGAGTCTGTTGAAGATGAAAATCAAGATGGGGAGGAGGAAAATGGGGAGGAGGAAAATGGGGAGGAGGATGCTGATAACACTATTGTTGGTGAAACGGATCAGAATGGTGGGGATTACAGTCTTTATGGAAAGGTTCTAGATGAGGACGAGGAAGATGATGATAATATTTGTTTTGAAGAAATTGAAAAGACATATGCTAAGACAAATGCTATTGAAGGAGGAAAATCGGATTGTACCAGCATCTATGTCAACCAGAGTTTTGTTAGCAAGGATGCACTGCTTTCAGAGCTGCGGTTGACAGCAGTGAGGGGTAGGTTTTCTTTCAGAATATACAAATCAACAAAAACTCTCCTTGTGGCAATATGTCGGGTTAGCGGTTGTGGATGGAAGATCAGAGCGAGTGTGAAACATGGGACAAACACGTTTTGGGTAACAAAGTATGTGGAAAAACATTTATGCTCAATTGGAGACCGAATCGCTCAGCGGAGACACTGTACTCCAAAGTATGTTGGTAGTCTTTTCATTGATCGTGTTGGGATCATTGATGGGATAACTCCACAGCATATCACTGATGCAATGAAGAACATGTTTGGCATGACGCTTGATTACACCACTTCATACAGAGCACTGTTATATGCACAGAAATTGGTGAGAGGATCAGCAGAAGAAGGGTATTCGCGTCTGCCTTCATATCTCGAGCAAATCTCCATTGCAAATCCTGATTCTATCACGGCTATAGAACTTGATTCTAAGAAAAGATTTAAGTATCTATTTCTCTCTTTTGGAGCTTCTATCAAAGGTTTTAAGTATCAGAGAAGGGTCATTGTGGTGGATGGAACTCACCTAAGTGGAAAGTATGGAGGTGTTATGTTAGTTGCAGCCGCACAAGATGGCAATTTTCAGATATTCCCATTGGCTTTTGGGATCGTGGATGCTGAAGATGAACCTTCTTGGGAATGGTTTTTCACAAAATTGGCTAGTTGTATATCTCATGACAAGCCTCTGGTGATAGTCTCTGACCGGCACGCGGCCATTAAAAGTGCGTGTGAGAAGGTGTTTCCTTGGGCAACACGAGGAATATGTTATTATCACCTTCAAGATAACATTGTCAAAAAGTTTAAAGGGAAACATCTCATGTACTTGGTGAAAGGGGCTGCTTATGCGCACACGGTTTACGATTTTAACCGGTACATGGCTGAGATACGGAGTGCAAACCCGGAACTTGCAACGTATTTGGAGAAGGCCGACGCCAAGCTATGGTCAAGGGTTTATTGTAAGGGGAACAAGTTCAACATAAAAACAAGCAACATCGCTGAATCTATTAATTCCGCACTGAAGCGAGCAAGAGGATTTCCGATTCCGTTCCTACTGGAGTTCATAAGGCAGAAGTTAGGAAAATGGTATTGGAAAAGGAGACAAGATGCTTTGAGTCTCCCAACTGTACATAGCCGGGGTGTTGAATACTTGCTTGCTGTTCGATCAGAGATAGCGGATACTATGACGGTCGAACCAATTGATGGATGGCGTTTCTTTGTCAAAGGTGGCAAAATGGACTGTGTGGTTGATTTGGAACATGTAAAGTGTGATTGTGGTGTCTATAGAGTGGAGAAAATACCTTGCTCTCATGCTATAGCAGCTGGAACACATGCTGGTGTGCATATCAACACACTTGTATGTCCACTTTACTCAAAGAATCATCTGTATGCATGATACTCAGAGAATATATATCCTATCGTGTCACAACATATTGAGGAACGAGAATGCTTTCCTCCAAACGTAAAGCGTGGTCCGGGGAGACAGAAGAAATCAAGATGGCAATCTTGGTTGGAGCTATCTAGGATGAGGGGACACAAACCCAGGAAGAAACACAGGGCACGGAGATGCTCAAACTGCAAGGAAACTGGCCATACGAAACCACAATGTACACAACCAGTTGACTAGTTGTCCAGACGACCTAAATTTAAGTCGTCCAGTCTTGATTACCCGTCCAGACGACTAATTTCTAAGTCGTCCAGTGTTTCGTGTACCTTCTACGAAGTCGTCCAGTGTATTAGACTACCTTCTACTATCCCTTCAAGTGTATTTTTTTTAGACGACCTTTTACGAAGTCGTCCAGTGTATTTAAGTCGTCCAGTGTTTAGACTACCTTCTACTATCCCTTCAAGTGTATTTTTTTTAGACGACCTTTTACGAAGTCGTCCAGTGTATTTAAGTCGTCCAGTGTTTAGACTACCTTCTACTATCCCTTCAAGTGTATTTTTTTTAGACGACCTTTTACGAAGTCGTCCAGTGTATTTAAGTCGTCCAGTGTTTAGACTACCTTCTACTATCCCTTCAAGTGTATTTTTTTTAGACGACCTTTTACGAAGTCGTCCAGTGTATTTTATTTTTAGACTACCTTATTTGTAAGTCGTCCAAACCTTCCAGACGACTTATTTGTAAGTCGTCCAGCTGGAAAACCTTCCAGACGACTTATTTGTAAGTCGTCCAGCTGGAAAACCTTCCAGACGACTTATTTGTAAGTTAGAAAATCTATACAAGTTAGAAAATCAAATAAATCATACATGCCCACAAACATACAAATAGATTTGTGTAAACAAATAGTTCAAATATACAAATAGATTTGTGTATACAAATAGTTCAAATATACAAATTGATTTGTGTATCTATACAAGTTAAAAAATCTATACAAGTTAAAAAATCTATACAAGTTAGATTTGTGTATCTAATCATACATGCCCACAAACATACCACCATCCTCATTATCTTTCAGATGCTGATCAACAAGCTCCGTCCATATAACCAAAGCCATATTATCCCTCATAGTCTTCGCATTGGACTTAGCAAAGTCTTTAGGGCTAAAGGGGACCCCAAGAGCATGACATTCAATGTACTTTGCAGCGTACACGCCACAATCACCATTGTTGGCCGTGGGTACATCTTTCAGCAGTCTCTCATATGTGTATCGCTCCAACCCATGCATCTGGTCTCCGCACTCCACAATCAGATAAGGGACCATCTCGAGAAAAGGCTTCATTATCTCATCCCATCTTTCTGGTATGGTAGTTGAAGGTATGCTGTCCCAGACGACTATGTGCCTCTTAGGGATCGATATCCAAATAGCCACCCAATGTTTGTTGTCCAAGTTCAGTGGCGCATAGATATCATCAATGTCCTCCCCCCCACTTCTTGTTTGATTGGCAAAATGAAGGCATTGATCCGTCATACAAACTCGCCGCCCCACTAGGTAGCATTTTTCCTAAACCATTGTGATCAGACGACGATGCTTTGAAGACCAGATACTGTTCTCTCCAAGACTGGGTAAAGTTGTGATCCAGGAAGCACATTCGCTCGCTCCGGAAACATTGTGGGTTCTCCTTATACCTCTGCCTCAGCACATTCATCCAAGCATCTATATGCTGCATATAAAATAATACAAGTTAGAACCTTCCAGACGACTTATATATTTACAAATCTATACAAAGACAAGTTACCAGACGACTTATTTGTAAGTCTTCTGGAAGGTTTTCCAGCTGGACGACTTACAAATAAGTCGTCTGGAAGGTTTTCCAGCTGGAAAACCTTCCAGACGACTTATTTGTAAGTCGTCCAGCTGGAAAACCTTCCAGACGACTTATTTGTAAGTCGTCCAGCTGGAAAACCTTCCAGACGACTTATATATTTACAAATCTATACAAAGACAAGTTACCAGACGACTTAAAGATAAGCAGAAGACTTACTACGTCTTCCAGCCATGCTTTGGATGTCCGGAGTTTTTGATACCACCAAGTTGGTGATGTACGTGGTTTGTCCTCTTCCTTAGTGAAATAATCACTGCAAACAAAAAAGCAATCAGTTTTGGTAGACTAAATCAAGCTATTATGGGTAAAGCAATCACTTACGGATCAGTTTTCAACCAATCAGCGAGCTCCTTCATCTTAGGTCTGTTTAGTGTGGGAAATGGATTATACTTTCCCACTCTAAGGAGTTTCCTTCTCTCTGCCGTATAAGGAGATATCTGCGTGGGAGCAGGTTTCTTCGTTCGTTCACTCCTTGCACGCACAGAAGCAGTGGGAGCTGTTTGGTCCAATACAACCAGGCTCGGTTCTGAAACTGGAACGCTTGGATCGGTGGAAGCGAAGCTCAGTTGTTGATCGTTGGAAGCGAAGCTCGGTTGGTCAGTGGAAGTGAGAGGAACAATCTCTTTGGAGGTGACACCATCTGCTTTATCCTCCGGCAAGATCTTATATACCGAGATCGCCTCATCTGCTGTATCCTCCGGCAACAATCTCTGCAATAAAAGAGAACAAGTTAACCCTGGACGACTTAAATAAAAGTTGGGAGAGGATTTGATACTAACCTCTTTGGGCAGAGGAGAAGGATGTTTCTTTTGAGGAGAAGGCTTTTTCGTTTGAGGAGCAGGCTGTTTCGTTTGAGGAGCAGGCTGTTTAGTTTGAGGAGCAGGCTGTTTAGTTTGAGGAGCAGGCTGTTTCGTTTGAGGAGTAGGCTTTGCCTTTTGAGGAGTAGGCTTTGCCTTTTGAGGAGCAGGCTGTCTGGTGGGAGGAGTAGGATGATTGGTTTGAAGTGTAGGCTGATCCTTTTGAGGAGTAGTCTGTTTGTTACTAACCCCGGTTTCTGGGGCTTGTGGGGTAGGCTGTTTTTTACTAACCCCGGTTTCTGGGGCTTGAGGGGTAGCCTGATTGGTGACACCAACCTTCTTCTCCACAGCTTCCAATCTATCGGAGATCTTCCTAATCTCCCTGATGCACTTCTTAAACCCATATTTCATCATGTCACCTAAGCCCTTGAACATATTTTCTAACTCCTCTCTGGTCACCCAACTAGCCTCTTCTCTAGCCTCTTCTGTAGCCTCTTCTCTAGCCTCTGTAGGAGCCTCTTCTCTAGCCTCTTTAGGAGCCTCTTTAGGAGCCTCTTTACGAGCTTTCTTCCGAGGTCTCTGATTGTCTTCCTCCACCTCCTCCACAACCATCTCTTTGGCTCTTTTCGATGGAGTCACAAACTTGGGTTTTGTACCAGTGACTTCCCAGCAATCCATGGTCCACTTCCACGGTCTCCGATCATACATGACTTTAATGATGTTCTCCGCGGGCACGTCATCAACCTCAGAGTCCCATTTTGGCCACATTTCACTAATGTCCTTCTCAACAAAGTTGATCACGCGGGTCTGCAGTAAATAGAAGAAGAATCGAGTTAGATATTTGAAACAAAATACTAAATAGACGACTTAATTATAAGTCGTCAACTAAGTCGTCCAGCTGGACGACCTTCCAGACGACTTATTATAAGTCGTCCAGCTGGAAGACCTTCCAGACGACTTATAATAAGTCGTCTACTAAGTCGTCCAGTTGGAAGACCTTCCAGACGACTTATAATAAGTCGTCTACTAAGTCGTCCAGCTGGAAGACCTTCCAGACGACTTATAATAAGTCGTCTACTAAGTCGTCCAGCTGGAAGACCTTCCAGACGACTTATAATAAGTCGTCTACTAAGTCGTCCAGTTGGAAGACCTTCCAGACGACTTAATTAAGTGAAGATGGAAAGGTACCTGACTCAAGATAGCAGCTTTCATGAATCTGCGGCCTCTGCTGCCGTCGTAAGCCAGAATCGGTGGAGACGGACTGTTTGCTCTGGGTAGACCAATACTAGCACCCAATCCCGGAATAGCTGTGTACGCCCAGACCTGAAGAACTTGTATAAAGCCATCCACGGTGTAACAGCCAGTAATATCTTTGTTCCACAAAGAGTCCATCAGCACCTTAAACGCGACTCTCCCCCATGGATAATTCTCAAACCTTTCTAAATCCATCACTAGCCTTGCGAGAGTAGCTCGTGTAGCGCTTGAGAACTTTTTCCCTTCAATGAATCCAGTGAAGATGGAAAGGTACGCGAATCGCTTGCGATCTTCCCTGGACCAATCCCCGCATCTCTTCAGTGCTGCTATTATCTGATCAGTACTTGGCCCAGCTTCCCGATGAACTCCCATCATCTCCCAGAAAGAAACCATCTGTGGGGTAACTTCACATTCTGGTGTCTCAAGGTCCTCGATGTAGTCGCAGTTTAGACCAGTGATGTTTTCAAACTCTAACAGTGAAAACCTCGCAGGTTCTGAACCAACGAGACACCACATCTCGTACTTCTTCTTAATGTCCAGCTTTAAACCGAGCAAGTGGTGAACCAGCCTTGAAGCCCAACCAAATCCCTGCTCCTTGAACTTGATGAAAACTTCCAATCTCGACTCCTTGAGCTCTTCAAATTCAGCATCAGTGAGAGCTTCCCTAAGAGCAGTATGCAACTTCGTGTTATCCGTATGATACGAAATGCTATTGTGGGGTTCTGGCTCTTCTCCTAATGTGTATAACCTACGGGGGAGTTCTGGAATATCCATCCTTTTTGTCTGCAAAATAATCAAAGACAACAATAGAAGTCAGAACACAAGCTAAATCAATCACGCCTTAATTGTTACTCCAGACGACTTAGTAGACGACTTAAATATAAGTCGTCTAGAAAGTCGTCCAACTGGACGACTTAGTTGACGACTTATATTTAAGTCGTCTGGAAAGTCTTCCAAATGGACGTACTAAGTCGTCCAGGTTGAAGACTTTCCAGACGACTTACTTACAAGTCTTCCAGTAGAAAAATTTCAAGCGGACCTGATTAGTCGCAGAAGGAGTTCGAGTACTCGTCATTGTGGTTATAGATCTGAAAAAATAAACGTGAAACGGTGAGAATGAGTAAATTGAAAGAGACAACGTTTTATGTTCATCTTTTCCACGAGTTTGATGACTTACCGGCGTTAGGGTTTACAGAGAAACGGCGCTACGGTTTACAGAGAAGAAGCGGCGGCGCTAGGGTTTAGAAGAAGCGGCGGCGCTAGGGTTTAGAAGAAACGGCGGTGCTAGCTAGTGTTTAGAGTAAGCGGCGGTGAGAACGTTGGTGAGCACGGTGGCGAGGGCGACGGTTTGTTCGGAAATAGTGGAAGCGGGGGCGCTAGGGTTTAGAGGAATCGGCGGCGCTAGGGTTAGAAGAAGCTGCGGCGACAACGGTGAGAATGAAGTGAGATAGATAGCCGACGTTGAGAACGATGGTTGTTCGGAAATAGTGGGAATTCGAATCGCCTTTGATATCGCCGGTGAGAGAGAACTGTTAGGGTTTCTGTTCGCGGAAAATGAAAAAAAAAAAAAAAATCACCTTATATATTGGGTAAATAATCCGGTTAGCTTTAAAAGTACATTGGTAAACTTTAAGGTTTGGTCCGGTTTAGACGACTTATTCTGGCTGATAATGTACATCAGACGACCTAATATTTAGTCGTCTGGGAACAGAAGACTAAATATTAAGTCGTCCAATACCCTAAAATGAACCCCTAAACTAAAATGACTAAATTAACTTACTAACCACGTTATAAAATCAAATTATACTTCAATAGTGTTTACTATACACAGAAATGAACACGCCTAGGTAATTTTAAAAAATTTCAAAAACAGTTATAATGCTTTCCAAAATCTAACCCTAAGAACACATACAATACTACAACATATGTTGATGAAACATAAACTAAAGAATATCATGACTCACTACTTTCACTCATCTGGGCTGAAAACAATTGAAATTTGTTATATATTAATTTATATCTCTTAAGACATATGTTAATTACATAATTCCAATTTTTCACTTATCAAAATATTTTTTACAAAATTTTTAAATTATGTTTAAGAATAACTGTCCAGACGACTTAACTTAAAGTCGTCTGGACGACTTATTTTCAAGTCGTCTGTTTACAGACGACTTGCGAGGGGTAGAAACGTAAAAAAAAATCCGTTTTTTTGTTTGTTCACAAGGAGATAGTTGTAATTTCAATAGCATTTTAGGTTACTTTTGCCTTTGACCCAAGTTGGGGTACTCTTTTGGGTTTGACTCCAAGTTTTGAGTCACAATTGGTAATTCTCCCCAAAATCAAATCATTACATAGTATAGAACAAAATTCACTTTAAAATCAATCATTGTTTAGGTTACTTAAAAGTAAACAAACACTATATAGCCTTATCAAACTACATATAATCCACATATTTATAAAGTAACTTTGGAAAAGTTATCATCCACATGCATATACCAGTTATAGATATGACATAAATGAGCCCTTTATTGGGTATAGTGTATGATAGACATATATTTCTTCAAAATAATTAATTTTCCACACTAACTATTACAAAAAGTTTAAAAATCAAACGTAGAGATTGTATTATCCGCAACCATACCAAAAAAAAGACATAACAAAAAAGGGCCGAAAGTGGTTTAGGCAACAAACCAACTCTAATTCTAACATCTTACGAAGTCTTTAAAAGACATAGCAAGCATTTTTTATCAACAAAACTAACACCTAAATTCAGATTTTCCATATTAAACAGAAAAGAGCAGTAGTAAATATTATCATCTTGAAAGGTTATATATGAGTAGATAATAAACGAGACCAGATATTACGACTGAAATTACCTCAAGCTACAATGCACAATATGTAGTGGAAAATGACCATTATTTAACAATCATTTATACAGTTTCTTTGAAACGTTGCCTTCACAGTAAACAAAGCTAAACTTTTTACATAAATATCTCTGCTAGAGAGTCAAGCACTTCCAAGTTTAACCACTATTATAGCAAATATACGGTTTTTGAAACCGAAATATAATTTTAGACGTAGAATATAGCCTACCTAAAAACCTAGAAGATTAGAGCACATATGAGAGCATGATTATCAGTGGGACAAAATTTGAGTCCCTCAGATTATTAAATTAGTATTAGTGATGTTAAAGACAAATGGAAGGACATTTGTAAATGTTTAGTTTATTGGTGGGACTTTGTTTAAGTTTTTAGGTAATTTTTTTAATATTTTGATGTTTTTTTGAAATAACTTTTAGTGAAGAAGATACATAACCAAGATGAAAGTTGTTTTTACAATGGAGTTAGAGCTGCTGAGCTTGTGCCTAGACCATGGTCTTTGCCTAACTGATTGTCTTGATGATCCTTATTTCGAATGGCTTAACTGGCCTCAAGCTTCTGTTCCATTCACTGAATGTCTTGATGATCCTTATTTCGAATGGCTTAAAAGGACATCATCTAAACAGAACCAAAACATCATCTAAACAGGACCACGCTTTGCTCAATCTGTATAGCTGAAAAAAAAAATAGAAACAAGAAGCGTTACTACATGTAACAAGAACAGAAATTACTTTCAGCTTTATCTTATTACACATGTTAATAAAGTTAAAAAAAAAACACACCTTGAGCACATTCTTCAACATTCAATGATGGTACACTACGGGGGGATACCACCCAACAACAGAATCAAACAACAAAGATCAATGAAACAATGTTAAGATACAACATCAAAAGTGCAGAGATATCGAACTTGTCAGGTGGAATTATCTGGTCTTGCGTTGGCTCTGTTCTCAGTCCATGGTGTAAGACATCCCCGAGCAACCTCCTTGCTTGACACCAATCCTCAAGCACATAGAAACCTAGCTATAAGCAAGAACGAAATAAAGAAACCTACAAGCAAAGAACAAAACAGCATGCTGGAAACAAAAGGAACACAAACTCATACCAGACATCAACCGAAGCAGTCGAACAATTAAAAGTTTTCATAGTAGAGTCTATTGATCAATCAAGCAGAAGTAGATAAACTAGACAAATCAAGAACCTTCTCAGTAGCAACATCAGGTGCACGAATCTGCTCAAGTTTTTGTTTAATTCACTAGCAAGTTTAAGTTTTTCATCTTCCATTCTCTTAACTCTTGTTTCTGCTTCCTGCATCATGTGTAAAAAGCACACCCCCACAATATATTAAACTCACCAAAAGTTTCAACTTTGAAACCAAATTGAAAGAAAGTGATAAACTCAATGAGCTTTGCTTGCTTGCTTGCCTGCCTCGACATGGCTTCTTGTGAACACGAACGCTCCTGTTCAGCGAGACGAGTCCTTGCTTGCTTCAAATCAGCAGACAAAGACACAACATTTCTTCTTAAACTCTGCTTCTTCTCACTCAGATCCTTCAACAGAGGATCATCTTCTGCCATTTTTTTTTCTGGATTGAACGAAGATCACGTGAGCCTTGTTTGCCAAATCTCGGATGATAATTAAGAATGTGAAATCAAATCTGTCCACAAGAATTAAACAACCCGTGAGTCCGATCAGTCCTCCCGTCACCATTGACGGTCCCTTGATCCCTGGCTTGATCCATACACATCATCAAAATCCAAATACACCGACCAGGACGCACTCCAACTAGATTAATTAACCATGAAAAAGGCAAAAGTGATAGAGAAGGATCAGATAGGTAGCCAACGGTGACGGAAACGCCGGTGAAGGTGGTGCTCGGTAACGAAGAAGAAGAAGAAGAAGAAAAAATCTAAAAAAAGCGTAGAGAGAGATCGAGAGAGAGAGACACGTGGCAAAGAAGGACGCGTTAAGGACGTTTCTTATTTAGTTAACGTCCTTCCTTAATTTCGTTTTTTTTTATTTAATTTTATCTGCTTTAATGCTAAGAACCGTCGAATTGAGACCGATAATGATGGTCTGATGCATACCTGCAAAAGAGATGAGCACCTATGATGCATTCTTACCCTTTTTTTACATCAATCATTAAAAGAACATAATAGAGAAATTAAGAATGATCTGTTGCACATGCTAAATAAATACACCAATGATTGATGGTTCAATAGATTTCCAAAACCATCAACTCTGTACGACTAAGGATAAACACTAGCACCACAACAAATCTATTTTTTGTTCAGTGTACATTAAAAACTCATGTAAATAGCACTTAGATAATATATTACAATAATCATAAGTATATATAAACAATGAAGCAGAATGGCATAATTTCTCTGACATACAAATTTAACTATAACATTGTAAAGACATGATACATGATGCAGAATTCGAGGATATATGCTGAATGCAGCTATGCAGAATGCAAACATCAGAATGCAGAACTGTAAGGAAATGATGCTAAATCCAGAACTGTAAATACATGATGCAGAAAGCAGAACTGTAAAGTCATGATGCTGAATGCAAAAATCAGAATGCAGAGTGCAGAATCCAGAACTGTAAAGACATGATGTAGAATGCAAAATGTAGGACATTCATACAACAACCAAAATTAAATTATAAAATTAAATATGATCACGAAAGGTTAGTGGGTGACCATAAATAAAAAGTTTCTCAGACATATAAACCACAGAAGTCTCACATAGCTACAAAAATATATATCTACGTGAGACTCAACTAATTCAAAGAGATGTACTACCTGTCGCAGAAGTGTGCTACACTTGCAATCTCCTCAGACCTCCTAAAGCTTAACCTGAAAGAAAAAAAATCAAATTAATTAGTTTTTACCATGTTCCTTCCTGTGCCTAAATCTAAGATCGGGTTTTCATATTTGAACAGTCTCTGTGTCGCTATATAGTACATGTGGTACATTAAAGAATCACATATGATTTGTAGTATTTTGAAGTTGTTGGTCGTTTTTTCATTCAACAAACCACTTCAAATCTTTGTAGTAGAGAGATGATTATTTCTTTTCCATAAGACGTACCTGTCACATAAGTCTGCTACATTTGCAATCTCCTCAGACCTCCTAAAGCACAAACCTGAAAGAAAAAAAATCAAATCAATTAGTCTTTACTTACATGACTGGATATTTGAAGACTTTGTAACCATTTGGTCGTATTATTCCCATCCAAATGGTTCTCGGTTCACATTTTCTTTATCTAAGCCACATTCTAGAATCAAACCCATGGGTAGTTTTTTTTTCATTCGACAAGTCTATGAAACCCATGTGTAGTCTCTGACTTGAGACTTTCTTAAAACATTGGTTTGTTATACTCGTGGTTTGTTATTCCCATCCAAAGTAAACTGACATGTCTTATACATCTTGGTCTAAAGACTTGTAAGCCGTGGGTTTTTTTAATACTGGCATGCCTTATACGTCTTTGTTTAAGACTTTTAAACCGTGGGTCTTTTTAACTGACATGCCTATATCTAAGCCGTGGGCAGTGAAATAAGGATTTGTTTTTGATATGCAGTCTTTGTCTAAAGACTTGTAAGCCGTGGGTAGTAAATACTTTTAAGCCGTGAGCCAATTAACATGACATGTCTTATGCCTTTGTCTAAAGACTTGTAAACCGTGGGTAGTAAATACTTTTAAGCCGTGGGTCTATTAACATGACCTGTCTTATGCCTTTGTCTAAAGACTTGTAAGCTGTGGTCTTTTAACTGACATGTCTTGTCTATGTAAGCCGCGGGCAGTAGTAAATAAGGATCTGTTTTTTATTTCTCATGTCTTTTGTCTCAAAGACTTTCTTAAACCCTTAATCGTTAGTTGTATGTAAGCCGTATGTAAGCCGTGGGTCTTTTCAACTGACATATCTTGTACGTCTGTCTTTGTATAAGACTTATGTGTAAGCCATGGGCAGTGAAATAAGGATCTGTTGTTTTTGATATGCAGTCTTTGTCTAGAGACTTGTAAGCCGTGGGTAGTAAAAACTTCTAAGCCGTGAGTCTATTAACATGACATGTCTTATGCCTTTGTCTAAAGACTTGTAAGCTGTGGATGTTTTAACTGACATGTCTTGTTTGTGTAAGCCGTGGGTTGTAGTGAAATATGGATCTGTTTTTGATTTCTAAGTCTTTTGTCTTAAAGACTTGTAAGCCGTGGGTACTAAACACTCTTAAGCCGTAGGTCTTTTAACATGACATGTCTCATACATGTCTTTTCTATGTAAGCCGTGGGTAGTAGTAAAACAAGGATCTGTTTTTGATTTCTCATGTCTTTTGTCTCAAAGACTTTGTCAAACCCTTTGATTCGTTATACTCCCATTCCATCCAAATAGATTTTCTCTAAGCTGTGGGTAAGTAAAATATGGATCCGTTTTTGATGTTAGTCTTTTGTCTTAAAGACTTCTTAAACCATTGGTGGTTATAATCCATTCCATTCAAATAATCAAAAACAGGATCTTCAAGCCGTGGGTAACTAAAATAAGTATCTGTTTTTGATTTTAGTCTTTTGTCTTAAAGACTTCCATTCAAATAATCAAAAACAGGATCTTCTCAAGCCGTGGGTAACTAAAATAAGCATCTGTTTTTGATTTAGTCTTTTGTCTTGAAGACTTTCTTAACTGGTTATAATCATCATTCCATCCAAACAATCAAAAACAGATCTTTCTCAAGCCGTGGGTTAGTAGTAATGTCTCTTCTTGTCTTAAAGAAACTTATTTAAGCCGTGTGTAATAAGTTTCCTTTAGGGGCAGCAAAGGGACAATCAAGCCGTGGGTGTAATATAATAAGAATCTGTTTTTGATTTCTCAAGTTTTTTGTCTTAAAGACTTTCTTAACCACTTATAATCCATTCCATCCAAATAATCAAAAACAGATCTTTCTTAAGCCGTGGGTAAGTAAAAAAAAGGAAATGTTTTTGATTTTAGTCTTTTGTCTTAAAGACTTTCTTAACCATTGCTCATTGGTTGTTATAATCTCATCCATCCAAATAATCAAAAACAGATCCTTCCTTCTTAAGCCGTGGGTTATAAAGTCTCTTCTTGTCTTAAAAGACTTTTTAAAGCAGTGGGTGATAAGTTTCCTTTAGGGGCAACAAAAGGACAATGTTCCCAAAATCAGAATCTGACAGAACACTCTATTAGATTAGTGTCTGTGTAAGATTTTTTGAGGGTTTGAAGTGGAAAACCAAAACATCAAAACAAAATAAAAAACAATCGGTCTTAGAGTTTGAAAAAAAAACCATAAAATAAAAGGTTTTCTGAAATCTTCTTGTTGTTGAACTCAAAATCATCTCAAAACTGAATGGAAATCTGTAGAGCATAGAAAGAGTCGTTTACCTTAATGACATGTTATTCACACGGAGTCACTGCAAAGTCATTCTGCTATAAAACCAGTGTATGTTGTTGTTTGCCTTTCAGCTCTTCCATCTCTCTCTCTCGTCACACTGTTTGGTGTGAAGCTAACTGAAACAGTAGGAAGATACTGTTACATCTGCTGAGTATAATCAAGACTAAAGTAGCAACAAGGCCCAAAGGGTATAGAGGCCTCGGAGGATTTAGCCAAGAAGTAAGGTTGGTTCTTACCTTGGCATACTTCTAGAAGAATAAGACGAGCTTGAATAATGACGTGTCCAAGGAGGGAGGGAGCAAAGTCACGTGGTGTGTTGGGTCATGAATATTGTGTGAAAACTGCACACTCTCGTTTGAGAGGAAGGAAAGATTATCTAGAGATTAGATCACAAGAGGGGGAGGTGAGGGACTCCATTAATAATTCTCTCAAGGTTGTAGAGCATAGAAAGAGTTATTTACCTTAATGACATGTTTTTTCACAGCAAAAACATTCTGCTATAGAAACTCATGTACTGTATGTTGTTGTTTCGCCTTTCAGCTCTTCAATCTCTCTCTCACTCTCTCTCGTCACACTGTGAAGCTAACTGAAACAGTAGTAAGAATGTAAGATACATCACAACCACAAACAGTAGTAAGCTTAGAAACTAACTAATGACAAGAATAAGAATTTGAGAGGTTAAACAAAAACATTGAGGAGAAAACAGAAAGCTAATGAAAAGAGTAAAACAGGGTTTTTCCAATCGATTCTTCACAGAGTTCAGTACCAAACCAAACAGGTCGGATCCAATCTGAATCAATCGAACTACAAAGGAACAAGATAATCAATCGATTCACACGAAACCCTTACATAGAGCGAGAAACCCCCAATCGGGACCCAATCTAAAGAGAAGGAAACCCTAAATCAAAATTGCGATCGAACTATAAAGGAACAAGATAATCAATCGAACTATATATATATAAATCGAAACCCTAACAAAGATCGAGAACTCCCAAACCCAATCGGGACAGAATCTAAAGAGAACGAAACTCTAAAAACAAAATTTCAATCAAAAATCCTCAAAGATTTACACAGAGAGAGAGAGAGAGAGAGAGAGAGAGAGAGAGAGAGAGAGAGAGAGATCGAAACACTTACTATTGTATTAATGAATTGGATCTGTTTCTGAAAAGCTTGGAAGAGTCGAAACACTTACGAACCAAGGTTGAGAGTTCTTCAAAGTTTTTTTTTTCTGATTCGAGAAAAAATGTTTTCTCTTTCATGCGTTGTTAGCGTTTCGCTAACGGTTATATTTCAATTTCAACACGCGATTAACGGTTTAATTATATTCTAAATTTGTGTCCATTTTTTCTGAAATCAAACCGGTCTTGCATACCACTTAAACCGAACCGATTCTTTGTCCACGTGTCTAACTATTACGCTTTTCCATGTCTCTGTTGTTTGGCAGTTTTCAATTTTTTCTTTTTTTTCTTTTGTAACTCAAAATGGAGGTAACAACCATGTTTTGCCAAAAAAAAAGTTATTGTTGTATGAACTAAATTTTATTTATTTTCTCCTTTAGATACAACCACATCAAAAAATCTTATTCACTAAATTTTACATGAAAACTTCTACAACTACATTGTAACCAATCATTTTCGTTTTACATATTTATCAATTTTCAGAGAAATTTTATACTTATTTAAGAAGTTTTTTTTAACTCAAATTCAAAAAGATATGATACACATTGATAAGGATTTTCTTAATGTATTTAAAAACATCTCGAATATATATGGTACTTTTAAGTTGGTTTAAATAATATATATGGCACTTTTAAGTTGGTTTAAATAATTGATAATATATATAAATAGTCATCTGTAAATACCTAAAATAGTTAAAGTATACTTAAACACCAAAATATTTAAAATAATTATTTATCATCTATCCAAATATTTAAATCAAACCAATTTATATGTTAAGTTTAGTTATTCTGACATATATTATTCAAATTTATGTGTATTATATTATTTATTTATTTTTTTGAGAAATTTAAAATATATAATGAGTTTTAAAATAGTTTAAATGGTTTATCCGAATCCGAACGAACCCGCAAAGATCCGAATCGAATCTGAACCGATATTTAAAAATATCCGAATGAGACTGAAATATTTGATCCCGGGAACCCGAAACCCAAACAGACCCGAACCCGAATGGGTATCCGAACGCCCACCCCGAATGCACGATCTATTAAGATAAGACCTGCGCCTTGCGGTTTTTAAGCCATTTTGTCAACAAATTTAAAATAGAAAGATATCATGATTAAAATAGTTACAAAATGTTTTTATTATTAGATTTAATCAAATAAATGTTAATTTTATACATATATTAGGATAAGACATGCGCCTTGCGCAGGGTAAAATATTTCTTACAAAAATTATGTTTTAATATTGTAAAATCCAATGATTTCTGAATACATGAGTTCTTGTGGTTAAAATATATTTGGTATTTATTTTTTTCAATATAGAATAATTATAAACTAATTATAAATATTTGGTACGCATAGAAAAAATATAGAAGCCCAAATCAAACAATTAAAATGTGATATCATTGATACTCCTATAATCATAGATTAAGAGTTTTGAAAAAACAAATTGATGGTATTTCTATGGGAAAACTCAACCGTGTATATATAGTAGGCACAAATAGATTTTTGGATTTTTTTGAAAATTAAAATAATTAGCATTAATTATCTCGAAACCATATTTTAGTGTGATACATTGAACCATTATTTATGTAAATTTTCAATAACTACCACAAACATATTTGGCAAGTTGTTTTTGATGGTCAAAATTATAGACTTGGTAACAAAGTATATTATTATCTTAAATTAAATTTACCATATATAACTTCTTCAATATTTTGTATCAAATTATGGTGGACAAGTTTCTTATTTATTTAAACAGCCTGGTATAAAGAAAATTTAAACTTATCAAAAGAGCTTGATTCTAAAATTGTGTATCACGAAAATTTGGTTCAATTTTTTTAGAATTTTCTTTTGTCTTCTAACGATAATAATGCCGACAGTTTACATTGATCTTCCTTCGGCTCAATTGAAATTAAAAAAAAAACATTTGAGTGTAACCAAATTTTTTTTATAATATAAAATATATATTACTTAAATTTCAAAATTTCTACAATTTTTCAGAAAAAAAAATTATTCGTAAAATCCTTAATTTCTTATATATCTAAAAAATTTATAAACATTGTTTAGTATAATTTGAAACTAAACATTTTAGCTGCATAATATTCTTAAAACTAAACATAAAAGAATTAAGGAAACCTACAGGCATATAATTTGAAAAAAAAAAACCTGTGAATTAGAAAGGTAAAGCTGCATAAATTTTTCCATACGCAAAAAGAGCTCAACTTCGATTCTTAGTCTCTCGCTTCAAAATGCTATGGTTGAAATCCTGGAAACCATTAGACGGATTGTTATAAGACAATAAAACACAACAACATGTACACGAATTATAGCATAATAAAAGTAATGAAAACCTTATATAAACACACCAACATGTACACGATTTGTTTTGCGGAATGGCTTACCTCCACTATCCTTATATATACTAGAGATTTTGCCCGGGTTACGCCCGGGTTATTAAATAATGTTGTATTTAATAAATATATTACAATATATTACTTCTATATCATAAAAATATAAATAGTAAATTGAATTAGTAATGAGTAAAACTTTTAATTTATTTATTTTTCTATCTAAAATATGTATAGGATGGTGAGCAAATGTAAAATGAATAAATAATTTGTTAAACTTTAGTTATTATAAAAAAAAACATTTGTTACATATTTAGGTTATAAAAAATATTATTAATCTCCACATCACATATTTATTTGTTATTTAATATTTTATAGTATATTTTGTTATGATTATAATCTATTTTTTAAAATTATAATAAGTAAAGCTAACTTAAATACTTATTTCTTTAAATAACACTACTTAATGTTGTATGTGTTAATACACTGAAAATTCTATGAAAATATTATTATTACTATATTTTTTCCAGCAATTATTATTACTATATTATTCGTTTAGTTATAAACAATAAATTATCTTACAATCTATCTATAGTTGAAATATTATTCTGGATTAAAATCAGTGTAAAATGATAATGAAAATATTCTCAATAGATATTCATAATTTATTTAACTTTTATTATTATATATTAGTTGGTTTTAAAATTACTATTTTTAAAAATACAATCAGGTTATTACATTGTTATTAAAAATGAATTTTTATATAATAATTAGTGGAATTTTGAATATATTTTTTTGTCATCTACAAAAACAGACTCATAGAGACTTTGTAAACCAAACTGGTAACTTTGAATCCATTGAATTTTGAATATATTTTCAGTCCAAAACTATGATCCAAAAACATTATTTTCTTATTATTTTTCATTTCCCGTGAAAACATTCTAGAATCTTGTACTAATATTACAAATGAGAATATAAATGATTTTTAATTCAATATAGCCTTATTATTAATTTCCATTAAAAATATTTAGTGATTTAGACTATTATTTTTTTTTCTTACTTGGAGTCTTTAATATTTGTTTTGTTAAACTTCATACATTATTTTGATTTTTTAATCTTTCCTTATTTTTTTGAACAGAAATTTTAAAACGTTTGTTGGCCGTTATTGTTTAAGTATTAGTTTGTCTCCTATAATTGTTTCCTCAAATTTCCTTAATAGCATTTTCCAAGAAAGATGGAGCTCTAGCGACAACCTTCAGAGAAAGTAAAACTGGTCTTACAAAGACGATTAATCTTGTAGGTGTCTTTAGAGAGGACGCCAAAGCTCATCAACTGATTTTCTTTTTATCTTGTGTGGTTCAGTGGTACTTTCTTTCTAATTCTCTCTGTTAGAGTCTACGTCTTTCTTTTGTTAGTTTCTTTGCGATTGTTTAAATATCTAAAATAAAGATTGCACATTTGGATCAAAGATGTAATTCCGGTGAAATGCCAAGTAATGGAAAGAGTACAAAGAACTCTATAATAAACTAACATGGTGAAATTGAGACAATACAGAAGCATATACTTTGTCATGATAATAATATGATCATGTTCTGCATATTACAATTCCAAACTGTATCACAAGTAATTTGTCAACATGATTTACTCACTGAGCTAATTTGTGTCTCTTTGTCCTCTCTAGCGCATCCAAAGTCTTGGTTCTTCTTTACCTTCTTTACCAGTCATACTCTCTCTTTCTGGCAGGTCCTCTAAACCTTGGTTTAAAATGGCTAGTGGCGACCCCCTTGTGACGAAGTGGCCGACTGTCGCCTAGCGCCATGGCGACCGTAAGCGAGCGCCATGTGTATGCTCTGACAAAAACTAATCAAAACTCTATATACTTGTATCAAAAGCTCTATCCACTGATGTTACAATCTAATGGTCTCGAAAAAACTTATATAAAAACCAAATCTAAAAGTTCAAACTTCAAACATCATTACCAACTTAATGACAAAACACCAACTAAATGAAAACACAAATTCCTAAAACTCTAATACTCAGGATCTGAATCATTCTCTAACTCTTTAGTGGAAAAGAAATTAGAATTAGGGTTTGCATCATGGACTTCTTTATGAGCAATCTCTACTTTGTTTTCTCGAACACACATCACACACTCTTCAGGAGTTCAGTACCTTCCACATTCCCTGAGACCTGCTCACAAACCCCAGTTTTCTTGCACCATCTTTTGATGCAACTGTGGTAGACATCGGGGACATGAGCTGCCTCTGCTAACCTGCTTTATTCAGCTAGTATTTTGCCTCCTCCACATCTACCATCCTGTCTTTTTTGCATCGTTTTCTCTAGCGGAATGAATTGATACATATAGAAAGCATCTTCAAAGTACTTATTTTTCCATAATTCAGAATGATCTGAGCTGTTGCTATCCTAAAAGCCAATATCTTCTCATAGACTGTTCTCGCAAGTATAAATAAAGACGATAGAGAATCAGAAAGGAGCTAATCATTATAAGAAAAAAAAAACATGAGAAGCAAAAAGAAAAAAAATAAGAAAGAGAAAAACATATAGGTAAGAGCAACCTGCCAAGCATAAAAGAATGTTGATAGAACATGGAAAATTTGTACTATAATTCTATGATGAGGATTCAGACAATAATTATGTACATAGAAGTGAATCAAACGGAACAGTAATACCGACTCTGATGGACCTGCTGAGATGTCGCTGAGATACAGGGAAAAGTGGAGACTTGCCGGAAATTTGAACAGGTTTCATGGCCATGATTGATGTTGTCGAATAAAGGATGAAGAATATGGTTCAATGTAGGTTCTACGAAAGAGTTTATATAAGAGGAAACAAAGGGAGGTGGAAGGATAATATCTTTTTAAGATAAGAGTAAAGAAAGGAATTGAATGAGTGAGAGTTGATGGTGATTAATACACGGAAACGACGGAAACGATAAAATTGCAGTGAAACGGAGATTTTGAACGATGAAGGTGAAGTGGAGAAGTCGGTGACGATTGTTAGGGGCTGAGAGATGCACTCTATCAAAAATGGGCCGTTTTTATCTTTTTGCCAGACCACATTAGTTGGCCCACTCGATTTGGGATCAAGCCCGTCTGACGTGGCGATAATCTCTTTTCTTATTGGATGAGTTTATTTGAGGACGTGGACACCTTCAGAGTGCTTTATTAGTCCCTTTTAGTATAGTTCTGATTTTTAGATCTTCCGTACCAAGTTTAAATTTCCGTAAATATTATGCAATTAATACCCGATATTGCGAACATCATAATTGCCAATCATGGAATGACAGCATAATTGCTTATTTTGGAAATGAATGAATGATAAAATGAAGAGTAATTCTTGGGTTCATTCCTTAGGGTGAACCTATCCACCAATAGGAGTTCACCATTTTGTATTTAATATCTTTTGAAAAAGGAAACAAAATATTGTCTTATTTTTTAAACTAAAAGATAAAAATAAATAAAAATAATATTAGTTGGAAACAAAAAAAACTTTAAAAAAAATAATTTTAATGCCATCAACAAAACACTAAACCCTAAATACTAATCCCTAAACCCTAAATGTTATATCCTAAACCCTTGGGTAAATCTTAAACCTTTGGATAAATCTTAAATTCTAGGGTTTATGATTTATCCAAAGGTTTAAGATTTACCCAGGGGTTTAGGATATAATATTTAGAGTTTAGTGTTTTGCTAACGGTACTAAAATTACTTTTAAAAAATCAAGAATTTAGAATTTGTCCAAGGATTTAGGGTTTACCCAATGGTTTAGGGTTTAGGATTTAAGGTTTAAGGTTTAGCATTTTGCTGATGGTATTAAAAGTTTTAAAAAAAAAAAAAAATTTCAACTACTATTATTTTTTATTTTAATTTTTGAGTTTTTATCTTTTAATTTAAAAAAAAAATATATAACTTGCCAATATTTTATTTTATTTTTAAAAAGATATATAATATAAAATGGTGAACTCCTATTGGTGGGTGAAGGTTGACTCTAGGGAGTAGGCGTGGGCATTCGGGGTCCCAATCGGATTTCGGTTTTATCCAATCGGATTTCGGTTTTTCGGGTTTATCAAAATCAGCCCCATTCGGATTATTTAAAAGTTCGGTTCGGGACCGGTCCGGATTCTATCGGATTCGGGTTGGGGTTAGTAAATCTTCAAAGAACCGGTACAATCCAATGTACTTTCGGGTTCGGGTCCCAATCGGTTCTTCGGTTTAAAAATATCTGTTTTGTACCTACTTTGTAACCAAAACATAAGTAAAATTGGTTTGTTTTGGTTTTGAATACCTAATTTGTACTTTTTGTAACCAAAACATAAATAAAATCGATTAAAAATAAGAAAGGAAAATCAAAATTAAAGTCACTAAATTAAAGGCACTAAATTAATACACGAAATTAAATTCACTAAGTTTAGGTTGCTATAAATGGATTGTTCAGAAATTGAATGCGAAGACGAAAGTTGGAATTTGACGATGAAAGTATAGTATATAAACCGATTATTCACATATATCACAATGGCATTCGAATATAATTATTCCAGTGAATTGAGGGTGAGCCTAAAAATAGGCTGAGAGTGAATATGGTGCCGCCACGTCAGCATGGCACACATGTAAATAACTTACAAAAAGAAGATTACTCTCCAAATTTGCTCCTTGATTAATAAGAAGGAGATTATACATTTTTCTAATGTTAACCCGTCATACCAATGTATTAGATTTATCAATTTAATACAATTTTATTATATTTAGCTGAATATAATAAATTTCTTTTAATATGATTAATTATGATAATATAATAGATAAAATATAATATGATTTTTTATTTTCATTTTATAAATGATAACTAAATTTATTAATGTATAATATTATTTCAAACTAATTTCGAAATTATTGAAATTATTTAAATATAATTTAGAAAATGAAGATCTTGTAAAAATCTTTTAAAACAAATTTGTTAGAATTTTTAAATAAATATATCTACATTTAAAATGAAAAAACAATATCAAAAGATATTATGATTAAAGTATTTTAAAGATTATATATATTATTATTAGTCTTACTAAAATACATTTAATAAAATTTCTAAATGATAGTCCAAATTAAAAAAAAATCACACATGAAAAAAATCATGACTACTGTTTTGATATATTTAAAATGAAAAAATATCAAAAGATATTATGATTAAAGTATTTTAAAGATTATATATATTATTATTAGTCTTACTAAAATACATTTAATAAAATTTCTAAATGATTGTCCAAATTAAAAAATCACACATGAAAAAAGTCATGATTTCTGTTTTAATATATAAGATATAAATTATTTTCTTTTTACCAAAAAAAAAGAAGAAAAAGTAAAATAGAAATTCGAAGTTGGTGGATCGAGTCATGCAGATCTTATTACATAAAGCTTGGTTATTCAAAGTTGCTAATTAACATGATTGTGCTATGTGTCAAATTTTTTAAGATTGTTACATGTGTCAAAAATATGATACAATTCGTTTTTAAAGGATTTAAAAGAGATTAAGAGAAAAGAAAATTCTTATTACAAAAATAATCTTTTAAAGTTCAACTTATGAATTAGTATTTTTAGAAAAGGAAAATTTACAAAATTACCATATTTATATTATATATTGTTAAGAATATTTGATAGTAATTTTAATTTTTTTATTGCGACATGTGTCAATAAATTTTCAGGATTGTGACATGTGTCAAAATATGATACAACTAGGTGATTTTTTCGTGCTCATGCACGGGTATAAATATTTATAAAGTAAATACATTATAATATTTTATTTACATTATGATAGTTTATTAGTATCTTTTAAATTTATTTAATTATTCTGTTATTTATATTGTAATCAATATGCATGGTTTGTTTTAAATAACTTTGTGTTATTTTAATTAGATTATAATTTTGGATATATAATATCTCGACTGTTTGATTATTATTTGGATATATTAGATAACATTTACTTTTTACGATTCAACTAAGATATTTTGTTATACCGATTAAAATTTTGATTAATTTGTTATTTTTTTATAGTTTGATTCTTGCGTTAAATTTGTGTATATATATATATATTTAGTAGGATTATGTATAATTTAATATATGTTGTTTTGAAAATCAAATAGTAAAAGTAAACTAAAGTGTTGATCGGTTCAAAATTACACCTTAATTGTAATAGTTAGTTAATATATTTGTAGTATTATTTGAGAATTTCATATTTATTTTGTAAAATATTGAGAATAAATGAGAATATATTATTTTATTTAATGTTTGACTTTGTGTACAATAATTTGGATAGGTCTAGTTATTCATTTGTGGGTATATTGTGTTACATATTTCCGTCAAATTCAAGTATAACTATTTCTAATCTTATTCAACCAAATCATATTCATTGTATTTATTGCATTGGTTTGGTTTTCATCTTAGCTGTGTATATATATTTATGAATTGGCTATTTGTAAATAGCCTATGACTATGTTAATTTTATAGTACTTGGTAATTTAGAATATGATAATTATCACAAATAAAATTATAAAAATAAAATGATGATAGGTACGAAATTGGATAAAAATATAATTGATACATTCGAAAAAGGAATATTAATTCTTTATTTTAATATCAAGATTATTTTTCTAAAATTTCCTATTTATGAAATCAAATTATATATCAAAATTATTTTCGGTTTAAGTTTATAAATATTTTCTTTATCATACATGTTATTTGAAAAAATATAAAAGGGAACATAAAAAGATTAAATTAAATTTTATTCATTAAAGATATCTTAGTTTATGCTATTTAAATTATTTTGAAATAATATGAGAAATATATTGATTTAAATAAAATGCTTAATACTTTAAAAATATATATTATATTGTTAAGATTATTTTTAAAAAGGGAAGATTATTTTTTTTACTTTATAATCAAGATTATTTTGTGAAATTTCCTTATTATGAATAACACTATATATAAAAGATATTTTCATTTTTAAATTTATAATTTTTCTTTATATATAGGTTATTTGAAGAAAAAATAAAAAGGAAACCTAAATAGAAAAGGAAAATAAAATAAAATAAATGTTTAATAACGATAATTAGATATATTTGATTCATTAAGGGTATCATCGTAATCAACCACCGTTAGAGTTAACGTGAGCACGACACGTAGGAAACTGACTTCTCAAATAATATTATAGAGATTCTTTTTAAGGATTTAAAAGAGATTAAGAAAAAAAAAATTCATTAAGAAAATAGTCTTTTAAAGTTATATTTTATGATCGTATTTTTAAAAAAGGAAAGTTACAAATTTATCATTTTTAGTATTTTACATTATATATATTTAAATATATCTGATAGTAATTTTTATTTTATTTTTAAATCTAAACAATAAAGTAAATTTAAAATTCTATTTTAAAGTAGTTATTTCTTTGTTAATATTTTTTTTAATTGTGACATGTGTAAAAAACGATACAATTCTCTTTTCTTTATGATTTAAAAGAGGTTTAGAAAAGAAATAATTACAAAATAGTCTTTTATGGTTCTTTCTAGGATTCTATAAAAATTACTATTATATTGTTTTTTACAATTACATATTGTTAAAAAAAATGATCGTAATTTCCTTTTTTAAGCCTAAACAAAAGAAATAAAAATTGTAAAAAGCTATTTGAAAATATTTTTAAAAAGTTTTTTAAAAAATTTTGTTTTTAAAGATATTAAAGAAACAAAATTATAAAAGATAAATATTAACTTTCAAGAACAAATATTAAACAAAACCAAATTATAAAATCCAACAAGTACAATAAGTGATTTAATAAAAACTAACTATTAAATAAATAATATTCCTTTTTTAAAGTCTAAACAAAAGAAGTTATAAAAGTACTCTTATTAATGTCTTATAATCCACTAACTTTCCTTTTTAATATATAATTGTATGTTAAACAATTATGACAAAAAAGCTACAAATATTTCACATCTATATTTAGGTTTAATTTCCACATATTATTTTTACAAAACACAATAGTATTTATGTGAAACATATTACATGAGTATTTTCTTTAAATTTTACAACTCAATTTTTTTAATCATCGTTGTTACATCTTATGATGCTAACATTTTTTTTTAATTATGAGGTTGTGGTTGTACATGAGTATGTGTGAATATGATAAATATGTGTTTGTACATATAAGACAAATATATAATTGACTAAACATAATTTTTTTTTTATAAAAACCAATTTATGTGTATAAATCTTAAAGAAAAACTAATTATAAGATAATTAATTTCCCTTTTCTGAAATTCTAAATAAAATAAAAATGTAAAATTAATTTTATTTTCTTATAACTAACTAACTTTCATTTTTAATAATTATTTGTTAAAATTTATAAATGAAAAATAACTTCAAATATTTCACTCGATATCACTGTAACATGTGTCGATTAAAAAAATAGATTGTGAATGTATCAATAAAAGCTGTCATTACTTTTTTTTTAACGTCTGAATAACGATTATTATCTGTCATTACTTTAAAAATGTAAAAATATTAGTTATATTTAAAAAACAAATTTTGAAAATGGCAACTTTTAAAAATGGCAAAATAGTTAATATTAACTTGAAATAATTATTTCATAGTAATTTTATTTTTCTAAATCCTAGACAAATATAATTGTAAATTTTTATGTAATACTAATTTCTTTTCCTTAAATCCTTAAACACTGTAAAAAAATATTTGATAGTTGTTTTCCTTTTTTCTTACAACAAAATCCTAAACAAAAGAGATTTGTATCATACTTTTACGTCATAACCAAAAGAGATTTGTAAAAACTTATTTGATAAAAATATTAATAGAGAATTTGATGATGGACATGATACTTAAAATTATTAATTTAAAAAAGAAGTGTAAATTAGTACTGATAGAAATTGTAAAAAGACTAATTTTAAAATTATTTATTAGTAACTAGAAATAATTATTTTATAGCAATTTATTTATTTCTAAAATTCTAAAGAGAAGATAATTGTATAAGGTTATATAACAGTAATTTTCTATTTCTAAAATCCTAATCAAAAATGTAAAGGAGTATTTAATATTATTTTTTATTGTAAATAAAGAGGATATTTATAAAATAGAACATTTTCCGTTTTTAAAAAAAAATCTAGCAAAATAAAATTTTAAAAACTTATTTAATAAAACATTAGATTAGTACATAAGAAAATGTATAATGTTATCATTTACTTGATTGACGTTATTCGACTTTCAATTTTTCTTATTTTTCATTCTAAAGAGAAGATAATTGTATAAGGTTATATAACAGTAATTTTCTATTTCTAAAATCCTAATCAAAAATGAAAAGGAGTATTTAATATTATTTTTTATTGTAAATAAAAAGGATATATATATATATATATATATATATATACTTAGATATTTGAAAAAAATATACTGTTATTTTTTTATTGTAAAAAAACTAACTATGTATGTAAAGGATATTTGAAAAAAAATATACTTAGATATATATATATATATATATATATATATATATATATATATATATATATATATATAGTTTTGAATTGGTTTAAATAATTTAAAATATATATAAATAGTCAAATGTAAATATTTAAAATAGTTAAAGTATATTTAAACACCAAAAATACTTAAAATAATTATTGATTTTCTATCCAAATATTTAAATCAAACCAATTTATATGTTAAGTTTAGGTATTCTGATATATTTTATTAAAATTTATATGTAATATATTATTTTGAGAAATTTAAAGTATATAATGAATTTTAAAAATAATTTAAATGATTTATCTGAATCCGAACGAACCCGCAAAGATCTGAATTGAATCCAAACCAAAATTTAGAAATATCCGAATGTGACTGAAATTTCTTTGACCCCGGAAACCCGAAACCCAAACAGAGCCGAACCAGATACGAATGGGTATTCGAAAGCCCACCCCATATTTACAATCTATTTTTTCTTTAAAAACAGAACAAACATATAACTAATAGTATTTTATATGTACTATCATATAAATAATCACATATATTATATTTTTAAAGTTTAGTGTGAAATATAAAAACCATAATTTAAGTTGGTATATGAAATTTGACTATGTATTGTATTTTCTTATATATATTGAAAAAAAAAATTAATAATGGTTATTGGAAAATATTTTAGTAATTTTTTTTTTTTAATATGTATATTTTGAATCAGTTTTTGATATAAATCAACTTTAAATTATTATTTTGATTTGAAATATATATATATATTTTTTTAAAAAAAATATTGTTTATGATTATTTTAGACAAATGATATTTTTAGATAATTAGATTAGCTCATTTTCGTATATTTTAAAGTTGACTCAAATAGATTATTTCTCATAATATAGTAGATTTCTAATTTTTCTTAATAACATAAATTTATTCTTTTTAAAAAATATGTTATCTATGTTTCCAAATAATACTATATCTTTTTAAGACTGCTATTTATGTTTCCAAACAAACATATTTCTTTTTAAACTGTTGTCCATGTTTTCAAACAAATTTCTTTTTAAAATTATTATACATGTTTCTAAACATACTTAATTTGTACTTTACTTTTAATAATATAGATAGATATAGTAAGATTAATTAAAAATGGACTCGGAAAAAGATTGGGTCTAATGGGTTCCAATGATATGTGTGTCTAATGGGTTCCAATGATATGTGTGTCTAAAGTTTAACTCTGGGCTTAGCCCATTTTACTCTGGCCAGGGCCTGTATGGTTTTTCTTTTTTTCTGCATTTATATATGAAAGCCTGTTCTTCAAAAAAAAAAAAAAATGGACTCGGAAAAAGATTAGGCCTAAATTTTGTGTTAAGGTTAAGTCCAATATCCCATTAGTTTAATGTTCTGGTCCATTTAGTAATATAACTAATTGACACAAAGCAATGCGGGTGGACTATGTAATGTTCCGTCCGGTTTTGTTTCGAGACAAAAAAAGTAAGGTAGGTCAAATTTAAATTGCTGGTTTATTAATCATATGAAACGACACTGTATTATTTCAGTGGCATTCTTTGTAAATATTAAGGAAAAAATAGGGTTAAGTATTAATTGTACTTCAGTTTTAATAGATTAGACTAGATTTTGACCCGCACGCCCGTGCGGATATTTATATTTATTTTTATTTCAAAATAGTTACGGTATTTGTTTTTATTATTAGTATATATATATTTTAATGTTTACCGTATAAATAATTATGTATTATTATATTTTTAAATGTATCGTGAGAAGGTTTGTTGGTCGATATTGACCAATGCTTATGATATAGAAAATGTTTGTTTGTCGATATTGTCCAAATGATTCAATATATAATAATAATTGTTTATGAAAAAGTATTCAAATTATAAATGTTGTTTTTCTTAGTTTTTATGCTCACTTTGTAATCCGAAGAATAACGAACTAATAATATGTTCTTAGTTGAATTTTCATTGACTGAATATATGATAATTATATGGTTTATATTTTCCATAAAAGGTTATAAATTTATAGTGGAACAGTGTACGATAAGAAGATGCCATTGTATTTTTGGTGTGATTCCAAATTTATAAGATTTTGTATTGCTTAAAGAAATGGGTGATGAGTGGTTAAGGCTTTTAATTAATTCTGGTTTTAGTAATGTGATTAAATTGACCTTTGTTTGGTTACTTACTACGTACAGTTTGGTTAGTTATTTAAGTTATATTTAAATGGTTTGATTTAAGTGTTAAACATGTTTTAAATTAGTGACATAGACTTGTAATATTTAAAGAATATTGAGGGCGAATTTCAGTTTGTATTATATAATTATTACTCCATCTATACCATTTTAAGTGGTGTTTAAAGATTTTTATTTTGTTTCATAATAAGTGATGTTTTCACTATTATAGATAATATTTATTGCAATTTAAAATTTGTAACCAATTTTAAAAAATGTTGTAATTTTTTTTATTAGTTGAATTAATTTTATTTAATGTTATTTTTATGTAACCAAGATAAATTGTATAGAAATCTGTATTTTCTTAATATTTATGGAAAAACCTTAAACACCACTTAAATTGGTACAAAGGAAGTATATTTTAGATTACACTGAGTAATTTTATTTGGTTGTGTTTTTTCATATATTTTATCACCGCTATTAGATATCATATAACAATTCAACATTTATATATATAAACTTTTATATGTATAAGATATATAAATAACAATTGCTTTGAATTAAAAGTACGAAAAATAGACAACTATGAGTTAGTATGTTATCAAAATATGATACATAAGTTTTAACTATTGTAACAAAATAAAATAATTGTTCAATTTCTATCTACTCTGTAACATATAACAAATTAAGATTATAATTTGTAAGAAAATAAAATGAAAATACCAATTCAATTTAACTGATAACAAATTACTATTGGGCTTAACTTTGTGTAGATTTTTATTATTAAATTAGGTTATATTAAATTGTTAAATGCAAAGGAAAAATTTGATAAATGCCCACTACCCGAATAGTTGAGTAATTATTTTGTAAACCCTATATATATATATATGAAACTTTAGAGTGGAGAATATACATTAACCCATTTTGCAGGGAAAATCACGTGAATTTAAGTTCACAAGATATTATGTATATAGAATATATTGCTTAGCACAAATTTAGGCTGATTTTTAGTTAAAATTCAAATTAAGAAATCATAAATTAAACAGGAAAAAACAAAATAATATTTAATTAATTCAATGGCATTCCACTGTAAATATTGAGCAAATCTAAGAGGTATTTCTTATTTGTACTTCAGTTTTAATAGATTAGACTAGATTTGATCCGCGCTTTGAAGGCACGGAATTACTTTATTTGTAAAATTTAATTAGATTTCAAATTTACAATATGTTAATTTTTTATCATCGACAAAAGTGTGTGATCAAATAATCTAATTTCATAGTGTAAAATATGTTTGTAGACAAATATAATTTGTCTTGTTTATTTTTACGAAAATATGATATACTAATAGAAACATGTAAATAATCTAGATTTAAAAATATTTATATTTAATAAAATCAGTAAATTCTCACAACTGATTTTATTTGTTCGATGTGTTTCGGAATTGGAAACCCATATTAAATTTTTCTGTATAATTTATTATTACAATTGTTTTAACAATGATTCAGCCCTAAACTTAATCAACAAAAACCAACAACTCTTTACGCTGTGTTTTTGACGCATTAATTGTGAAAATATTCATAATTTGGAAATTATGTGGATACTATGAAAAAGTTTGTTGGTGTATACCTTTAAAGTAGTAAAAAGAATATACCTATTAAACTTCCATATATTTGTTGTTTGTAATCGGAATTTAAAATATTGTTTTTGTTAACATTTTTATGAAGAAAAATCAGAAATATTCATTAGTGATTATTACGTAAAAACTTTAATATCTGTTATATATGAGTTATAAATATGCAATATACTTTAGATATTAAAGTTCAAAATGAGTTTCATTTCATTATGAATATATCTCTATTTGTTACATATGATTTACAATTTGTCGAAAATAGAAATATCTACTGTATCAAAGATTTCTTAGAATCTTTCAATAAAAAGCTCTGCAAACATTGGTAAAAGAAAAAAGCTCTATAAGAGCATCTCCAATGTAAAACTCCATTTTTTTCTCCAAAATGGAGTAAAAGTAAATATGGAGTAAAATTGCTCCAATCCTACTCCATTTTTCACTCCATAATGGAGTCATGAACAAAAAAAAATAGATTACTCCATTTATGGAGTAAACTTCAAAATAGAGTGAGATATGGAGTTGTGTTGGAGCATATGTTACTCCATAATCACTTTTACTCCATTTTGGAATTAAAAATGGAGTTGGGTTGGAGATGCCCTAAGCATGATAAGAGATATCCATCGTAATTCGTTTTAAGATTTAGATTTTCATCATGGATTTAGATTATAAACTGTTAGTGTATTTGTTACAAAATTATAAGCTTTGAATATATACTATTTTGCATCTCAAGGTCAAAAAGGCTGCATTCACGATTGTATTCATATCTTCTAGTTTAAAATGTAACTTCTATTGTATAAATGGATTTAAATCATGTTTCTGTGAAGTAATGATTATACGATCATGAAATATAAATGGATAAATATTTTTCACCAATACATCTGGCCGGACATGTTTTAATAGCTGTCCTGTTTTTAATGACTTTACAAATATAACGAAATATTAATGAGGAAATCAAAAATTTACGTAACTTAAATTTAAAAGGAGTGGCAGTCATGTAAATAAATTGAAAAGTAATGGCAGAATCCTATTAGGGATTCTGCTTTAATAGTATAGATTCTCTCATTCGATCAGGGAACCCTAATCCACAGTAATCATTCCCGTCACTCACACGCTTCTACGACGCCTCCTCGTCAACTCAAGCGAAGCCCAATGACGTCGTATCAGTCTAGGAAGATGGTTGTATCCCCGGTCATGAAAACCAATCTTGTTAGAGCACTATTATTGGAAGTTTCTTCACCCAGTTTGTTAATCAAAAATATAATTAAAAAAAGAAAAGTAAGAGAGAGAGGATGAAAAAATAGCGAAACGATTCTTAATAGCAAACTCTGACACCAAGATATCTACACATGTCCTACCTATATTGGTTTAAATATATTCTAGGTATTAAATTTAATTGCTATCATAAAACTAGAATAAATTATTAACATAAAATTGGGAAGAAACCTTCAATCACATACTGCACGATAATCATGCTCTACAAGTCAGGATCCTCAAACGGAGCAAGTTTCGTAACACTGTTGATCTTGTCGTAGCTTCCACTAATAAGATTGGACCTGAACGGTCCAGAGACTTTGCAGAAGCAGCAGATCGGAGAGATCGTCTCCGGACGTTATTCCATGTTTCTTGGAGAACAAGTTACTTGCTTAGCAAGATTCAGGAAACCCTAAAAAAAGTTGTTTGCGGGTCTCGAAGAATCTTGACAAGAAGAGAATCTTGAAGCTTGAGAATGTGATCTTAACCGCCAATTACAACCAACATTTTCTTGCTCAACACTCCAACTCTATAATGGAGTTTCTTGTGCAACAAGTCGGTCACTACTGTGTAACTCTTTCCATGGCTCTTGTGTCGTTGTGTTGTGTTGTACATGATGATCACATCTTGTTATTACATATGCAATAAAATCTTAAAACAGAAAAATTTCTTGATTCTTCTTGACAAAATCAAAAAGACTAATGACCTTACAAAAATCAGTTTATATAGAAGTGTTGTTCCTCTCAGCTTCATGATTTGTTGTAGGTAATACTTTTTCCCAGAACCAATGTTTCTTCCATAACAATGTCATCTCTTCAATAGGCACTCCTTTGGTTTCAGGCAACAACAAGTAGACAAAGATTGTCATCACTGAGACCCATCCAGCAAAGAAGAGAAAGATTCCATACTTGAATGCACAGAGCATAGAGAGGAAAGCTTGAGCTATGAAGAAAGTGAAGAGAAGATTCACAGCAACCGTGATGCTCTGACCAGCTGAACGTGTCTCCAACGGAAAGATCTCGCTCGGTATGGTCCACCCTAAAGGTCCCCATGACCATCCAAAAGCTACCACAAAGAGGCAGATGAAGATGACTACTACTATTGAGTACCCTTTTGAGAGCTCTTGGTTGTCTCCAAACTTCACTCCCAAGATCACTGACACTATAACTTGACAGATTATCATCTGCACCCCTCCGCTGATGAGAAGAGCTCTGCGACCTAGTTTATCCACTAACGCTATGGAGATCAACGTTGAGAGGACAAGAACAGCTCCTGTCAAAGCTGATGAGTAGAGAGAAGCGTTTCCTCCAAACCCCATTGTCTGAAACAGGACAGGTGCATAGAAGAGGATTGAGTTTATCCCTGTAAGGATCTGAAACATTGGCATGCAGATAGCCATAACTAGCTGAGGCCTATGCTGTTTCTGCAGAATGTTCCTGAAGGGGTGTTTGATGGAGTTAGCAAGCTCGCTTGCATCTACCATGTCTTGAAGCTCGGCGTCTACGTTTTTAGTTCTTCTCGAGAACTCGTCTTCCTCTCGGCTTAATCGGTTGATATGAGAGTAAAGCCTTTGTAATGCTTTGGACCAACAAATGGTTTGAAACCTTCTAAAGGAACCTGAAAAACAGAGATACACCACTCTCGTTAAAACAAAACAAAATTATCATATCAACCAAATATTTCAGGTGAATTCGATAGAAGCTGCTAATATTTTGTTTACCTTTGATGTTCCGGTGACAAACTGAAGAAATCAATGAATTCGACGCATTCACATGGGGAACTAGCAATTTAAATTACATGTTTAGATTTTGGTTTCTGTATATTACGCTTCTGTTGATCTCCAAACCGTCTAATGTTCAGTCTCCTGGAGCAGGCTTGGTAGATATTGCTCCAACACAACCTAGTAATGGCGCACTTCCTGATGGCTTAACGAAGCCACCTTTGTCTCCCTTTATTTCAGGTAACACGTTATCTATTCTCATGTTTGTATTTGACATTAGACTATCAAAGTAGCAATATCAGGTGAGTTGAATACTTTGGCTGCCACTGCGTGTATCCTATAAAGCTGGACATCCTTCTCTTGAATGTTTCAGATACTCCTAGCTGGAACATGTTCCTGAACGAATTTGCTTCCCAGCTTGGTCTCCTACCTCACCAAATTGAGCTGATCAACTTCTATATGCTAAGCTTATCAAGGATGAACATTTCAATGGATATCACGCCTCATTCTGGGATCAGCTTTTCAGCGAGTCAGGCATCCGCGATAAACTCGTCACTTATCAACCACAAGATTCAGTTTAGTCCTACTTTGGTGGGAGACTACAAACTTCTGAACTTTACTTGGTTTGAGGCCCCTGCACCTTCTCAAGGTAAAATGCTTTTTGAGAGTATATTACCATGAATCCTTACATCTGTATTAAGAAACGTCTTCTATTTGCAGCACCTCAAGTGGCTTCTTCACCTCAGAAAGCACCATCACAAGGATCCTCAGCATCTACGTCAGTAAGTCCTCCGAAGAAAAAGAGGCATCCCAATCTTATTCTTATCTTTGCTGTAGCCGCTGGTGTGCTTATTGCTGCCATAATCTCTGTGCTTGTTATTTGCTCCTGCGCACTGCGAGAAGAGAAAGCTCCTGATCCTCACAAAGAAGTTGGTATGCACCTCCTCTCAGTGCAATCAACTTTATTGTTCGTTTGCTTGATCACATCTTCCTTCTTTTTTCAGTAAAACCAAGGATCCTGGAAGCTGCTTCATCAGGAGGATCTCTTCCTCACCCAGCAAGTACAAGGTTTCTGTCATATGAAGAACTCAAGGAGGCAACAAGCAATTTTGAATCTGCCAGCATCTTAGGTGAAGGTGGGTTTGGCAAGGTTTACAGAGGCATCTTAGCCGATGGTACTGCTGTAGCAATTAAGAAGCTAACATGCGGAGGACCGCAAGGCGATAGAGAATTCCAAGTGGAGATTGATATGCTAAGCCGTCTTCATCATCGTAATCTTGTGAAACTTGTGGGTTACTATAGTAGTCGAGATTCTTCTCAGCACCTGCTTTGTTATGAGCTTGTTCCCAATGGCAGCCTCGAGGCTTGGCTCCATGGTAATATACTCTTTATCTACATTGTCACGGCAAGAGTCATTTATTTTAAGTCATTTTACTTATGTTTCAGGGCCTCTTGGGTTGAACTGTCCTCTTGATTGGGACACAAGGATGAAGATTGCACTTGATGCTGCAAAAGGCTTAGCTTACCTTCATGAAGACTCGCAACCATCGGTTATACACAGAGATTTTAAAGCATCTAATATACTCCTTGAGAACAACTTCAACGCCAAAGTTGCAGATTTTGGCTTAGCTAAACAAGCTCCTGAAGGCAGGGGTAATCACTTATCTACACGTGTTATGGGCACATTTGGGTGAGCTCTCATCTCTCTCTCGAAAGTTTTCATTTACAAGTTTTATACTCTTGAGTCGTCTATCAAAATCTCGAATCCGTTTCTAGGTATGTAGCTCCAGAGTATGCAATGACGGGACACCTACTCGTCAAGAGTGATGTGTATAGTTACGGCGTTGTCCTTCTCGAATTGCTTACTGGTAGAAAGCCTGTGGATATGTCACAACCTTCAGGCCAAGAAAACCTCGTCACTTGGGTTAGTAACTTGCATTTTCATTGTCCAGATAACTTTGTTGGTTTATGTCTTGAATGTAAACAATGTTGGTTTTGGATATGCAGACAAGGCCAGTACTTAGAGATAAAGACCGGTTAGAAGAACTAGTTGATTCAAGACTAGAAGGAAAATACCCAAAAGAAGATTTTGCAAGAGTCTGCACAATCGCTGCAGCTTGTGTTGCACCTGAAGCTAGCCAAAGGCCTACTATGGGTGAAGTGGTTCAGTCACTTAAAATGGTTCAAAGGGTGGTTGAGTATCAAGAGCCGGTTTTAAACGCTTCAAACAAAGCTCGTCCTAACCGGAGACAGTCATCAGCTACGATGGAGTCAGAAGTATCTTCTTCCATGTTCTCTTCTGGTCCTTATTCTGGTCTAAGTGCCTTTGATCATGAAAATATTACACGAACAAATGTTTTCTCTGAAGATCTTCATGAAGGCCGGTGAAGGAAAGAACCATGGCCTTCTTTTTTATTCTTTGTACTCTCACTTATTTTTAATTTTTGTTTATTTTGGGCCAGAGAAGTTATGAGTTTGGGACATTATCTATTACAGCTCTTTGGAGTTTTGGATATCGAATTCTCCTTTTTGGAGGATAAAATTTTGTATATATTTTGCTTATTTATTTCTTCATGGTTAACATTTTACTAACCATAATCATAAAATATATAATATAAATAGAAGATAATTGAATATTGAGAAACATGGTTAAATATATGTCTGGATTAGTAATATTACAGGTTTTAGTTGATTTTATAATTAGAGCTAAATTCTATTTTAAATTTAAATTCATTTCGGTTTGGCTATAATAAATCAAAAACTACAAGGTTATATATTTCAAATATCCATATAAGTTTTGAATATTGATTTTATATATTAATTTATATATTTAAATATTTTTTGGTTTTTTCCAAGTTTGGATATAAAATCTTTTTAAACATTGGAAAAATGCTAAAAATACCATATTCATAATAAAAGAGGCAAAAAAACATTTATAATTGTAGGATTAACTAATCTAAACTTAAAATTTAAAGTTGAGAAGTGGGTAGGGTTTAGAGTTTAGAGTTGAGGGTTTAGGATTTATGTTTTAGAGTTTAGATTTGAGAGTTTATGGTTTATAGTCGAGGGTTTAAAGTTCAAACTTTGAAAAAGTATAATTCGAAACATAAAAAAATAATTTTATTTTATGTTATTATTTATTTTATTATTTATGTATTATATATAGAAAACAAGGTATAAGAATCTTTTGTTTTTTAATGAAAATGTATTTTTGAAAATGTCTTTTTAGTAGTGGTAAACATGAATAATGGCAACAACAAAATGGTAAACACGAAATTTTTCATAAATATTTTCTCAACTCGAGGATGAAACTTAAGTATTGGGTTTACTTATGGTTTAGAATACAAGCCAGTTACCTATTTAAAAAGAGATAAAGAACAAGTATTAATTTTGGTTCAAAATTCAGTTTATTTGAACTGATTTTTCTTTGGGTAGTAACATTTCTAATCCTTTTCTATTTTTAATTTCAAGTAGAGTTTGAAATAAAAAATTGTTCCAACCATATTTAATATTTTATTCTATAATTAACTAAGTAAAAATCAGTTTATTCCATAAACAGTGTAATCTTCTTTTACTTGAAAATGCTGTAAAATTAAAGTAAAAACTAATTCTATTATAGAATTTATTTAAAAACTAAAACTGGAATCATACATTAGTGATATTCTTAGTTTGGTTCCGCCAAATGTTTTTCTAATTGAACTAGAAGAATTTGTTTGGTTTGGTTTGTGTTTAATTTCAATTAAATAATAAAAAATTAACCATTTTGTGTTTCAGTTAAACTTCATTTTATAGTTGTTAGAAGCTGAAAATAGGGTATAGTTCGGTTTTTCGGTTAGTTTCGTGAGTTTTGTTTAGGGTTTCTGGTTAGTCCAGTTACTTTCGTTTTGAAAATAACTTTATATAAGGAAAAATATCCCAAAAAACTTAAATATGTTTTTATGACTAAAAGTTTTCACAAAAATTATCAAAATGAGTTTCATTAAAGAGATAAATTATGTTTGTACCCGTACTCTTTATATATATACATAAATATTCAAAAGAAATATTAAAAATGAAAACTGACTTTTATCTTCAAAAAAGTATTCGAAAGTTTTGTTTAAATTTTTTGCTACTAGAGAATTGTAGATGTAACATAAACCAAAGAATTTTATAGAACTCTGCTCTTAATTAACTTCTTTAGAAATCTTCTACGTCAATGTTTATTAAACTTGAATGTACTCCAATTTATTTATTTTTAACGCTGGATGATTACGCTATTACAAACCGGAAAATATTACAGACTAGTACTCCAAATTTAGAATGGATTTTAAATATTTTAATATTTATTCATGTGTATTAGTCAATGTTAAGGCTCATGAAAGAAATTAATTGGTTATAATTATGAGATACAAATAATCATGTTTATTAATGTTCTTTGAATTTTCTTTTGAAGATGATGTTCTATGCTTGCTATGTGTTTAATGTGATTTTCTTTTGCAGATGATGGTTTGTTACATATAGTTTATGGGGAATGGTTTGTGAAAGATAATTATTAGGATTTTGTGGTTGACATTGGGTGGGCAAAAAACCCGAACCAAACTGAATCGAACCGACCCAACCGAAGTTAAACCGACCCAAACCAAACCATGCTCTTTATTTTTTTTCTTTTTTGTCGGCAACCATGCTCTTTATATAACCCAATTGGTTCATGTTTTACTCAACCCGAATGGTTTGGTTTGGGTTGGGTTTAAACCAAACCAAACCGATAACCCCATATATTTTTATCTATAATATATATATATATTAACTTACTTATTGTAAATTTTAGATTTTGTTTTCCATTTTTTAGCTTTATATATTTTTAAAAAATTCCAAATATGATTCAAATAATACTATTATATATTCTCTAATCCTAATACCTAAAGATTGTACTCATAACAAAATTTAAGAACTATAAGCATCTAAATCGTAACCGTCTCGTCTCATTCTTTTCCAATATTCATTGTCTAAACATAAAATTATGTAAAAAAATTATTATTTATTATTTTTAGTTTTTGGATACATTGTTTTTTTTTTTACTTTTAGTTGTGGGTTTTTTAGCTAACAAAGTTTATATTCCCACTCTATCTACCCAAATTACACCGAATCGAACTAAACCATAATAAAGTAAACCGAACTAAATCAAAATCAAACTGAACTAAATCTAAAACCAAACTGAACTAAACCGAACTGAACTAAAATAAACCCAAACCAAATCCAAGCCAAAGCTACTTTGGTTTTAATTGGGTTGAATTTTATAAAACCCAAATTAACCAAACCAAACCGAACCGAACCTGAAACTAAACCGATATGTCCACCCCTAGTTGATAATGTCAAAGGAGAAAGAATGTTATTTTGAGTGATACTTATACACATGCTGAACTTGTTGAAATGGCTTGAAAAATTTATAATATGTACATGAACATATAGTTGATGAAATTAACCTACTCATAACCAAAGCCTTCTATCTATCTATCTATATTTAGTATTATGAACTAATTGTTATGTTTGTTAATCTTTGGAACTTATATTATTTGTAAAAACTTATTGTTATGCTTGTTATGTTGAATTTATGTCATATATTATGTTATTATAAGCTTTCCCTTTAAATTGCATAACCATTATCTTAACAAAAGATTTACAATAAAGAAAATAGTTTAAGATTACAAAAACTTAAATAAATAAATGAATAAAGCACTAGACAAATTTTTTTTTAATAAACTAGAGACAAAGTGGATATGTCCGTTTCTTAATGTATGATGTTTTAAACATCTGCACAATTATTAAGCAAATTTATTTTTTTTACAAAAATCATTACAATATTAACTAAAGCCTATTAAACCAATTACAAAAGAAAAAAAATTACTATTGGCTACACAGTTTTTAATAAAGTCAAAAGGTACATAGAAAAATGAAAATATCCTACATATTAAAACATTAAAAACTCTCTAAATCATCATATATTACGAAACAGAGGGAGTATAAACTATCAAAACAAGAGTCTTTTAACCTTAAGAGAGAACTAAAATTTTCAGTGAAATTTAACTGCGAATTATAAATCTTTTAATTTGCGGTCAAATTTCATTTAAATTTAAGTTTCCCGCTTAATTTTAGTTTTTCGCTTAATTCCCGTGAAGTATGCCTAAAAGTCTCCAGAGACGTCTCTCGAGACGTCTGGTGAAAAATAAAATCTTACCAATTTTTTTTCAGTTTGCACAGAGAAGTCTTCTAATAAAATCTTCTCGAGAAGTCTTCTAATGAAGTCCGAAGTCTGATATTTCTAAGATCAGAAAAACCAGCATATTCAAAATGTTAAAATGAATTCAAAACATATAAAATTTTAAAAATAAACTTTCATGCTTAAATAAATAAATAAAACAATCACATTAGATTAAATCTATAGCTTTTTCGAATCTAACATATAAACACACAAAATACATATCCAAAATTGATAAATTTACCTTTAAAAGAGAGGAAAATGAAAACTATGAAATGAAAAACCTTCAAACTAAGAGAAAGTGGTGAGAAAGACATGATACAAACAGATGATAAATTGATATAAAGTTCGGTATTCTTAATTTCAAAGAGATTAGAGATAGATTGGACAGTTTTAGAAATGAAAACATAATATTTTTGTTACAGCCATTTGAAAGAAAATGAGGAAATATGTATGCACTAAAAAACTTCTAAGAAATCTTCTAAACTCTAAATTTACTATTCGCTGAATTTACTATCGCAAGAAGTTTTCCTAATGCATTATATGTTAGAAAACTTTTCAATGAGACTTAGCAACAAACATTTCATTAAACGTAAGATCAACTTTATAGTGTTTAATATATACAAAACTAAACACATATGTGTCAAATTTAATTTTTTAAAGTTTTTTGAAATTCGAATATTTAACCCTGAAAGTACAAACAATAATATAACATATGTTAACAAACCCTAAAGAAAATAAAATCATGACTTACAACCTATATTCACATCTTTGTTAAGAAGATTCTATTTTAGTAAATCTATGTTTATACCATTTAAAATTGTTTACAGTTACATGATTTTAATTTATATTTTATCAAAATATTTTTCTATCAACTTTTATAAATTATTTTAAAATTAAATACATCTATCTTATTAAAACAGAAACATTTTGTTGGATCTAACATTTATTTTGTAAGTTTTTAAATTAAATACACATTTATATTTTATAGTTAAACATACTTTAAGTCACTAATGTTCATTTCTTTATATTACTATCTATGTTTCCAAACAATATACTTATTTCTTTATACTACTATCAATGTTTCCAAACAATATATTTTTTATACTACTATCAATGTTTCCAAATAATACAATAATTAATCTTATTTATTTTATATCTATCATTTTCTCTTTAAAATTTTGTAGAAACGTCATAATTTCATAAATTGCAAAATAGTGAACTTTAAAATTTTGATTATAAGATTACAAATTATGAAACTATTACAATTTAAATCCAATTAGATTACATATCGGTCATCCATCAGTTCAATCGGTTAGTCTCGGGTTTTAGTGATTTTTTAATATGAATATTTTAAAAACATAAATTGAATTATCAGATCTCCGAATTAACCGGTATAATCACAATCGGGTTAAATTTAAAAATATTGATTTAAATGCAAAGATATTTTAAATACACACTCTTTAAAAATAACCAAAATATTTGTTAAATTATTAGTGAAATTTTCATCGTAAAATATCCCGCGCTTCAAAAGCGCGGATCAAAATCTAGTGACAAAATTATAGTGGAATCTTTTCATAGAAGACTTCTTTAACCAAAAAAAACTTTGCAAGATTATAATCGTAAAAACCATTACATGTTTTTTGTTTGGTTATAAAGAAATGGTAGTAATTTCACTATATTTATTTAATTTTGCATTTTATTGAATTCAATCTATAATTTTGCATTTAAAATCAAGTTTTAGATAATTATTACCAAATTCCCCAGAACTTTTTTATACTAAAACAACAAAAATACATTTTCACATCTTAAATGTAAATCGAAATTTTCTTCAAAATAACAATTTTTTTTTGGTAAAATCAAAATAACAAATTTTCACTGTTTCTTTTTGAGCAACATTTACATTGTCCTATCAAAACTACAAAACCACAAAAAAATTTCTGCATTTTCGATATTATTTAATATTTACATCAAAATTTTGAAATATATTTGGCGTACCAACCATGGACAGTCGCTATAATCCTTTGTCGTATATTTTTTGTCAAAAGAAAAATTTCTACTTTTGAATTGTCAAAAGAACATTTCCACTTTTCGAATTGTCTTTCGGTGCCAATTGTGAAAGCTTTGTATACGTACTTTTTTTAGAAGACCTATGCGCTCCGTAGGAGTCTCCCTTAACAACGACATCAATCTACAGAAAAGACAAAAATTTAGCTAAATTCAATCCATTTTTATCCCAAATTTTCATCAAACAGATCAAGTGTTGCTGCTGACCAAGTAGAGAAGCGATTCAAAGATCTCCATAGAGGAAACGGTTTCATTGTGGAAAATGATGTACATCATAATATATGCCAGTTTCTGTACCATCCTTCTTAAGCATCTACAGAATAGCTTTCATTGCCTGTCATGGCAGAATCCTACAAAATCAGCGTGGAAAATGCTTTGATTGTAATCCCAGTATATATTATACGTAGAACTTGATATATATTATACATAGAACTTGATATATGTTTGTTCTTGCAATACAAGAAAAATATTAAACTTTATAAACATATAACAATGCTTAGGAGAGAGAAATGAGCTAACGAGTGTTTAATATACACATGTGTCAATTTTAATTTTTTAGTTAGTTTGAAAGTACAAACAATAGTATAACATATGTTGTCAAACCCTAAATTAAAGACAATATGACTTATAACATATTTTTACATCAATTAGAATTTTTTATATTTATATGATTTTAATTTATTTTTTCGTCAAAATATTTTCATCAATTTTATAAATTATTTTAAGATTAAAAATACGAAAAAAAATCCTTGCGAAGTTTTTTCATATAAGACTTAACTACCCTGAGAAAACTTTGCAGGATTATAATTGTAAAAGTGATTACATGTTTTTTGTTTGGTCATAAAGAAATAATAGAATATCATTATCTTTAGTTAGTTTATCATTTGATTGAATTTAAGCTATATATTTGCATTTAAAATCAAAATTTAGATTATCACTGCCAAATTCTCCAAAACTTTTTTTTCCTAAAACAGTCGAAACACATTTTCCCATCTAAACTGTAAATCAAAATTTTCTTCAAAAGAACAAATTTACATCTCGTATCAAAAGTGCAAAACCACATTTTTAAAATAATTTTATATATTTTATTTTTCTGCATTTTTGATACTATTTACATAAAGATTTTGAAATATATTTGGCTTACCAAACACGGATCGTCACCATAAATCTTTGTCGTAGATTTTTTTCCACATTTGAATTGTCAAAAGAACATTTCCACTTTTTGAATAGTTTGAATTGTCTATCGATGCCAATTCTGAAAGCTTTTGTATACATACAGACATACTGGACTTTGCACTGCCGTTAAAATTGCAAGACCTATGCATGCATCCCGTAGGAGTCTCTCTTAGCAATGACATCAATCTACACAAATTAAACTGTTTCATTGTGGAAAATGTTGTACCTTATAATTTGTGGTAGTTTCTTTATCCTCCTTCTTAAGCATCTGCTGAATAGCTTCCATTGCCTTGCCTGTCATGGCAGAATCATATAAAATCAGCGTGGAAAATTCTCTGGTTGTAATCCCATCCCACTATCCCAGTTAGTTTTTGGAAGACTCAGTTCTTCTTGAAGAATCAACTAAAGATGAACAAGGACTACCTTGGCAGAAGGATTATCTAGTTTTGACAACTTACGATAGACTTTTCCATAGGAGAAAAATGATCAAGTTTTGCAATATGAAACAAACAGAAAATACTTAAACCAAAACAGAAACTTAGTACTACATGTTTACAGGGACAAACCCAAACGGAAGTCATCATACACAAACTAAACATGGAACATATTAACCCCACAAAAAAGAACCAAGCACCTGTCCATCCTCTGAGCTAACGAGTGCCCCATTTCTTGTTTCTGCCAAAAGTTTTGGTAAACCACTCATGCTTATATCCAACCAGTACGTATCCGATGGTAAATCCAAATACAACTCCAGGTGCAAAGCCTAACCCTGCTGCAATCCAACTGAAACTTTCCTCCTCTGCTTCTTCTCCTTCTTCTGATGACACTGGCACTTCAGATGCTGGTGGTGTTGCTTCTCCACAAATATCCTTAAGGGAAGGACCATAAAGTCCAGGGTTTCCTTCGTATGAAGAGCAGTTTTGTCGCTGGAACTGTGTACCCTGTGGTACTGAACCTTGGAGTTGATTATGTGAAACATTAATCCACGCAAGAGAAGAGAGGTCCCCGAGCTTCGGAGGGATCTCACCAGAAAGCTTGTTTTGGGATAGGTCCAGTGATTCCAGGGCAGTGGCGTTAGCCAAAGACGGTGGGATGTGTCCTGTAAAAGCATTTCTTGACAGATTGAGAACATGGAGTTCCTTCAACAGACCGATGGATTCAGGGATTTGCCCATGGATTCTGTTTCCAGAAAAATCAATTGCTGTGTAGACTGTGAGGATACGTTCCATTTCCATTGATACTCCTTTATTCATCAAGACAAGGGAACTGTAGTACAAAGAGGAAGTGTAGTAGCCAGAGACAAGAGACATAATGTAGTGCGCTCGCGTATCCTTATCTTCATTCGAGGATATTGCAGTCCAGTTGAGGAAGAAATCAGATGGTAAGGTGCCGAAGAAGTCGTTATGTGATACATCAATGATTTTCAACTGAGGAAACCCGAACCAAGCCCCACCGGATTGATACAACATGCCATGAAACTTGTTGGATCGGAGGACAAGAACTTGTAGATATTGCAAGGAACTCAACTGGAAGGGAAATGTGTCGTTGATGTTGTTGCTCTCCACATTCAGAACTTCAAGAGCAGAACAACTGGTAAGAGATAAAGGAAGTTTTCCCTCCAGTCGGTTGTGGCTGACATCAAACGAAATTAGCTTGTAGGCATGCGTGAACATGTCAGGAATACTTCCGGTGAGGCTATTGTTACGAAGATTTAGATCCTCAAGAGAACTTATATCATTCCCTAAACACCGCGGAATTGAGCCGTGGAAGTTGTTGTTTGATAGATCAATGATGGTAGGAGAGAATTGTCCACTACATAAGGATAGAGGTATCTCTCCAGTGAAGTTATTGCTCGAAGCAAACAGGTAGGTTACAAACGTGGATGGGATGAAGATTTTCCCCTGGAAAGCATTTGACCTTAGATCTAAGATACGGATCTTACTTCCAGGTACAGCTTTCAAAGATCCATCAAAACCCGATAAGGAGTTGTGAGAAAGAGCCAGATATCCCAACTCTTGTAGACTCCATAACCAGTCTGGTACTTGACCTTTGATGCTGTTTTTGGAAATGTCTAGAGAATAAAGATTTCTCAGGTTTCTTATGAACTCAGGAAACTCAGTGATGTTGCAGCCTGACAAGGACAAATACTCTAAATTTGATGAAGAATCAGAATCAAAAGTGATGTTTGATGTTGAAATCCGGATGCCCCCAAGATCTAGTTCTTCTAGCTGTTTGAGAGAAGAGAAGACATTTAAGTCAACTGGACTACTGACTTTGAAACTGCTTGACTCAAGGGAAAGATACCGTAAATTAGATAACAGAGAGATATTGTGGAATCCAACGAGATCACTGAGTTGGTTTTCCCCCAAATCGATGAAGGTCAATGAAGAGATTTGATACAAGGATGAAGGAACTCCTCCTGTAAAAGAATTACCAGATGCGTAAAGGAATTCCAATTTGGAGAGTTGGCCAATGTTCGGTGGGAGGGAACCTGTGAACTCGTTGGCACTGAGATCTATATCACGTAGTTTGGTTAAGTTGAGTAGTGCAGATAGAAAGTTTCCGGTGAGCTGATTATTGTAAACTTCAAAGCTGATCAACTGTTTTAGATTGCCAATTGAAGATGGGACTTCACCACTGAAATGATTGTCGGAAAGACTGAGACTTGATAGATTAGAAAGTTCACCAAGTGAAGATGGAATCCTCCCAGAGAAATTGGATGCTGCAAGGATCAACGAAACCAAATGTTTAAGGTTGCCAATGGACTCAGGTATGATACCTGAAAAGGATGAATTGTACATCTCTAAGACTTGCAGAGAGCTGTTTCTATGAAAAACAGGAAGTTCGCCTCTCAGGTCTGGGTTCCAATGCAATATAATGGACTGTAAGTTTGGTATCAGGAAAACACTGCTTGGAAACTCTCCAACCAGATAGCAACTCCTAAGATGTAGAGATCTTAGAGAGCGCATGTGTGAAAACTCATGGGGGATTTCTGAAGAAATGTTTACGTAGCTCATATCCAAGGCACTAAGGTTTCTCAGGTTTTGAGCAAGTAGACGGAGAAACAATGGTGGGTTTTCAATGAACAACAAACTTTGAGTAGGTGAATAATAAGAAGGAGGAGCAGATAAAGAGAAAGAAAGATCGAGAGACACCAAATTGGTTAGCTGGAGAATTTCTCTTGGGATATGACCTTTCAGTGAAGACTTAGAGAGGTTTAGTGTTTCTAACAAGATGAGATTATTGAACTTAGCTGGGATTGGAGAAAGAGTGAAGTTGTTGTAGGCAAGGTTCAGACTTGTGAGATGTTCCAGTCTGAAAAGACTAGAATTGGGTTGGAAGGGACCATAAAGACAGCTGCAGCTAAGGTCGAGACCAATCACCATCCCGGACTTGATATCACAAGTTATACCATCCCAGTTACAACAGTCGGTGCTCCTGTTATTCCCCCATGATTCCGTCTTCGGGTAGGAAGTCACGTTCATTGGGGAACCATAACGATCATAGAATTGATCAGGCTTCCGAATCTTGAACTCCGTCTTGAGCTGGAGAAGAACACCTCTCTCATCCGGATGACACAGGTCGGGCGTAAGAGAAGCAGAATTGCTGACAACGTTTGAAACAGAGAAGAGAAGAAGAACAATAGTATGAAGAAAGAAGCTCAATGATGATGAATAGTTTGAGCCTGTCATAGTTTTTTACTGCCAATTGTTTAATTGATTTCTCTCTTTATAAGAATGTTTTGTATCTCTCTCCCAACAAATTATCATACATTTATGGCGTACCAACTAAGGGCAGTCAGATCTTTGTCGTTGAATGTTTGTCAAAAGAACTTTTCCACATTTGATCCAAATTTCCACGTTGAATTGTCTATCTGTGCCCACTTTGATAGCTCTGTACGCATAAAAACATACTTGACTTTTCAGTGCACTTAACATCGCAAGACTAGCAATGACATCAATCTAAACAAAGAGAAGAGATAGAGCATATTTTCTTTTCTTTTTTACTGGACCAGATTTAGTTCATTTCCTTGTCCTGATAATGGTGTTGAGAGTGTTGGTTTTTTTAGATTGTATGTTTTTTTAGATTGTATGGTCTCTAAGAAAAGCAAACTTTAATATACGAGAGAGAGAGAGAGAGAGAGAGAGAGAGAGAGAGAGAGAGAGAGAGAGAGAGAGAGAGAGAGAGAGAGAGAGAGAGAGAGAGAGAGAGAGAGAGAGAGAGAGAGAGAGAGAGAGAGAGAGAGAGAGAGAGAGAGAGAGAGAGAGAGAGAGAGAGAGAGAGAGAGAGAGAGAGAGAGAGAGAGAGAGAGAGAGAGAGAGAGAGAGAGAGAGAGAGAGAGAGAGAGAGAGAGAGAGAGAGAGAGAGAGAGAGAGAGAGAGAGAGAGAGAGAGAGAGAGAGAGAGAGAGAGAGAGAGAGAGAGAGAGAGAGAGAGAGAGAGAGAGAGAGAGAGAGAGAGAGAGAGAGAGAGAGAGAGAGAGAGAGAGAGAGAGAGAGAGAGAGAGAGAGAGAGAGAGAGAGAGAGAGAGAGAGAGAGAGAGAGAGAGAGAGAGAGAGAGAGAGAGAGAGAGAGAGAGAGAGAGAGAGAGAGAGAGAGAGAGAGAGAGAGAGAGAGAGAGAGAGAGAGAGAGAGAGAGAGAGAGAGAGAGAGAGAGAGAGAGAGAGAGAGAGAGAGAGAGACAGAGAGAGAGAGAGAGAGAGAGAGAGAGAGAGCTATGGTGAAATCGTCGTTGACGGCAGAGAGAGATACAAGATACTCTTTAGGTTTTAGGTTTGTAATTTCAGGATTTGGTGAAGGGCAAAATCGACATTTCTATATTTTGGCTGAACCATCTCCAGTCAACTGCTTCGTTTCGGTTCATTCAGCTGAATCTTAAAATTAAACCTAATTTTTCGAAAATCATTCAAATGAGTCATCCAAATGAGTTGTACTTTTTGTGTATAAACGAACAAAAAGCTCATTTCCATCCGAATGGATCATTTGAATGAGGAAACGAACAGCCCTTCTGTTCATCTCCAAACCGTCTAATGTCCAGTCTCCTGGAGCAGGTTTGGTAGACGAAGCCACCTTTGTCTCCCTCCATTTCAGGTAAGACGTTATCTATTCTCATTTTGATTTGTCATTAGACTAGCAAAGTAGCAATAACAGGTGAGTATTGTTGCAAACAGGATATGGTGCTGAAACGAGGAAGTATTGGTTGTCACTGCGTGTATCCAATAAAGCTGGACATCCTTCTCTTGAATGTCTCAGATACTCCTAGCTGGAACATGTTCCAGAACGAATTTGCCTCCCAGCTTGGTCTCCTACCTCACCAAATTGAGCTGATCAACTTCTATATGCTAAGCTTATCAAGGATGAACATTTCCATGGTTTCACCAGAGATGAGAATAACCTTGGCATATAGAATAAGAATATCAGTACTGGGAAGCAATATTCATACAAATATTATATCTCAAAACCAAGGATCCTGGAAGCTGCTTCATCAGGGGGGTCACTTCCCCACCCAGCAAGTACACGGTTTCTGTCATATGAAGAACTCAAAGAGGCAACAAGCAATTTTGAATCTGCCAGCATCTTAGGTGAAGGTGGGTTTGGCAAGGTTTACAGAGGCATCTTAGCCGATAGGACCCACAAGGGGATAGAGAATTCCAGGCGGAGATTTTAATATGCTAAGCCGTCTTCATCATCGTAATCCTGTGCCAGTTTCTTTTTTCTCCTTCTCAAGCATCGACTGAATAGCTTCCTTCATTGCCTTTCATGGCAGAATCCTACAAAATCATCATGAAAAATGCTCTGGTTGTAATCTCTGACACCAAGTTTTGCAATATGAATTCAACAAAATTGATGTAGATGGAACTTTTATATGGATCTAACGGAAGTGTCATTATACACATACCTCAACAAAAAAAAAGGATTATATCTTTGCAATCTCCTCAGACCTCCTAAAGCACAAACCTGAAAAAAAATCAAATTAATTAGTCTTTACTTACATGACTGGATGGTTCTCGGTTCACATGTTCTTTATCTAATCCGCATTCTAAAATCAAACCCATGGGTAGTTTTTTTTTCCCTTCTACAAGTCTTTGAAACCCATGTGTACTCTTTTGACTTATGACTTTTACTCTAAGCTGTTGGTTCATTATATTCATCCAACAGAATGAAAATCAATCCATAGATTTCACTTTAATGCCTTGTGGAGCTTAGCTAACAGAAATAAATCTTGGTTAGTAGTATTCGCTGGTCGTTTTATTCCATCCAGCAAATCTATAACCGACCCATTGTCTTTAGTTTTCAAGACTCTCTCATAAGCTGTGGTTGGTTGGTTTTTACCATCCTCACCAAGACTTTTGACCCCTCTGTTGCCTAAAAGACTAACCGTGTGTAGCAAAGCAAGAGGTCTGCTTTCAATTTGTAGTCTTTCTGTCTTAAAGACTTTTGTAAACTGTGTGTAACAAAGCAAGAGGTCTAAGTAGACTTTCCATTGCCTGACTTGTCATAAAAGTCACAAAGACTTTCTGTCAGCCGTGTGGGTAAGTAAAGTTTTTTCCCAGTCAAATGGGTTTTCGGTTCCCATTCGTAGTCTATCTCCTCTAAGGACATATTTCCTCTATATATGTCTTTTGGCCGACATGTCTTATATGTCATTAAGTTTTTGTAAGCCGTGGGTCTATTAACATGACATGTCTTATGCCTTTGTCTAAAGATTTGTAAGTTGTGGGTCTTTTAATTGACATGTCTTGTCTATGTAAGCCGTGGGCAGTAGTAAATAAGGATCTGTTTTTATTTCTCATGTCTTTTGTCTCAAAGACTTTCTTAAACCCTTAATCGTTAGTTGTATGTAAACCGTGGGTCTTTTCAACTGACATGTCTTGTACGTCTTTGTCTAAGACTTATGTGTAAGCCATGGGCAGTGAAATAAGGATCTGTTGTTTTCGATATGCAGTCTTTGTCTAGAGACTTGTAAGCCGTGGGTAGTAAAAACTTTTAAGCCGTGGGTCTATTAACATGACATGTCTTATGCCTTTGTCTAAAGACTTGTAAGCTGTGGGTGTTTTAACTGACATGTCTTGTTTATGTAAGCCGTGGGTTGTAGTGAAATAAGGATATGTTTTTGATTTCTAAGTCTTTTGTTTTAAAGACTTGTAAGCCGTGGGTACTAAACACTCTTAAGCCGTAGGTCTTTTAACATGACATGTCTCATACATGTCTTTTCTATGTAAGCCGTGTGTAGTAGTAAAACAACGGTCTGTTTTTGAGTTCTCATGTCTTTTGTCTCAAAGACTTTCTCAAACCCTTTGATCCGTTTTTGATGTTAGTCTTTTGTCTTAAAGATTTTTTAAACCATTGGTGGTTATAATTCATTCCATTCAAATAATCAAAAACAGGATCTTCAAGCCGTGGGTAACTAAAATAAGCATATGTTTTTGATTTTAGTCTTGTCTTAAAGACTTCCATTCAAATAATCAAAAACAGGATCTTCTCAAGCCGTGGGTAACTAAAATAAGCATCTGTTTATTATTTAGTCTTTTGTCTTAAAGACTTTCTTAACTCGTTATAATCATTCCATCCAAATAATCAAAAACAGATCTTTCTCAAGCCGTGGGTTAGTAGTAAAGTCTCTTCTTGTCTTAAAAGACTTTTTTAAGCCGTGTGTAATAAGTTTCCTTTAGGGGCAGCAAAGGGACAATCAGCCGTGGGTGCAAGTATAATAAGAATCTGTTTTTGATTTTTCAAGTCCTTTGTCTTAAAGACTTTCTTAACCACTTATAATCCATTCCATCCAAATAATCAAAAACAGATCTTTCTTAAGCCGTGGGTAAGTAAAAAAATAAAGAAATGTTTTTGATTTTAGTCTTTTGTCTTAAAGACTTTTTTAACTATTGCCCATTGGTTGTTATAATCCAATCCATCCAAATAATCAAAAACAGATCCTTCCTTCTCAAAGCCGTGGGTGATAAGTTTCCTTTAGGGGCAACAAAGGGACAATGTTCCCAAAATAAGAATGTGACAGAGTACTATTAGATTAGTGTCTGTGTAAGACTTTTTGGGGGTTTGAAGTGGAAAACCAAAACATCAAAACAAAATAAAAGGTTTTTTGAAATCTTCTTGTTGTTGAACTCAAAATCATCTCAAAACTGATTGGAAATCTGTAGAGCATAGAAAGAGGCGTAAAATGACAGGTTATTCACACGGAGTCACTGCAAAGTCATTCTGCTATAAAACCAGTGTATGTTGTTGTTTCGCCTTTCAGCTCTTCCATCTCTCTCTCTCACGTCACACTGTTTCTTCTGGTGTGAAGCTAACTGAAACAGTAGGAAGATACTGTTACGTAGGCTTTACCATCTGCTGAGAATAATCAAGACTAAAGTAGCAACAAGGCCCAAAGGGTATAGAGGCCTCGGAGGATTTAGCCAAGAAGTAAGGTTGGTTCTTACCTTGGCATACTTCTAGAAGAACAATGACGTGTCCAAGGAGGGAGGGAGCAAAGTCACGTGGTGTGTTGGGTCATGAATATTGTGTGAAAACTGCACACTCGTTTGAGAGGAAGGAAAGATAATCTAGAGATTAGATCACAAGAGGGGGAGGTGAGGGACTCCATTAATAATTCTCTCAAGGTTGTAGAGCATAGAAAGAGTTATTTACCTTAATGACATGTTTTTTTCACACGGAGTCACTGCAAAAAACATTCTGCTATAGAAACCCATGTACTGTGTGTTGTTGTTTCGCCTTTCAGCTCTTCAATCTCTCTCTCACTCTCTCTCGTCACACTGTGAAGCTAACTGAAACAGTAGTAAGAATGTAAGATACATCATAACCACAAACAAGAATAAGAATTTGAGGAGAAAACAGAAAGCTAATGAAAAGAGTAAAACATGGTTTTTCAAATCGATTCTTCACAGAGTTCATTACCAAACCAAACAGGTCGGATCCAATCTGAATCAATCGAACTACAAAGGAACAAGATAATCAATCGATTCACACGAAACCCTTACATAGAGCGAGAAACCCCCAATCGGGACCGAATCTAAAGAAAAGGAAACCCTAAATCAAAAATGCGATCGAACTATAAAGGAACAAGACAATCAATCGAACTATAGACATCAATCGAACAAAAACGATTAACACGTAACCCTAACAAAGATCGAGAACTCCCAAACCCAATCAGGACAGAATCTAAAGAGAACGAAACCCTAAAAACAAAATTGCGATCGAAAATCCTCAAAGAAATTCATGATTTTACAAAGAAAGAGAGAGATCGAAACACTTACTATGTTAATGAATTGGATCCGTTTCTGAAAAGCTTGGAAGAGTCGAAACACTTACAAACCAAGGTTGAGAGTTCTTCAAAGATTTTTTTTTTCTGATTCGGGAAAAAATGTTTTTCTTTCATGCGTTGTTAGCGTTTTGCTAACGGTTATATTTCAATTTTGACACGCGATTAACGGTTTAATTATATTCTAAAATTTTGTGTCTTATTCTGAAATCAAACCGGTTCTGCATTTACATCTTAAACTGAACCGGTTTTTTCTACGTGTCTAACTATTACGCCGTGTTTTCTATGTCTGTTGTTTGGCAGTTTCCAATTTTGTTTTTTTTTTTGTAACTTAAAATGGAGGTAACAACCATGTTTTGCCAAAAAAAAATATTGTTGTATGAATATCTTTCCCTTTTATTTATTTTCTCCTTTAGATACAACCGCATCAAAAAATCTTATTCACTAAATTTAACATGAAAATTTCTACAACTACAATGTATTGTAACCAATCGTTTTCATTTTAATTTGAAATAATGTGGAATAAAAAATCATAATTTAATTTGGTATATAAAATTTGACCTTTTATTGTATTTTTCTTATATATTGAAAACATTTTTCAGTAATGGTTATTGGAAAATATTTTTAAGCCATTCTGTCAACATATTTAAAATAGAAATATATCATGATTATAGTAGTTACAAACATTTTTTAGTATTAAATTTAATGAAATAAATTTTAATTTTTATACATTTATTATACACTTTTCTAATGTTAACCCGTCTTACCAATGTATTAGATTTTATTTTTGGACATAAATATTTTATACTTACGAAAATAAAATATATTAAATATATAAATTTATCAATTTAATACAATTTTATTATAGTTAGCTGAATATAATAAATTTCTTTTAATATGATTAATTATAATTATGTAATAGATAAAATATAATATATTTTTATTTTCATTTTAAAAATGATAACTAAATTTATTAATTATATTATTATTTCAAAATAATTTCGAAATTAGTAAAATTATTTGAAAATGAAGATCTTGTAAAAATCTTTTAAAACAAATTTGTTATAATTTTTAAATAAAAATAACTACATTTAAAATGAAAAAAAAATATCAAAAGATATTATGATTAAAGTATTTTAAAGATTATATATATTATTATTACTCCTAGTAAAATACATTTAATAAAAATTCTAAATGATGATCCAAATTAAAAAATCACACATGAAAAAGGTCATGACTTCTCTTTTAATATATTTAAAATGAAAAAATATCAAAAGATATTATGATTAAAGTATTTTAAAGATTATATATATTATTATTAGTCTTAGTAAAATACATTTAATAAAAAATTTAAATGATGGTCCAAATTAAAAAATCACACATGAAAAAGTCATGAGTTCTATTTTAATATATAAGACTAGAGTTTGATCCGCTCTTTCAAAGGGTGGGCAAGATTTTTTTTTTGTTATCATCCTATGCATTAATCTTTTGGGTTTGTTAAATGTCTGAGATTATATATATTTTGATGATTCTCGTTGGAACATAAGATATTTATATATATTTTGTTGACAAATTTATTTAACCCGTCTTTTTGTTCACCAATATGTTTAAATATGATGTTCGGTTTTCGGTTTAATTTTGGGTTGTTTTTCTTTTTTGATTTCAGTTTAATTATGATTTTTTATTTTTTGGTTCAAGAAATATATAAAATGTTCAGTTATTTTTAAAATAACTTAATATATTAATACTTGTGTTTACCCGACCTTGATATATATAATCATTTTTTCAGCAATTTATTTACTGAAACTTAGAAATTTCATACATGTATTTTTATTAAAAATTGTATTTATAGATAATTAAAATAAAATTAATAAATATAATTTTATGAAACTAAGATAATTCATCTATATAACCCATCCTTATTAATTTTATTTATATTTTAAAACTTTAAATTATAGTAAAATTTTATTTTAATTTTTATATTGGTCAAAATTACTTTATTATTATATAAATTAAATATATTTCATTCAACCCATATCATACTATATTGAATTATTTTAATATACTAATTTAAATATGCAATTATTTATTATTTTATATATCTTAATTTACTATTTTGTTTTAATACGTTGAAGTATGTGGTAAAATCAAGAATATATGTTATTCTTTAGTGGGCTTTTTGCAAAAGTGATTCAAAACTTGAAGTCAAACAGAAAACTAACATTTTCTTTTGACTCATTTTTTTTTGAGTTTTTAACCCCACACCTGCATTTTATCTACGAAAATGCCATTAACTTTCTTTTTTTTCGAAAATGGCTTCTTTACTGTCTGAACCTCATCTTCTTCAAGTATTTACAATATTGCCACTGCAATGAATAGTGGGAACAACCTTGTACGAACTGTTTGGAGCTTTTAATGCCATTTAATGCACGTAAATCTCTTTACACTCTCTCTGTTTCAATTGTTATGAACTAAAAACAACATTTCTTTCACTTTCTCTCCATATTCATCCAAAAAACTCAAGCTTTTGATTCAAAATATGAGCGATGGTTGATAGAGCCATATTTCTTTCGTTTTGACTTACGGTTGCTTTCGTTTGAGGTTGTGGGTGGTTGGAGAAGACCCTGTGTGCAAACGAAGTCATCTCACCTAGTTTAAGGTACGAATTTGATTTTTTTTCAAAATCTGTTCGCGTAGAAGACTTACAAGTAAGTCATCTGTATGTAGAAGACTTACTAATGAGTCTTCTGGTCAAACGGACGACTTAAACTAAGTCGCTTTGTTTGTTGAAAAAAAACACTCCAGACGACTTATATAAGTCGTCTACAAGAAACAGGCTAGTTTTGCATTTGACCGAATCGTGTCAGATCTTTGACTATTTATGGACGACTTATAATTCAGTCGTCTCTGGGAAAGTTAAAATTTCAATATTTTATTAAACTAGACGACTTACGTGTAAGTCGTCTTAGGTTAGTTTTATAATTGAAAAATAAAACTTCATAATTTAACTTTTACCAGACGACATAATATAAAGTCGTCCCGTTAGAAGACTTAATTTAAAGTCGTCCGGGGAAAGCAAAGTCGTCCAGAATTTTTCCCAATTTTATGGTCAAACCTTGCTTATCCCGGACGACCTTAAATTAGCTGGACGACTTTTAGTTAAGTCGTCTGGAGAAAGTTAAATTTCAAGTTTTATTTTTCAATTACAAAACTAACCTAGGACGACTTACATGTAAGTCGTCTAGTTTGAATAAAATATTGTAATTTTTACTTTCCAGAAACGACTGAATTATAAGTCGTCCAGAAATAGTTAAAGATCTGACACGATTCGGTCAAATGCAAAACTAGCCCGTTTCTCGTAGACGACTTATATATAAGTCGTCTGAATTATTTTTTTAACAAACAAAGCCGGACGACTTAGAATTAAGTCGTCCCTTTTAATTTTCAATTGCAAAAGTGACCTCTTTAGACGACTTACCTTTAAGTCTTCTGGACGACTTAATTCTAAGTCGTCTGCGATAATGTTTATTGAACTTCTTCATTTTCTCTATGTTTACTAATGTGTTTTATTTTGAATATTTGCAGATGATTTTTAAGTTACATGCAGTGTATGGAAAATGGTTGTTGAAAGATTTCCGTTGGGATTTTGTGGTTGATGATCTCAAAGGAGCAAGATTGTTTTTATTGAATGAAGATTCAACACATGCTGAACTTGTTGCAATGGCTCAAGAAGATTATAACCTGGACATGAGATCAGTGACTGTGGAGATTAGCTACTCATTACCAGCAGAAGTGATGATGACTCCAGGCAGTCCTCCCATTCATGTTACAAGTGATAGACAAGTTCGAAACTTGCTCGAGATACTCAAAACACATAGAGTATGTCTTTGTGTATCAAGCCGCAGCAAGGTGGAAACGGTTTCAGAGAAAAGAGAAGAAGCTGGTGAATGGGAAGAAGATGTTGGTGATAATGATGAAGCTGGTGAATGGGAAGAAGATGTTGGTGATAATGATGAAGCTGATGAATGTTTTGAAGATGTTGGTGATAATGAGTCTGTTGAAGATGAAAATCAAGATGGGGAGGAGGAAAATGGGGAGGAGGATGCTGATAACACTATTGTTGGTGAAACGGATCAGAATGGTGGGGACTACAGTCTTTATGGAAAGGTTCAAGATGAGGACGAGGAAGATGATGATAATATTTGTTTTGAAGAAATTGAAAAGACATATGCTAAGACAAATGCTATTGAAGGAGAAAAATCAGATTGTACCAGCATCTATGTCAACCAGAGTTTTGTTAGCAAGGATGCACTGCTTTCAGAGCTGCGGTTGACAGCAGTGAGGGGTAAGTTTTCTTTCAGAATATACAAATCAACAAAAACTCTCCTTGTGGCAATATGTCGGGTTAGCGGTTGTGGATGGAAGATCAGAGCGAGTGTGAAACATGGGCCAAACACGTTTTGGGTAACAAAGTATGTGGAAAAACATTTATGCTCAATTGGAGACCGAATCGCTCAGCGGAGACACTGTACTCCAAAGTATGTTGGTAGTCTTTTCATTGATCGTGTTGGAATCATTGATGGGATAACTCCACAGCATATCACTGATGCAATGAAGAACATGTTTAGCATGACGCTTGATTACACCACTTCATACAGAGCACTGTTATATGCACAAAAATTGGTGAGAGGATCAGCAGAAGAAGGGTATTCGCGTTTGCCTTCATATCTCGAGCAAATCTCCATTGCAAATCCTGATTCTATCACGGCTATAGAACTTGATTCTAAGAAAAGATTTAAGTATCTATTTCTCTCTTTTGGAGCTTCTATCAAAGGTTTTAAGTATCAGAGAAGGGTCATTGTGGTGGATGGAACTCACCTAAGTGAAAAGTATGGAGGTGTTATGTTAGTTGCAGCCGCACAAGATGGCAATTTTAAGATATTCCCATTGGCTTTTGGGATCGTGGATGCTGAAGATGAACCTTCTTGGGAATGGTTTTTCATAAAATTGGCTAGTTCTATATCTCATGACGATCCTCTGGTGATAGTCTCCGACCGGCACGCGGCCATTAAAAGTGCGTGTGAGAAGGTGTTTCCTTGGGCAACCCGAGGAATATGTTATTATCACCTTCAAGATAACATTGTCAAAAAGTTTAAAGGGAAACATCTCATGTACTTGGTGAAAGGGGCTGCTTATGCGCACACGGTTTACGATTTTGACCGGTACATGGCTGAGATACGGAGTGCAAACTCGGAACTTGCAACGTATTTGGAGAAGGCCGACGCCAGGCTATGGTCAAGGGTTTATTGTAAGGGGAACAGGTTCAACATAAAAACAAGCAACATCGCTGAATCTATTAATTCCGCACTGAAGTGAGTAAGAGGATTTCCGATTCCGTTCCTGCTGGAGTTCATAAGGCAGAAGTTAGGAAAATGGTATTGGAAAATGAGACAAGATGCTTTGAGTCTCCCAACTGAACATAGCCGGGGTGTTGAATACTTGCTTGCTGTTCGATCAGAGATAGCGGATACGATGACGGTCGAACCAACTGATGGATGGCGTTTCTTTGTCAAAGGTGGCAAAATGGACTGTGTGGTTGATTTGGAACATGTAAAGTGTGATTGTGGTGTCTATGGAGTGGAGAAAATACATTGCTCTCATGTTATAGCTGCTGGAACACATGCTGGTTTGCATATCTCCACACTTGTATGTCCACTTTACTCAAAGAATCATCTGTATGCAGGATACTCAGAGAATATATATCCTATCGTATCACAACATATTGAGGAACGAGAATGCTTTCCTCCAAACGTAAAGCGTGGTCCGGGGAGACAGAAGAAATCAAGATGGCAATCTTGGTTGAAGCTATCTAGGATGAGAGGACACAAACCCAGGAAGAAACACAGGGCACGGAGATGCTCAAACTGCAAGGAAACTGGCCATACGAAACCACAATGTACACAACCAGTTGACTAGTTGTCCAGACAACCTAAATTTAAGTCGTCCAGTCTTGATTACCCGTCCAGACGACTAATTGTTAAGTCGTCCAGTGTTTCGTCTACCAGATAACCTTCAAGTAAGTCGTCCAAAAGACCTTCTACTAAGTCGTCCAGTGTATTTTATTTTTAGACTACCTTCTACTATCCCTTCAAGTGTATTTTTTTAGACGACCTTTTACTAAGTCGTCCAGTGTATTTTATTTTTAGACTACCTTCTACTATCCCTTCAAGTGTATTTTTTTTAGACGACCTTTTACTAAGTCGTCCAGTGTATTTTATTTTTAGACTACCTTCTACTATTTTTAGACTACCTTATTTGTAAGTCGTCCAAACCTACCAGACGACTTATTTGTAAGTCGTCCAGCTGGAAAACCATCCAGACGACTTATTTATAAGTCGTCCAGCTGGAAAACCTTCCAGACGACTTATTTGTTAGTCGTCCAAACCTACCAGACGACTTATATATTTACAAATCTATACAAAGACAAATTCAAATAAATCATACACAAGTTAGAAAATCTATACAAGTTCAAATAAATCATACACAAGTTAGAAAATCTATACAACGACAAGTTCAAATACAAATACACAAAAATCATACACAAGTTAGAAAATCTATACAAGTTTCACAAAAAAAAAGAAAATCTATACAAAGACAAATCTAATCATACATGCTCACGAACATACCACCATCCTCATTATCTTTCAAATATTGATCAACAAGCTCCGTCCATATAACCACCGCCATATTATCCCTCATAGTCTTCGCATTGGACCTAGCAAAGTCTTTAGGGCTAAAGGGGACCCCAAGAGCATGACATTCAATGTACTTTAGAGCGTACACGCCACAATCACCATTGTTGGCCGTGGGTACATCTTTCAGCAGTCTCTCATATGTGTATCACTCCAACCCGTATTTGACCCGTAATTCGTCGGTGGCTGCGCACTCAACAAGCATATAAGGGACCATCTCGAGAAAAGGCTCCATTATCTCATCCCATGCTTCTGGTATGCTAGATGAAGGTATGCTGTCCCAGACGACTATGTGCCTCTTAGGGATCGATATCCAAATAGCAACCCAATGTTTGTTGTCAAAATAGCAACCCAATGTTGCTATGTCCCCCCACTTCTTGTTTGATTGGCAAAATAGCAACCCAATGTTTGGAGGTGACACCATCTGCTTTATCCTCCGGCAAGATCTTATATACCGAGATCGCCTCATCTGTTGTATCCTCTGGCAACAATCTCTACAATAAAAGTTGCACACAAGTTAACCCTGGACGACTAGTTGACCCTGGACGACTTAAATAAAAGTTGCCTCTTCTCTAGCCTCTTCTCTAGCCTCTTCTCTAGCCTCTTCTCTAGCCTCTTTAGGAGCCTCTTTAGGAGCCTCTTTACGAGCTTTCTTCCGAGGTCTCTGATTGTCTTCCTCCTCCTCCTCCACCTCCACCACAACCATCTCTTTGGCTCTTTTCGATGGAGTCACAAACTTAGGTTTTGTACCAGTGACTTCCCAGCAATCCATGGTCCACTTCCACGGTCTCCGATCATACATGACTTTAATGATGTTCTCCGCGGGCACGTCCTCAACCTCAGAGTCCCATTTTGGCCACATTTCACTAATGTCCTTCTCAATAAAGTTGATCATGCGGGTCTGCAGTAAATAGAAGAAGAATCGAGTTAGATATTTGAAACAAAATACTAAATAGACGACTTAATTATAAGTCATCTACTAAGTCGTCCAGCTGGACGACCTTCCAGACGACTTATAATAAGTCGTCTACTAAGTCGTCCAGCTGGAAGACTTTCCAGACAACTTAATTAAGTGAAGATGGAAAGGTACCTGACTCAAGATAGCAGCTTTCATGAATCTGCGGCCTCTGCTGCCCTCGTAAGCCAGAATCGGTGGAGACGGACTGTTTGCTCTGGGACTACCAATACTAGCACCCAATCCCGGAATAGCTGTGTACGCCCAGACCTGAAGAACTTGTATAAACCCATCCACGGTGTAACAGCCAGTAATATCTTTGTTCCACAAAGAGTCAATCAGCACCTTAAACGCGACTCTCCCCCATGGATAATTCTCAAACCGTTCTAAATCCATCACTAGCCTTGCCAGAATAGCTCGTGTGGCGGTTGAAAACTTTCTCCCTTCAATGAATCTAGTGAAGATGGAGAGGTACGCGAGTCGCTTGCGATCTTCCCTGGACCAATCCCAGCATCTCTTCAGTGCTGCTATTATCTGATCAGTAGTTGGCCCAGCTTCCAGATGAACTCCCATCATCCCCCAGAAAGAAACCATCTCTTTGGTAACTTCACATTTTGGTGTCTCAAGGTCCTCGATGTACTCGCAGTTTAGACCAGTGATGTTTTCAAACTCTAACAGTGAAAACCTGGCAGGTTATGGACCAACGAGACACCACATCTCGTACTTCTTCTTACTGTCCAGCTTTAAACAGAGCAAGTAGTGAACCAGCCTTGAAGCCCAACCAAATCCCTGCTCCTTGAACTTGATGAAAACTCCCAATCTCGACTCCTTGAGCTCTTCAAATTCATCATCAGTGAGAGCTTCCGTAAGAGCAGTATGCAACTTCTTATTATCCGTATGATACGAAATGCTATTGTGGGGTTCTGGCTCTTCCCCTAATGTGTATAACCTACGGGGGAGTTCTGGAATATCCATCCTTTTTGTCTGCAAAATAATCAAAGACAACAATAGAAGTCAGAACACAAGCTAAATCAATCACGCCTTAATTGTTACTCCAGACGACTTAGTAGACGACTTTAATATAAGTCGTCTGGAAAGTCGTCCAACTGGACGACTTAGTTGACGACTTATATTTAAGTCGTCTGGAAAGTCTTCCAAATGGACGACTTATATTTAAGTCGTCTACTAAGTCGTCCAGTTGGAAGACTTTCCAGACGACTTACTTACAAGTCTTCCAGTAGAAAAAATTCAAGTGGACCTGATTAGTCGCAGAAGGAGTTGGAGTACTCGTCATTGTGGTTATAGATCTAAAAAAGTAAACGTGAACCGGTGAGAATGAGTAAATTGATAGAGACAACGTTTTATGTTCATGTTTTCCTCGAGATTGATGACTTACCGGCGTTAGGGTTTACAGAGAAACGGCGCTACGGTTTACAGAGAAGAAGCGGCGGCGCTAAGTGGCGGTGCTAGCTAGTGTTTAGAGGAAGTGGCGGTGAGAACGTTGGTGAGCATGGTGGCGAGGGCGACGGTTTGTTCGGAAATAGTGGAAGCGGGGGCGCTAGAGTTTAGAGGAATCGGCTGCGCTAGGGTTAGAAGAAGCTGCTGCGACAACGGTGAGAATGAAGTGAGATAGATAGCCGACGTTGAGAACGATGGTTTGTTCGGAAATAGTGGGAATTCGCATCGCCTTTGATATCGCCGGTGAGAGAGAACTGTTAGGGTTTCTGAATTTCGCGGAAAATGAAAAAAAAAAATCACCTTATATATTGGGTAAATAATCCGGTTAGCTTTAAAAGTACATTGGTAAATTTTAAGGTTTGGTCCGGTTTAGACGACTTATTCTGGCTGATAATGTACATCAGACGACCTAATATTTAGTCGTCTATGCACAGAAGACTAAATATTAAGTCGTCCCAAACCCTAAAATAAACCCCTAAACTAAAATGACTAAATTAACTTACTAACCACGTTATAAAATCAAATTATACTTCAATAGTATTTACTATACACAGAAATGAACACGCTTAGGTAATTTTAAAAATTTTCAAAAACGGTTTTAATGCTTTCCAAAATCTAACCCTAAGAACACATACAATACTACAACATATGTTGATGAAACATAAACGAAAGAATATCATGACTCACTACTTTCACTCATCTGGGCTGAAAACAATTGAAATTTGTTATATATTAATTTATATCTCTTAAGACATATGTTAATTACATAATTCCAATTTTTCACTTATCAAAATATTTTTTACAAAATTTTTAAATTATGTTTAAGAATAACTGTCCAGACGACTTTAAGTTAAGTCGTCTAAACAGACGACTTGCGAGGGGTAGAAACGTAAAAAAAAAATCTGTTTTTTTTGTTTGTTCACAAGAAGATAGTTGTAATTTCAATAGCCTTTTAGGTTACTTTTGCCTTTGACCCAAGTTGGGGTATTCTTTTGGGTTCGACTCCAAGTTTTGAGTCACACTTGGTAATTCTCCCTTCTTTAGTTTTATGATTTATAAAATATTTAATAAATGAATTAAGTTACTTTATATTTATTAGTTGATGTATTAATTTAATTATGAATATAAATATTATGGGAATATTATTTCTTATTCTATAATGAAAGAATTAATATTTGTTAATAATTTTATTTTTAATATTAGTTACAGATTTATTATTTAAAACTAAATATTAAAAAGAAATTTATGTTTACATCTTAAATAAAATATATTAAAAGATATTAGTAAAATGAAATCTTGAAAAATGATACTTGAGAATATCTTTTTAGATATCTTATTTTGAAAATATTAAAGTAATAGATTGAATTTAGTATATATTTAATAGTAATTTAAGATAGTTGTAAGAGAAAAAAAATAGGAGGTTAAATAAATGAAATAGTCTAACCTGGACTACTTGTAAATAGATAAAAAGTTCTCTTGTATATTTAAATAACCCATTAAAAATATATTCATAAAATATCAATGGTAACATGTTTCATCATTGATTTTAAAATAATCAAAGCTATTCTATAGTAGCTAACTATTAATATATATATATATATGTAATTTTATTACTCTTAATATAATAATTATATTTTTATGTATTCGGTGAGGCTTTGAAGAATTTGTTTATTTTTTTGCATTTGGATTAATATATAGTTGTATATATATGAATTAGTAGACATATATAATTATTTATTACATTAATAAATAAAATATAATTTATTTTTAATGAAATTTCGTATTTATATAAATTAAATTCATTAGTTTATAAAAATAGTAGATTATTTAGTTAGTTCCTTAATTTTAGGAATTATGTATATTTAATTGTGAAAATAGTAGATTATTTAGTTAGTTCTTTAATTTTAGATATATGAATATATGAATATATAGAATAGGTTAAGTTAATTAAATTATTAGAGAAAGGACCAACATATACTTTTTTGATAGTACAAAACATAGTCCATAAAAAGTTCTCATGTTTTAGTAGTATTGATATAAATTATTTTCTTTTTACCAAAAGAAGAAGAAAAAGTAAAATAGAAATTCGAAGTTGGTGGATCGAGTCATGCAGATTCTATATGAACAGGCTTCCGGTGAGATATTTTTCACATTCTAATAAAAAATTAGCTAAAGCGATGGCCACCACTATTATTCTCTCTTCTGGAAGCTCTTTAAACCATAGATTCGATCAGGGAACACTAATCCACCGTAATCATTCCCGCCTTCACCGTCACTCACACGCTTCTACGACGCCTCCTCGTCAACTCAAGCGAAGCCCAATGACGTCGTATCAGTCTAGGAAGATGGTCGTATCCCCGGCCGTGAAAGCCAATCTTGTTATGGGACAAGTCAAGATCCTCAAACGGAGCAAGTTTCGTAACACTGTTGATCTTGTCGTAGCTTCCACTAATAAGATTGGACCTGAACGGTCCAGAGACTTTGCAGAAGCAGCAGATCGGAGAGATCGTCTCCGGACGTTACGCCGGTGCTTGTAGCTCAGCCTCTCCTCCTCCAAGCTCTCTTCCTGTTCCATGTTTCTTGGAGAACAAGTTACTTGCTTAGCAAGATTCAGGAAACCCTAAAAAAAGTTGCTTGCGGATGTCGAAGAATCTTGACAAGAAGAGAATCTTGAAGCTTGAGAATGTGATCTTAACCGCCAATTACAACCAACATTTTCTTGCTCAACACTCCAACTCTATAATGGAGTTTCTTGTGCAACAAGTCGGTCACTACTTTGTGACTCTTTCCATGGCTCGTGTCGTTGTGTTCTGTTTTTTACTTGTCACATGATGATCACATCTTGTTATTACATATGCAATAAAATCTTAAAACAGAAAAATTTCTTGATTCTTCTTGACAAAATCAAAAAGACTAATGACCTTACAAAAATCAGTTTATATAGAAGTGTTGTTCCTCTCAGCTTCATGATTTGTTGTAGGTAATACTTTTTTCCAGAACCAATGTTTCTTCCATAACAATGTCATCTCTTCAATAGGCACTCCTTTGGTTTCAGGCAACAACAAGTAGACAAAGATTGTCATCACTGAGACCCATCCAGCAAAGAAGAGAAATATTCCATACTTGAATGCACAGAGCATAGAGAGGAAAGCTTGAGCTATGAAGAAAGTGAAGAGAAGATTCACAGCAACCGTGATACTCTGACCAGCTGAACGTATCTCCAATGGAAAGATCTCGCTAGGTATGGTCCATCCTAGAGGTCCCCATGACCATCCAAAAGCTACCACAAAGAGGCAGATGAAGATGACTACTACTATTGAGTACCCTTTTGACAGCTCTTGGTTGTCTCCAAACTTCACTCCCAAGATCACTGACACTATAACTTGACAGATTATCATCTGCACCCCTCCGCTGATGAGAAGAGCTCTGCGACCTAGTTTATCCACTAACGCTATGGAGATCAACGTTGAGAGGACAAGAACAGCTCCTGTCAAAGCTGATGAGTAGAGAGAAGCGTTTCCTCCAAACCCCATTGTCTGAAACAGGACAGGTGCATAGAAGAGGATTGAGTTTATCCCTGTAAGGATCTGAAACATTGGCATGCAGATAGCCATAACTAGCTGAGGCCTATGTTGTTTCTGTAGAATGTTCCTGAAAGGGTGTTTGATGGAGTTAGCAAGCTCGCTTGCATCTACCATGTCTTGAAGCTCGGCGTCTACGTTTTTAGTTCCTCTTAGCCTCTCGAGAACTTGTCTTCCTCTCTCTTTCAACCCTCTTTCGACCAAACTGTTTGGTGTCTCGGGTAAGAAAATCCCTCCTAGCGTCATGAGAAAGGCTGGAAAAGCAGCTAGGCCGAGAGATAGTCTCCATCCCCACGGCTTAAGCTGTTGAGTACCGTAGTTGACCATGTTTGCTGTGAAGATTCCAAGAGTTGTAGCTAACTGAAACATCATGTTCAAACCACCTCGGAGATGTGTTGGTGCCACTTCTGATAAATACAAAGGAACCGCCTGAGAAGGGGAAAAAAGAAGACATAACCAAAATAAGTTTCATTAAGATTGGTATAAGGCATTGTACCTCGATTGATCCGAAAATACAAGTTTGGTTAGGTCATAATCTAAGTATTGGGAAATATTTATTTATAAATTTTGGTTTGGGTCCGGATTCTACCATATACCCGCATTACCTGAAAATTTTGTATATGTAAAATTTTATGGTTTTTCAGGTATTTTATGGTATTACAGATACTTTCAAAAAAATTTGGTTTGGATATTTCAGTTTTGAGAGTTATTTATATCTATATTATTAAAAAAGAAGTATCCATATAAAATACCCTTTAGTTTTTATTTTTATTTATAATGGTATGCCACTGACATTAAATAATACTTCATATTTTAATGTTTTGTCTTTTCCACTTAGATTAATGTGTTTTATAAACTTAAATTTGAATTAAATACGCAATTAATAAAATGTTTTGTCTTTTCCACTTAGATTAATGTGTTTTCCAAAATTAAATTTGAATTAAATTTAATTCATTAATTTCTCCACTAAATCAATGTCAAATTCAAAAAAAAAACATTTTTATTGGACAAACAATTCAATGGAAATTATAATATCAACTCTTTTTTTATCTGAACGAAAAAAGTATTAGCAAATTTGAATCTAAACTAGATAATATCCAAACGGATTTACCTTTTTGGTATCTAGAGAACCATAATCAAACCTTATCCGAACAAAATATTTCGGATATTCGAATGTATTTAAATCACATTTATATACTTCAATATGTTAGCTATTTTTCGAGTTAATATCCAAGATATAAACTATTTTAAGTTGTTTAAAATATTTGAAATATAAATAATAATCAAAAGTAAACATCTAAAATAGATAAACAATAATCAAAACACCAAAATACTTAAAATGGATATTTATTTTTATCCAAATATTCAAGTTAAACTTATTTGTAATTTTTAATTTAGGTACTTTAGCTTTCATTACTCAAATTTACATGTTATATTATTTTTATTTTTAGATTTGGGAAAATTTAAAAATATATAAATTTTGAAAGTTTAAAAATAGTTTAAACGGGTTATCAGACCCGCAAAAATCTGAATCAAGCCGAAACTAAAGTTTATAAATATCCGAATAGAGTTAGAATCTTTAAACTCGAAAATCTCAAACCCGAATAGATTTTAACCGAATTCGAGTGAATACCTAAATACCCACCTCTAACTTAGTCAATATAAAACGATCAATATTACAAATATACTATTTAGTATAAATAAATAAAAATTAAAACTGAAAATTAATACTGTGCGGTCGTACATAAGAATTTTGAATATGCGTTTCGAATATTTGTTTTATAGGATTTCAGATATTTTTAGGTTTTTCGAGTATTTCTTATGAATATTTCAATACTTTTTTTTTGACAACAAATATTCCAATACTTTGAGATTATTCGTGTCCTATATATCAGAACCGAATTATAATGGGATAGCAGTTCTAAATGTTTAGACACAAACCGATCCAGGTCGGATAAGAACCTACCCGGAACCAAACCAAAATTTTAGAGGTATTTAGATGGATCTAAATTATCTCTAGGACCCCAAAGGACCATGACCCGTTGAGAACCAAATCGAAACCAAACGAGTGCCCATGCCTACCTAAAACAACCAAAACAATTGGTCTGTCTAACCTGATTTCCAAACCCAATGCCAACACCGAGCAAGATTCGTCCTGCAAGAAGCATCGCTAAGTTCACAGCTCCAGCATTCAAGGCAGCTCCAATAAGAAAGCTGACTCCACCACAGACAATACTCGCACGCCTTCCATAGTTCCTAGTGATGGGTGAAGCGGCCAGAGTAGATACCAAACCAGCCAAGTAGAGTGAAGAAGTGAAAGCAGCTAATCCTTGATTATCATATTTGCAGTAGTTACTCTCATGAGCATGCTTCTTCTTCTCATAAACAGTATGGAAAAACTGATCAAGAAACTCATCCATCGATGTGACTCCTCCTGTAAACAAAACCCATTTCAGACTTTGGACTTTAAAGAGGAGTAAGAAGAAGATGATGATGATAAAGAGAACCTGAGATTCCAATGTCATATCCAAAGATGGATCCACCGATGGCTGCAACAAGACAAGCGATGATGACATAGCTAGTGACTTTCCCTTGGTACTGTTCTGCTCTTTCTTTAGCCACACCCGTTGGACCAAACGAACCTCCTGCCATCTTCTTCTTGGTCTGCTTTGCTTCTTAGGAGGTTGCTGCGATAGTTGACTTTTTTCTTGAGCTCAAATTTTCAGAAGCTGAGAGAAAATGAAACAAAAAGACTTGAAGGGTCTATACATTTACATCTTCACGTGGCTCGCATTCAATTCGTCCTATGTGATAATTGTGTTTGGTACTTGGTAGTATAATATTATTGGGGTTTTAAAGATCAACAAGTAAGCGATGACTTTAACAAGGAACAGCTATTAAGAGGTCTTGACCTTATACGTTCACATTTATTTGAGTTTAATGCTGATTTGCATGTCTTAATCTCATCTCCATTTCATAAATCTTTTTTTTTGGTTAGATACACAATTTGTGGTGATCGTGGGAACTTGATCAGAAAATTCTACTTATATTAGGAAGAAAGAAAGAAAAATATTCTTAAAACATGCTTATCCATAGAGTTTTTCATTTACAGGTTTACAACAATAAATTATCATTATTATTATAATATAATATACATAAATAACTGATTTTTTGTATTATAAAAAGCTAAGTAGCTATAGATGCTTTCATGGGTTTCTAATAGGCTAACATTTCCTTAACATCTATTCTATTTTTATTTTCTTCATACTTTATGAAATTTCTCTTAATTACTCTAATCTATACTATTATTTGCGAAGTAATTTTTCGCAACGGAGCTCTCACATTAAAAGTTAGAGTGGTCAAAGTCGATGATACCCTTAATGAATAAATTTATAAATTAGTTAATATATAAAAAACGAATTTAAATTTATTTAATTAGATGAATGATTAGAGTTAATAATAATAAGAATTATCCAAATCTAGAAAATATATGTTAAAATAAAAAATAATTCTTATATATATTGCGTTGTTATCTGAAAAATATTTTTAAATAAAAAATTAAAATTAAAAACAGAAAATACATAACTAAATATTAAGTAAGTAAAATGATTAATTTCATATAATTGAAAAGATAATATTAAGTAATTTTTAAAATTTATTTATTAATAATGAATCTAATATATAAATAAGAATTTTAAATAAAAACTATAATTAAAAAGAATTTTAAATGAAAATATAAATAATAATTTATCATTATAATATTTTTATTAGTAATTAATTTATTATTAAGTAATTATAAAATACTTACGTCCGCATATGCGGGCGAAACACCTAGTTTTCGTTATATAGCAAAAGTGGACAAAGCTTGTCACATTCATTCATCTTATTGTGGTATTCATTTCTATTTCTAATTACACATCCCCTACGACTCATTCTCCCATTAACTTTGTGTGTAAAGCTTCCTTCATTGTGGTATTTATTTCTACTTACACATCTCCTATACGAGTCACCCTCCCACAAACTTTGTGTGTAAAGCTGGATCGGACCACATGCATGATCTTTCTCCTCATTGTGGTATATCTTTCTACTTACACATCTCCTACCACTCATTCTCTTATAAATTTTGTGTGTAAAGCTAGCTGGATCACATTCATCTTCCTCCTCCTTATTTGTGGTATGTCTTTCTTCTTCACTCATATCCTAAGACACATTATCTCATCATCTTTTTGTCTTGTGAGCTTTTCATTATGATTTTGATTTGTGTGTGATTCTCATTCTATTCGATTAGTCCTTTTTAGCATGTAATACGTCTCAGGCAATTACAATTTCATGAAAATAAATAGAAAAGAGAGACAGAACTAGCTAGTTCCCGTCTACCAGAATTCGTCCAACTTCTTGTTTCCCATGTAAGTCTTCTTAATAGTTTCCTCAGGACCGAATTTGTTTTTCTTTCAACCTAGGACGACCAATCAAAATCAATCACGCATGTTTCATTTCTTAACTCTTTTGTTTGAAAACACTTATTATCATTGTGTTTTTCTAATCAATTTATATACGTCAAGCCAGAGAAGAAATATTTATAGAAAAACAAATATTCTTAAAACATGCTTATCCATAGAGTTTTTCATTTACAGGTTTACAACAATAAATTATCATTATTATTATAATATAATATACATAAATAACTGATTTTTTGTATTATAAAAAGCTAAGTAGCTATAGATGCTTTCATGGGTTTCTAATAGGCTAACATTTCCTTAACATCTATTCTATTTTTATTTTCTTCATACTTTATGAAATTTCTCTTAATTACTCTAATCTATACTATTATTTGCGAAGTAATTTTTCGCAACGGAGCTCTCACATTAAAAGTTAGAGTGGTCAAAGTCGATGATACCCTTAATGAATAAATTTATAAATTAGTTAATATATAAAAAACGAATTTAAATTTATTTAATTAGATGAATGATTAGAGTTAATAATAATAAGAATTATCCAAATCTAGAAAATATATGTTAAAATAAAAAATAATTCTTATATATATTGCGTTGTTATCTGAAAAATATTTTTAAATAAAAAATTAAAATTAAAAACAGAAAATACATAACTAAATATTAAGTAAGTAAAATGATTAATTTCATATAATTGAAAAGATAATATTAAGTAATTTTTAAAATTTATTTATTAATAATGAATCTAATATATAAATAAGAATTTTAAATAAAAACTATAATTAAAAAGAATTTTAAATGAAAATATAAATAATAATTTATCATTATAATATTTTTATTAGTAATTAATTTATTATTAAGTAATTATAAAATACGCATGTTTCATGTTTTCTAAAAACACATATTTATAGAAAAACACATGTAAGCCAAATACTACACCTTTGACTCTGAATAAGTATCTGATATAGTAAACATATGTTTTTGGCATTTTTTAAGTTACAAAGTTGATCTGTTGTGCCCACAATATGAGAAAGCATCTTGACCTTTTCTACTATAACCTACAGGTATGAGTTCCAGAAAGATGAGGAAGAACAGATTGCACGTTTGGCTGAAGATGGTGACATTTACAATAAGCTATCGCGATCTCTGGCCCCTGAGATTTATGGACATGAAGATATCAAAAAAGCTTTGCTTCTCTTGCTTGTGGGTGCTCCTCACAGGCAGTTAAAGGATGGGATGAAGGTGAAGTCTTCTTTCCTCTAGTATCTTTGTTTACTTCATCTCCAACTCATACCTCTTTCCACTCACTTGATGTGTCCATAGTCTTCGTTCACTGAGTTATATTTACGTACAGATGTTCTGAAGCACATTGCATTTGTTTACTTACAACTCAAATCAGCCATGCATGAATTATCTTGCAGATCAGAGGAGATGTGCATATATGCTTGATGGGTGATCCTGGAGTTGCTAAAAGTCAGCTTCTCAAGCACATAATAAATGTTGCTCCAAGGGGAGTCTACACAACAGGAAAAGGTAGCAGTGGAGTTGGTCTAACCGCCGCCGTTATGAGAGATCAAGTAACAAATGAGATGGTTTTAGAAGGTGGAGCACTGGTGAGTGAGATACAATGATTCTTTGCTAAGAGCTATGTCATTTAGAACCATTTGATACAATTTCTTGTTTCAGGTCCTGGCTGACATGGGAATCTGTGCAATCGATGAGTTTGATAAGATGGATGAATCGGATCGTACTGCAATTCATGAGGTCATGGAGCAGCAAACTGTAAGCATTGCGAAAGCTGGGATTACCACGTCTTTGAACGCTAGAACAGCTGTTCTTGCTGCAGCCAATCCAGCCTGGTAACTGGCTTTTTTCAACATGATTTTTTTAAAAAAAAATTCTGCTGAACAGTGCTATCAGTTATTAAGTTTATGCATCTTTGTGTTTTATGAAGGGGAAGATATGATTTGCGAAGAACCCCAGCTGAAAACATAAACCTTCCACCAGCCCTTCTTTCAAGATTCGATCTTCTCTGGTTGATCTTAGATCGAGCTGATATGGACAGCGACCTTGAACTGGCTAAACACGTGCTTCATGTGCACCAGACACAAGAATCTCCTGCGCTTGGCTTCGAGCCGCTAGAACCTAACATCCTCCGGTAAGTTGAATCACTTGTATAACATTCTTCTTGTTCTGCAGTCTCTTAACATGAGCGTCTTTGGTTTCTCTAGTGCGTACATTTCAGCTGCAAGGAGATTATCCCCATACGTTCCAGCGGAGTTAGAGGAATACATAGCAACAGCTTACTCCAGCATCAGGCAAGAAGAAGCAAAATCAAACACTCCTCATTCTTACACAACAGTGAGAACTCTGCTCAGCATTCTGCGCATATCCGCTGTAAGTAAAACAAGACTTGGAATCTTGGATTGAGTTGTGGCAAAATCTGAGTAAATGATTTTGCTTTTGGTTGTTGTAAAGGCACTAGCAAGGTTGAGATTCTCAGAATCAGTGGCACAAAGTGACGTGGATGAGGCGCTTAGACTGATGCAAATGTCGAAGATATCGTTGTATGCGGATGATAGACAGAAAGCAGGACTGGATGCAATATCAGACACATACTCCATCATCAGAGACGAAGCTGCAAGATCGAACAAGACCCATGTGAGCTACGCAAATGCGCTTAACTGGATCTCCAGAAAGGTTTGTTACTTCTTCATCTTCTTCTATTTCTAATGGATGATAATGATTGATCACTGAGACTGAGTGGTGATTTTGGATGTAAAACAGGGATACAGTGAGGCTCAGCTAAAGGAGTGTTTGGAGGAGTATGCAGCTTTGAATGTGTGGCAGATTGATCCCAACACCTTTGACATCCGTTTTATCTAAATCCATTTTCTTTATAAAAACACCAGTAACACCGTACCAAAAAGGATTTTGGTAACCAAGTATGTCGTCCTTTATTATAGGATTTTATTGTAGAACTAGATTTTGAACCGCCTTTAAAAGGGCGGGTATATTTTTTTTTACATTTTTTTATAAATTTAATTTTTATATTTATGTTTTTATTTACGTTTTTCTCATTATATAATATCAATATACTAAAACATGAATATGACCTATTGATATATGTGTAGTCAAATTATTTTATGATAATTATTAAACCCTCTTATTAATTATTTAAAAGAAATATTATACAAAGAAAAATATAAATATGATTCAAAACATAAATATAAAAATTAAATTTCTAAAATATGTAAAACAAAAAAATATACCAGTTCTTTTTAAAGCCGAATCCGAATCTAGTCAATACTATTAAAATAGAAACATAACATATTGATATGTATATGGTAAAACTATTTTAATACAATGATTAAAACCTCCTATTAATTATTTAAGAGAAATATTATACAATGAAAAACACAAATATGACTAAAACATATAAATATAAAAATTAAATTTCTAAAAGAATATAAAACTAAAAAATATAAAAAGGCGGGTCCAAATGTAGAAATCTATTTAAAACCCGTTAAACTAAAATCTGTAGAATATCGGATCATGATAATAATTTTAATTTTAATTTTAGTTGTTTAGTTTTAGTTTTAATTTTATTTTTTAAAGAAACATAATTTTTATGTTTATGTGTTTGTATAATCATATTCTGTATGATATGAATTTAATAGAATAGATAAGTTTTGTAAGTATGTACATGTATCATATGGTAAGGCTTCGTTTTTTTGTCAATATTCTGTCCAAATTATTTGTTTTTTTTATTTGAACATAAAAACAGGAATATAGGGAAGTTACGAACGGTTAACAATATTCGAAGCCCAAATTATCGTTTCATATGCCGAGGGAAGTTACGAACGGTTAACAATGCTCTAAAAGACCTTTTATTAATTGGTCATACAGGATAATTAATAGAATAGATTTTGACCCGCCCTTAAAAGGGCGGGTAAATTTTTTGTTTTAAATTTTTTAAAAGTTTAATTTTTATATTTGTGTTTTTAATTATTTTTGTTTTTAATTTGTATAATATATTTTTAAAATGATTTATAAGAGGCTTTAATAATTATAATCTTTGTATAATATCTTTTTAACCAGTTACGTGATTAATGACCATGATTAAGAAATTAAGAAATATAATTATGCAGTAATGGGCGTTCACAAAAAATATGATATCAAATCATATTGAATCATACACCATTTTGGACCGTTACGTGATTAATAGCCAGTTACGTGATTTGCCAGTTATATTAATACAAAAAGGTATATTAAAGATATATTTAGTGGCAATTATAAAAATTAAAAAGTGGACATAACTCCATATCAATTGGACATGTTGAAGAATTAATAGAATAGATTACCTGACTTGAGCAAAAACTGTTGTTGTGTACTTGTTGGAAAATGTGAACATTTGAATGATGTATTCGAGTTAATTGCGGACAGTACACGGATAAATCTTGAAAACCAAAACATAAAACAAGATTATAACATAGAGCAAATCACAAAGCTTATAACATAGAACAAGATTATAACATAGCGCAAATCACAAAGTTATCTTTAAAAAAAAAGAAAAAAAAAATCACAAAGCTTAATAACTAAACATCTCTAGAGCTACAGGAAGAAGCAACCAAGAGAAAGGAAGAATGAAATGGAGAAAAGAAACTATTTACCGAAATTCCAGGTTAGTTTTTTCCGGTTTAGTTAGATTAAGTTCTAGAAAATTATAAGAAACAAACGGATCGGTTCAACCTTCACCGGTTATTGTATTCGATAATTAGAAGAACTAATGGGCCCTGGTGAGCCCCATTTTGATGTCACCCTGGCTCTGGAACAACGGCTTCATTTTCGAGATAAACATTCGCAGCAGCAGGGCACCTACCTTAATTATTTTAGTCTAATAACTAGGCGTTGTTTCCCGCCATTACATAAGCGTCGCCGGCGTCTTTTTCCCGGTGAAAATTCCCGCGCAATCTGTACACTATATTCCCTAAACATCCCAGTTCTCAATCACCACACCCTCTCACTTTCCCTCTCTCTCTCTCTATCGATCCTCGTCTCTTCCCCCTTCCTGTTTCCTCTTCCGCATGGCGCCGTCTCGCCGTCAGACCAGCGGGAGGTCTCCCCTGGTGAATCCTCAGCGTCAAATCACTTCCTTCTTCGGAAAATCCGCTTCATCTTCTTCTCCCTCTCCATCACCACTCTCCAATACCAAAACCCCCAAATCTAATCCCAACCCTAACCCTAATTCTCCCTCTCCATCGCCGCCACTCTCCAATACCAAACCCTCCAAATCTAACCCTAATTCTCCGACTCTCTCCAATAACAAAGCCCCCAAACCCATTCCTCCTTCTCGTAGCCCCAGCCCTAGTCCGGCGACTCCTTCTCCAGTACATCCCAAGCTCAAGAAGCCACTCCTCGTCATCGGACAGACACCTAGGCCTCCGAAATCGGCGGAAGCAACTACGTACGGAGACGAGGTGGTGGGGAAGCAAGTTAGGGTTTATTGGCCGTTGGATAAGAAATGGTACGATGGGAGCGTGACATCGTACGATAAGAGTGGAGGTAAGCATATGGTTGAGTATGAAGACGGGGAAGAGGAGTCTTTGGATTTGGGGAAGGAGAAGATCGAATGGGTTGTTGTTGGGGAGGAATCAGTAAAGAAGAGGTTTAAGCGATTGAGACGAGGCGCTTCTTCTTTCAGAAGAGTTGTGTTGGATGATGAGGATGAAGACGTGGAGATGGGTAGTGTGGAAGAAGAGAAAGAAGATAAAAGTGAAGCTGATGATTCTAGCGATGAAGACTGGGGAAAGAACGTGGGGAAGGAGGTGTGTGAGAGTGAAGAAGATGATGTGGAGTCGGATGCTGAGGATGAAACGATGGATGAAGAAGAGGAAGATGAAGAAACTCCTTCCAAAACTGACTCTAGAAAGCGGAAGAAGACTAGTGAAGTAGCGAAACCTGGTGGTGAGAAGAAAAGCAAGACTGATAAAGATGCTACCTTGAAAGGTTTCAAGGCTTCTGTTGTGGAGCCTGTGAAGAAGATTGGGGAAGGTAATACAAATGTTCTCTTGTTACAAAGGTTTATTTATATTTGCATTTTTTTGGTTTGTAATACTTAAAAGGTTTTTATCTTGTTTTACTGCAGCTGATAGGGTGGTCAAGGGTTTGGATGATAACGTGTTGGATGGGGAGGCTCTGGCTAGATTTGGTGCGCGTGAATCTGAGAAGTTTCGCTTCATGGGAGTGTAAGTCTTTGGTCCATCATTGTAGAGGCTATTTGATACGGTGGTTAGGAGCAGAAATAATGTAGAATAGGCACCCTCTTAAACAATAATATCAGGAACATTTTTTGTATGATCCCTGTTTTAGCTAATTTTTAATGTGTTTGTTCTGGAACATTATTTCTGGCGAGCAGAGACCGACGTGATGCAAAAAGGAGACGCCCTACTGATGAGAACTATGATCCGAGGACACTCTACCTTCCTCCTGATTTTGTCAAGAGATTAACAGGAGGCCAGGTAAGAGGACATGGATATCTGCATCATGATATTTTATTAAGCTATTCAAAGTTTCGCTTATTTGATTTTGTGATCTCCTCTTTTCAGAGACAATGGTGGGAGTTTAAATCAAAACATATGGACAAAGTTCTTTTCTTCAAGGTAGATCAATAAGTGGTCATTTAATCATAACTTATTTATTGATGGGGGATTTGGTGATCTATATTGTTTTCTTTTGATGACAAGCAGATGGGTAAATTCTATGAGCTTTATGAGATGGATGCGCACGTAGGAACCAAGGAACTTGATTTACGTTACATGAAGGTAACTGATTTCTTATAGCTCATAACTATTGGTGCTTTTCGATGCATCTTGTAAAAGTTTATAAAATACCAACGGATTGACATCAAATCATGCTAAAAACGCCCCTTCCAATTTCATTTGTATGGCACTATGTATTTAGTATTTGCTCTCTCTGTGTAATGTTTTTTTCTTTGAAAGCACCTGATGTAGATTTAGTGTTTAGGGGTTGGTTTCAAGTTTTTAAATGTAAAATCCAAATCTTTGATAAGAAATATAGTATTTGCATAAAGATTTAACAATAAATATATTTTTATAACATGATTTAACACAACAACATTTTTTTGTAGTGTAAGATTATAAATATGATTGTATAAGTATATGAATGTTAAGATGAGATGTTGTGAAAACAATGATATGCATACATAAATATTTAAATGAGTTGTTATATTTGAACGGTTGCGATCTAATACTATACTAAAGACTTATCATGTGTTATTTTCATACTTTTGACATATAAATTTGTAGATTTTCATGTTTGAAATTTTGTAGAAACACATGTCCTCGGTAATCCGTCAGAAAATACCGACGACATTACGACGGACTGGACTCTGACGGATTACCGAGGACATATCGAAAATTCAATGAAACCATATGTCCTCAGTAATCCGTCAGAAAATACTGACGACATTCCGACGGACATGTCCAGTCCGTCAGAATGTTCGGTATTTTCTGACGGATTACCGAGGACATATCGAAACTTTTATGAAATCTTATGTCGTCGGTATTCCGTCAGAATACACCGACGAATTTCCGACGACCCCAACGGTTATATATGTTGATTGAAATATCGTCTGTATTCCATCAGTATATTCTGACGGAATACCGACGAACCATGTTTTATCAGAATGTCGTCGTAATGTCGTCGGAATATACCGACAGACCTCTTTTCCTCGGTATTCCGTCAGAATATATTGACGGAATACCGACGACTTCATATTTTTCGTTTTCGTCGGAAATCGGTCTGAAAGTCGTCAAAAACATCCGACGACTTTTGTGTCCGTCGGAATTCCGGGTGTTTTCTTGTAGTGCAAGAAGTTGGACGAATTCTGGTAGACGGGAACTAGCTAGTTCTGTCTCTCTTTTCTATTTATTTTCATGAAATTGTAATTGCCTGAGACGTATTACATGCTAAAAAGGACTAAAGTCGAATAGAATGAGAATCACACACAAATCAAAATCATAATGAAAGCTCACCAGACAAAAAGATGATGAGATAATGTGTCTTAGGATATGAGTGAAGAAGAAAGACATACCACAAATAAGGAGGAGGAAGATGAATGTGATCCAGCTAGCTTTACACACAAAATTTATGAGAGAATGAGTGGTAGGAGATGTGTAAGTAGAAAGATATACCACAATGAGGAGAAAGATCATGCATGTGGTCCGATCCAGCTTTACACACAAAGTTTGTGGGAGGGTGACTCGTACAGGAGATGTGTAAGTTGAAAGAAATACCACAATGAAGGAAGCTTTCCACACAAAGTTAATGGGAGAATGAGTCGTAGGGGATGTGTAATTAGAAATGAATACCACAATAAGATGAACGAATGTGACACGCTTTGTCCACTTTTGCTATATAACGAAAATGTTATATAAAATCAGACTATTTTGGAAACAAATAATTGTTAATTTGTTATAACGTTTTCATAAGTAATAGAAACTGTAAGAGACATATATAACAACAAAGTGGCTGTAGTGTAGTGGTTAGTATTCCACGTTGTGGCCGTGGAGACCCGAGCTCGAATCTCGGCAGCCACACTTCTCTTTTTCATATAGTTTTTCTGGTTGGGGTATTGTCGACATTTTGTATTACTTACCATAACATTACATGCATTTATAAATTATTACAAAGTCGTTTGTAACAACAAAGTGGCTGTAGTATAGTGGTTAGTATTCCACGTTGTGGCCGTGGAGACCCGAGCTCGAATCTCGGCAGCCACACTTACTTTTTTTTTCCCGTACCATTGATCTGAGCCGTCCATTTAACCCCGCCCTTCCTCATTCTGCAATTTTCCCGCCTAAACCTCATCTCCATCTACATAGCTTTGCCGCCTAATTTGCATTCACTCGTCAATCATTTCACTCTCTCTCGTTCTCTCTCGCTAGTCTGAGTTTTCAACCATGAAAGAACATGATTTCGAAGCCGATAAAGGTATAAGTAAAATTACTGCTTCGTTTCTCGTTTATATCTTCCGTTTTTTTTTTTGTTTTAACCACTCTCTTCTTCTGTTATTGCAGCGCTCGCGAAGGAGTTTCTCGCGAATTTCACCGACGCTAACGGCGGATCTAAGTACTTGGAGATCCTCGTGAGTTTCTCTTCTCCTCATTTTTTTTGTTAGGGTTTACCCGAATCTCCCTCAGTTTAGGGCTCTTTATTCGATTGAAATTTCGTAGATTCATATTTATTATTTCCTCATCTAGGGTTTAGCGAAATCTCCCTCAGCTAGGGTTTATTCGATTCAATTAGTGAAATTGGTAGATTCATTCATTGTGTGTCTGTAGCAAGAAGTTGCGAATCGTAAGACTCGGGCTATTCAGGTCGATCTCCAGGACCTAATCAATGTGAGTTGTTATTCTTTTATCTCCTGCTGTTTCGGTTTTTAGATGAAGTGAGTGAGTGATAGAGAAGAGAAGCTTACCCGTCTCTCTTTGTTGTTGTGGTTGCAGTACAAGGGTTTTGATGAGTTTCATGAGTTTATGACACGCTTGACTGAGAACACACGCCGTTATGTTTCCATTTTCTCCTCTGCTATTGACGAGCTTCTACCTGAACCCACCGAGGCGTTCCCAGATGATGACCATGACATTCTCATGACCCAGAGAGCCGAGGATGGAACTGATAATGCAGATGTCTCTGATCCCCGTCAGCAAATCCCTTCGGAGATCAAAAGATTTTAGTAAGTTTTGTATACAAATTATCTGGTCTGTTTATGTGATGAGAGGTTATGCATTGTTTCTGGATTTCTGCTGAATCAAAAGCTTGACTAATGAATCTACTTTTTATTCAGCGAGGTTAATTTCAAAGCTCCTTCAAAGGGACGGCCATCTACCATAAGGGAGGTTAAGGCTTCACACATTGGGCAACTTGTTAGGATTGCTGGTATTGTGACCCGATGTTCAGATGTCAAGCCATTGATGGCGGTTGCTGTATACACATGTGAGGATTGCGGTCATGAAATCTACCAGGTACTTAACCTTGCCTGCCAGTTCCTAGTTTCTGTTTTTTTATCTAATAACTGCTAGTTCTGATAATTGTTCTCTTACATGCTAAATCAGGAAGTTACATCAAGAGTTTTCATGCCTTTGTTTAAGTGCCCCTCCAGCCGCTGTCGCGTTAACAGCAAAGCAGGAAATCCTATTCTTCAGCTCAGGGCATCAAAGTTTCTTAAGTTTCAGGAGGTTCTGTTCTGGGTTCAGGGTTGTTCATTTTTATGTGAATGCTGCATCTTCTATCAAATTAATGAGTCAAGTTATTCATTATATTGCAGGCTAAGATGCAAGAGTTGGCTGAGCACGTACCTAAAGGGCATATTCCGAGGTCAATGACTGTTCATCTAAGAGGAGAGTTAACAAGAAAGGTTGTTTTTCCTGACCTTGCTTTCATGCTACCATTGGAGTCAATCTGTACTTCTTTCTGAATAAGTAGCTATGTTGCCTCGGAATAGTTCAAGGTGGTAGTATTATGCGGCTTAGAAGCATAGGTTCAGGAGTGACTGAATTAAGCGAATATTGTATCTTAATGGCTACAAAAAGGTCTTAGCCGAACAGTGGACTCGATCAATATATTGTTTGTTTTCAGTAGAATTGTTAATTTCTTACTATGCTTCCTTTAACCCTTGTAGGTAGCACCTGGTGACGTTGTTGAATTCTCAGGAATTTTCCTTCCCATTCCTTACACTGGGTTTAAGGCACTTCGGGCTGGACTAGTAGCAGACACATATCTGGAAGCGACAGCTGTGACTCATTTCAAGAAGAAATACGAGGAGTAAGCCAAATACTACACCTTTGACTCTGAATAAGTATCTGATATAGTAAACATATGTTTTTGGCATTTTTTAAGTTACAAAGTTGATCTGTTGTGCCCACAATATGAGAAAGCATCTTGACCTTTTCTACTATAACCTACAGGTATGAGTTCCAGAAAGATGAGGAAGAACAGATTGCACGTTTGGCTGAAGATGGTGACATTTACAATAAGCTATCGCGATCTCTGGCCCCTGAGATTTATGGACATGAAGATATCAAAAAAGCTTTGCTTCTCTTGCTTGTGGGTGCTCCTCACAGGCAGTTAAAGGATGGGATGAAGGTGAAGTCTTCTTTCCTCTAGTATCTTTGTTTACTTCATCTCCAACTCATACCTCTTTCCACTCACTTGATGTGTCCATAGTCTTCGTTCACTGAGTTATATTTACGTACAGATGTTCTGAAGCACATTGCATTTGTTTACTTACAACTCAAATCAGCCATGCATGAATTATCTTGCAGATCAGAGGAGATGTGCATATATGCTTGATGGGTGATCCTGGAGTTGCTAAAAGTCAGCTTCTCAAGCACATAATAAATGTTGCTCCAAGGGGAGTCTACACAACAGGAAAAGGTAGCAGTGGAGTTGGTCTAACCGCCGCCGTTATGAGAGATCAAGTAACAAATGAGATGGTTTTAGAAGGTGGAGCACTGGTGAGTGAGATACAATGATTCTTTGCTAAGAGCTATGTCATTTAGAACCATTTGATACAATTTCTTGTTTCAGGTCCTGGCTGACATGGGAATCTGTGCAATCGATGAGTTTGATAAGATGGATGAATCGGATCGTACTGCAATTCATGAGGTCATGGAGCAGCAAACTGTAAGCATTGCGAAAGCTGGGATTACCACGTCTTTGAACGCTAGAACAGCTGTTCTTGCTGCAGCCAATCCAGCCTGGTAACTGGCTTTTTTCAACATGATTTTTTTAAAAAAAAATTCTGCTGAACAGTGCTATCAGTTATTAAGTTTATGCATCTTTGTGTTTTATGAAGGGGAAGATATGATTTGCGAAGAACCCCAGCTGAAAACATAAACCTTCCACCAGCCCTTCTTTCAAGATTCGATCTTCTCTGGTTGATCTTAGATCGAGCTGATATGGACAGCGACCTTGAACTGGCTAAACACGTGCTTCATGTGCACCAGACACAAGAATCTCCTGCGCTTGGCTTCGAGCCGCTAGAACCTAACATCCTCCGGTAAGTTGAATCACTTGTATAACATTCTTCTTGTTCTGCAGTCTCTTAACATGAGCGTCTTTGGTTTCTCTAGTGCGTACATTTCAGCTGCAAGGAGATTATCCCCATACGTTCCAGCGGAGTTAGAGGAATACATAGCAACAGCTTACTCCAGCATCAGGCAAGAAGAAGCAAAATCAAACACTCCTCATTCTTACACAACAGTGAGAACTCTGCTCAGCATTCTGCGCATATCCGCTGTAAGTAAAACAAGACTTGGAATCTTGGATTGAGTTGTGGCAAAATCTGAGTAAATGATTTTGCTTTTGGTTGTTGTAAAGGCACTAGCAAGGTTGAGATTCTCAGAATCAGTGGCACAAAGTGACGTGGATGAGGCGCTTAGACTGATGCAAATGTCGAAGATATCGTTGTATGCGGATGATAGACAGAAAGCAGGACTGGATGCAATATCAGACACATACTCCATCATCAGAGACGAAGCTGCAAGATCGAACAAGACCCATGTGAGCTACGCAAATGCGCTTAACTGGATCTCCAGAAAGGTTTGTTACTTCTTCATCTTCTTCTATTTCTAATGGATGATAATGATTGATCACTGAGACTGAGTGGTGATTTTGGATGTAAAACAGGGATACAGTGAGGCTCAGCTAAAGGAGTGTTTGGAGGAGTATGCAGCTTTGAATGTGTGGCAGATTGATCCCAACACCTTTGACATCCGTTTTATCTAAATCCATTTTCTTTATAAAAACACCAGTAACACCGTACCAAAAAGGATTTTGGTAACCAAGTATGTCGTCCTTTATTATAGGATTTTATTGTAGAACTAGATTTTGAACCGCCTTTAAAAGGGCGGGTATATTTTTTTTTTACATTTTTTTATAAATTTAATTTTTATATTTATGTTTTTATTTACGTTTTTCTCATTATATAATATCAATATACTAAAACATGAATATGACCTATTGATATATGTGTAGTCAAATTATTTTATGATAATTATTAAACCCTCTTATTAATTATTTAAAAGAAATATTATACAAAGAAAAATATAAATATGATTCAAAACATAAATATAAAAATTAAATTTCTAAAATATGTAAAACAAAAAAATATACCAGTTCTTTTTAAAGCCGAATCCGAATCTAGTCAATACTATTAAAATAGAAACATAACATATTGATATGTATATGGTAAAACTATTTTAATACAATGATTAAAACCTCCTATTAATTATTTAAGAGAAATATTATACAATGAAAAACACAAATATGACTAAAACATATAAATATAAAAATTAAATTTCTAAAAGAATATAAAACTAAAAAATATAAAAAGGCGGGTCCAAATGTAGAAATCTATTTAAAACCCGTTAAACTAAAATCTGTAGAATATCGGATCATGATAATAATTTTAATTTTAATTTTAGTTGTTTAGTTTTAGTTTTAATTTTATTTTTTAAAGAAACATAATTTTTATGTTTATGTGTTTGTATAATCATATTCTGTATGATATGAATTTAATAGAATAGATAAGTTTTGTAAGTATGTACATGTATCATATGGTAAGGCTTCGTTTTTTTGTCAATATTCTGTCCAAATTATTTGTTTTTTTTATTTGAACATAAAAACAGGAATATAGGGAAGTTACGAACGGTTAACAATATTCGAAGCCCAAATTATCGTTTCATATGCCGAGGGAAGTTACGAACGGTTAACAATGCTCTAAAAGACCTTTTATTAATTGGTCATACAGGATAATTAATAGAATAGATTTTGACCCGCCCTTAAAAGGGCGGGTAAATTTTTTGTTTTAAATTTTTTAAAAGTTTAATTTTTATATTTGTGTTTTTAATTATTTTTGTTTTTAATTTGTATAATATATTTTTAAAATGATTTATAAGAGGCTTTAATAATTATAATCTTTGTATAATATCTTTTTAACCAGTTACGTGATTAATGACCATGATTAAGAAATTAAGAAATATAATTATGCAGTAATGGGCGTTCACAAAAAATATGATATCAAATCATATTGAATCATACACCATTTTGGACCGTTACGTGATTAATAGCCAGTTACGTGATTTGCCAGTTATATTAATACAAAAAGGTATATTAAAGATATATTTAGTGGCAATTATAAAAATTAAAAAGTGGACATAACTCCATATCAATTGGACATGTTGAAGAATTAATAGAATAGATTACCTGACTTGAGCAAAAACTGTTGTTGTGTACTTGTTGGAAAATGTGAACATTTGAATGATGTATTCGAGTTAATTGCGGACAGTACACGGATAAATCTTGAAAACCAAAACATAAAACAAGATTATAACATAGAGCAAATCACAAAGCTTATAACATAGAACAAGATTATAACATAGCGCAAATCACAAAAGTTATCTTTAAAAAAAAAGAAAAAAAAAATCACAAAGCTTAATAACTAAACATCTCTAGAGCTACAGGAAGAAGCAACCAAGAGAAAGGAAGAATGAAATGGAGAAAAGAAACTATTTACCGAAATTCCAGGTTAGTTTTTTCCGGTTTAGTTAGATTAAGTTCTAGAAAATTATAAGAAACAAACGGATCGGTTCAACCTTCACCGGTTATTGTATTCGATAATTAGAAGAACTAATGGGCCCTGGTGAGCCCCATTTTGATGTCACCCTGGCTCTGGAACAACGGCTTCATTTTCGAGATAAACATTCGCAGCAGCAGGGCACCTACCTTAATTATTTTAGTCTAATAACTAGGCGTTGTTTCCCGCCATTACATAAGCGTCGCCGGCGTCTTTTTCCCGGTGAAAATTCCCGCGCAATCTGTACACTATATTCCCTAAACATCCCAGTTCTCAATCACCACACCCTCTCACTTTCCCTCTCTCTCTCTCTATCGATCCTCGTCTCTTCCCCCTTCCTGTTTCCTCTTCCGCATGGCGCCGTCTCGCCGTCAGACCAGCGGGAGGTCTCCCCTGGTGAATCCTCAGCGTCAAATCACTTCCTTCTTCGGAAAATCCGCTTCATCTTCTTCTCCCTCTCCATCACCACTCTCCAATACCAAAACCCCCAAATCTAATCCCAACCCTAACCCTAATTCTCCCTCTCCATCGCCGCCACTCTCCAATACCAAACCCTCCAAATCTAACCCTAATTCTCCGACTCTCTCCAATAACAAAGCCCCCAAACCCATTCCTCCTTCTCGTAGCCCCAGCCCTAGTCCGGCGACTCCTTCTCCAGTACATCCCAAGCTCAAGAAGCCACTCCTCGTCATCGGACAGACACCTAGGCCTCCGAAATCGGCGGAAGCAACTACGTACGGAGACGAGGTGGTGGGGAAGCAAGTTAGGGTTTATTGGCCGTTGGATAAGAAATGGTACGATGGGAGCGTGACATCGTACGATAAGAGTGGAGGTAAGCATATGGTTGAGTATGAAGACGGGGAAGAGGAGTCTTTGGATTTGGGGAAGGAGAAGATCGAATGGGTTGTTGTTGGGGAGGAATCAGTAAAGAAGAGGTTTAAGCGATTGAGACGAGGCGCTTCTTCTTTCAGAAGAGTTGTGTTGGATGATGAGGATGAAGACGTGGAGATGGGTAGTGTGGAAGAAGAGAAAGAAGATAAAAGTGAAGCTGATGATTCTAGCGATGAAGACTGGGGAAAGAACGTGGGGAAGGAGGTGTGTGAGAGTGAAGAAGATGATGTGGAGTCGGATGCTGAGGATGAAACGATGGATGAAGAAGAGGAAGATGAAGAAACTCCTTCCAAAACTGACTCTAGAAAGCGGAAGAAGACTAGTGAAGTAGCGAAACCTGGTGGTGAGAAGAAAAGCAAGACTGATAAAGATGCTACCTTGAAAGGTTTCAAGGCTTCTGTTGTGGAGCCTGTGAAGAAGATTGGGGAAGGTAATACAAATGTTCTCTTGTTACAAAGGTTTATTTATATTTGCATTTTTTTGGTTTGTAATACTTAAAAGGTTTTTATCTTGTTTTACTGCAGCTGATAGGGTGGTCAAGGGTTTGGATGATAACGTGTTGGATGGGGAGGCTCTGGCTAGATTTGGTGCGCGTGAATCTGAGAAGTTTCGCTTCATGGGAGTGTAAGTCTTTGGTCCATCATTGTAGAGGCTATTTGATACGGTGGTTAGGAGCAGAAATAATGTAGAATAGGCACCCTCTTAAACAATAATATCAGGAACATTTTTTGTATGATCCCTGTTTTAGCTAATTTTTAATGTGTTTGTTCTGGAACATTATTTCTGGCGAGCAGAGACCGACGTGATGCAAAAAGGAGACGCCCTACTGATGAGAACTATGATCCGAGGACACTCTACCTTCCTCCTGATTTTGTCAAGAGATTAACAGGAGGCCAGGTAAGAGGACATGGATATCTGCATCATGATATTTTATTAAGCTATTCAAAGTTTCGCTTATTTGATTTTGTGATCTCCTCTTTTCAGAGACAATGGTGGGAGTTTAAATCAAAACATATGGACAAAGTTCTTTTCTTCAAGGTAGATCAATAAGTGGTCATTTAATCATAACTTATTTATTGATGGGGGATTTGGTGATCTATATTGTTTTCTTTTGATGACAAGCAGATGGGTAAATTCTATGAGCTTTATGAGATGGATGCGCACGTAGGAACCAAGGAACTTGATTTACGTTACATGAAGGTAACTGATTTCTTATAGCTCATAACTATTGGTGCTTTTCGATGCATCTTGTAAAAGTTTATAAAATACCAACGGATTGACATCAAATCATGCTAAAAACGCCCCTTCCAATTTCATTTGTATGGCACTATGTATTTAGTATTTGCTCTCTCTGTGTAATGTTTTTTTCTTTGAAAGCACCTGATGTAGATTTAGTGTTTAGGGGTTGGTTTCAAGTTTTTAAATGTAAAATCCAAATCTTTGATAAGAAATATAGTATTTGCATAAAGATTTAACAATAAATATATTTTTATAACATGATTTAACACAACAACATTTTTTTGTAGTGTAAGATTATAAATATGATTGTATAAGTATATGAATGTTAAGATGAGATGTTGTGAAAACAATGATATGCATACATAAATATTTAAATGAGTTGTTATATTTGAACGGTTGCGATCTAATACTATACTAAAGACTTATCATGTGTTATTTTCATACTTTTGACATATAAATTTGTAGATTTTCATGTTTGAAATTTTGTAGAAACACATGTCCTCGGTAATCCGTCAGAAAATACCGACGACATTACGACGGACTGGACTCTGACGGATTACCGAGGACATATCGAAAATTCAATGAAACCATATGTCCTCAGTAATCCGTCAGAAAATACTGACGACATTCCGACGGACATGTCCAGTCCGTCAGAATGTTCGGTATTTTCTGACGGATTACCGAGGACATATCGAAACTTTTATGAAATCTTATGTCGTCGGTATTCCGTCAGAATACACCGACGAATTTCCGACGACCCCAACGGTTATATATGTTGATTGAAATATCGTCTGTATTCCATCAGTATATTCTGACGGAATACCGACGAACCATGTTTTATCAGAATGTCGTCGTAATGTCGTCGGAATATACCGACAGACCTCTTTTCCTCGGTATTCCGTCAGAATATATTGACGGAATACCGACGACTTCATATTTTTCGTTTTCGTCGGAAATCGGTCTGAAAGTCGTCAAAAACATCCGACGACTTTTGTGTCCGTCGGAATTCCGGGTGTTTTCTTGTAGTGCAAGAAGTTGGACGAATTCTGGTAGACGGGAACTAGCTAGTTCTGTCTCTCTTTTCTATTTATTTTCATGAAATTGTAATTGCCTGAGACGTATTACATGCTAAAAAGGACTAAAGTCGAATAGAATGAGAATCACACACAAATCAAAATCATAATGAAAGCTCACCAGACAAAAAGATGATGAGATAATGTGTCTTAGGATATGAGTGAAGAAGAAAGACATACCACAAATAAGGAGGAGGAAGATGAATGTGATCCAGCTAGCTTTACACACAAAATTTATGAGAGAATGAGTGGTAGGAGATGTGTAAGTAGAAAGATATACCACAATGAGGAGAAAGATCATGCATGTGGTCCGATCCAGCTTTACACACAAAGTTTGTGGGAGGGTGACTCGTACAGGAGATGTGTAAGTTGAAAGAAATACCACAATGAAGGAAGCTTTCCACACAAAGTTAATGGGAGAATGAGTCGTAGGGGATGTGTAATTAGAAATGAATACCACAATAAGATGAACGAATGTGACACGCTTTGTCCACTTTTGCTATATAACGAAAATGTTATATAAAATCAGACTATTTTGGAAACAAATAATTGTTAATTTGTTATAACGTTTTCATAAGTAATAGAAACTGTAAGAGACATATATAACAACAAAGTGGCTGTAGTGTAGTGGTTAGTATTCCACGTTGTGGCCGTGGAGACCCGAGCTCGAATCTCGGCAGCCACACTTCTCTTTTTCATATAGTTTTTCTGGTTGGGGTATTGTCGACATTTTGTATTACTTACCATAACATTACATGCATTTATAAATTATTACAAAGTCGTTTGTAACAACAAAGTGGCTGTAGTATAGTGGTTAGTATTCCACGTTGTGGCCGTGGAGACCCGAGCTCGAATCTCGGCAGCCACACTTACTTTTTTTTTCCCGTACCATTGATCTGAGCCGTCCATTTAACCCCGCCCTTCCTCATTCTGCAATTTTCCCGCCTAAACCTCATCTCCATCTACATAGCTTTGCCGCCTAATTTGCATTCACTCGTCAATCATTTCACTCTCTCTCGTTCTCTCTCGCTAGTCTGAGTTTTCAACCATGAAAGAACATGATTTCGAAGCCGATAAAGGTATAAGTAAAATTACTGCTTCGTTTCTCGTTTATATCTTCCGTTTTTTTTTTTGTTTTAACCACTCTCTTCTTCTGTTATTGCAGCGCTCGCGAAGGAGTTTCTCGCGAATTTCACCGACGCTAACGGCGGATCTAAGTACTTGGAGATCCTCGTGAGTTTCTCTTCTCCTCATTTTTTTTGTTAGGGTTTACCCGAATCTCCCTCAGTTTAGGGCTCTTTATTCGATTGAAATTTCGTAGATTCATATTTATTATTTCCTCATCTAGGGTTTAGCGAAATCTCCCTCAGCTAGGGTTTATTCGATTCAATTAGTGAAATTGGTAGATTCATTCATTGTGTGTCTGTAGCAAGAAGTTGCGAATCGTAAGACTCGGGCTATTCAGGTCGATCTCCAGGACCTAATCAATGTGAGTTGTTATTCTTTTATCTCCTGCTGTTTCGGTTTTTAGATGAAGTGAGTGAGTGATAGAGAAGAGAAGCTTACCCGTCTCTCTTTGTTGTTGTGGTTGCAGTACAAGGGTTTTGATGAGTTTCATGAGTTTATGACACGCTTGACTGAGAACACACGCCGTTATGTTTCCATTTTCTCCTCTGCTATTGACGAGCTTCTACCTGAACCCACCGAGGCGTTCCCAGATGATGACCATGACATTCTCATGACCCAGAGAGCCGAGGATGGAACTGATAATGCAGATGTCTCTGATCCCCGTCAGCAAATCCCTTCGGAGATCAAAAGATTTTAGTAAGTTTTGTATACAAATTATCTGGTCTGTTTATGTGATGAGAGGTTATGCATTGTTTCTGGATTTCTGCTGAATCAAAAGCTTGACTAATGAATCTACTTTTTATTCAGCGAGGTTAATTTCAAAGCTCCTTCAAAGGGACGGCCATCTACCATAAGGGAGGTTAAGGCTTCACACATTGGGCAACTTGTTAGGATTGCTGGTATTGTGACCCGATGTTCAGATGTCAAGCCATTGATGGCGGTTGCTGTATACACATGTGAGGATTGCGGTCATGAAATCTACCAGGTACTTAACCTTGCCTGCCAGTTCCTAGTTTCTGTTTTTTTATCTAATAACTGCTAGTTCTGATAATTGTTCTCTTACATGCTAAATCAGGAAGTTACATCAAGAGTTTTCATGCCTTTGTTTAAGTGCCCCTCCAGCCGCTGTCGCGTTAACAGCAAAGCAGGAAATCCTATTCTTCAGCTCAGGGCATCAAAGTTTCTTAAGTTTCAGGAGGTTCTGTTCTGGGTTCAGGGTTGTTCATTTTTATGTGAATGCTGCATCTTCTATCAAATTAATGAGTCAAGTTATTCATTATATTGCAGGCTAAGATGCAAGAGTTGGCTGAGCACGTACCTAAAGGGCATATTCCGAGGTCAATGACTGTTCATCTAAGAGGAGAGTTAACAAGAAAGGTTGTTTTTCCTGACCTTGCTTTCATGCTACCATTGGAGTCAATCTGTACTTCTTTCTGAATAAGTAGCTATGTTGCCTCGGAATAGTTCAAGGTGGTAGTATTATGCGGCTTAGAAGCATAGGTTCAGGAGTGACTGAATTAAGCGAATATTGTATCTTAATGGCTACAAAAAGGTCTTAGCCGAACAGTGGACTCGATCAATATATTGTTTGTTTTCAGTAGAATTGTTAATTTCTTACTATGCTTCCTTTAACCCTTGTAGGTAGCACCTGGTGACGTTGTTGAATTCTCAGGAATTTTCCTTCCCATTCCTTACACTGGGTTTAAGGCACTTCGGGCTGGACTAGTAGCAGACACATATCTGGAAGCGACAGCTGTGACTCATTTCAAGAAGAAATACGAGGAGTAAGCCAAATACTACACCTTTGACTCTGAATAAGTATCTGATATAGTAAACATATGTTTTTGGCATTTTTTAAGTTACAAAGTTGATCTGTTGTGCCCACAATATGAGAAAGCATCTTGACCTTTTCTACTATAACCTACAGGTATGAGTTCCAGAAAGATGAGGAAGAACAGATTGCACGTTTGGCTGAAGATGGTGACATTTACAATAAGCTATCGCGATCTCTGGCCCCTGAGATTTATGGACATGAAGATATCAAAAAAGCTTTGCTTCTCTTGCTTGTGGGTGCTCCTCACAGGCAGTTAAAGGATGGGATGAAGGTGAAGTCTTCTTTCCTCTAGTATCTTTGTTTACTTCATCTCCAACTCATACCTCTTTCCACTCACTTGATGTGTCCATAGTCTTCGTTCACTGAGTTATATTTACGTACAGATGTTCTGAAGCACATTGCATTTGTTTACTTACAACTCAAATCAGCCATGCATGAATTATCTTGCAGATCAGAGGAGATGTGCATATATGCTTGATGGGTGATCCTGGAGTTGCTAAAAGTCAGCTTCTCAAGCACATAATAAATGTTGCTCCAAGGGGAGTCTACACAACAGGAAAAGGTAGCAGTGGAGTTGGTCTAACCGCCGCCGTTATGAGAGATCAAGTAACAAATGAGATGGTTTTAGAAGGTGGAGCACTGGTGAGTGAGATACAATGATTCTTTGCTAAGAGCTATGTCATTTAGAACCATTTGATACAATTTCTTGTTTCAGGTCCTGGCTGACATGGGAATCTGTGCAATCGATGAGTTTGATAAGATGGATGAATCGGATCGTACTGCAATTCATGAGGTCATGGAGCAGCAAACTGTAAGCATTGCGAAAGCTGGGATTACCACGTCTTTGAACGCTAGAACAGCTGTTCTTGCTGCAGCCAATCCAGCCTGGTAACTGGCTTTTTTCAACATGATTTTTTTAAAAAAAAATTCTGCTGAACAGTGCTATCAGTTATTAAGTTTATGCATCTTTGTGTTTTATGAAGGGGAAGATATGATTTGCGAAGAACCCCAGCTGAAAACATAAACCTTCCACCAGCCCTTCTTTCAAGATTCGATCTTCTCTGGTTGATCTTAGATCGAGCTGATATGGACAGCGACCTTGAACTGGCTAAACACGTGCTTCATGTGCACCAGACACAAGAATCTCCTGCGCTTGGCTTCGAGCCGCTAGAACCTAACATCCTCCGGTAAGTTGAATCACTTGTATAACATTCTTCTTGTTCTGCAGTCTCTTAACATGAGCGTCTTTGGTTTCTCTAGTGCGTACATTTCAGCTGCAAGGAGATTATCCCCATACGTTCCAGCGGAGTTAGAGGAATACATAGCAACAGCTTACTCCAGCATCAGGCAAGAAGAAGCAAAATCAAACACTCCTCATTCTTACACAACAGTGAGAACTCTGCTCAGCATTCTGCGCATATCCGCTGTAAGTAAAACAAGACTTGGAATCTTGGATTGAGTTGTGGCAAAATCTGAGTAAATGATTTTGCTTTTGGTTGTTGTAAAGGCACTAGCAAGGTTGAGATTCTCAGAATCAGTGGCACAAAGTGACGTGGATGAGGCGCTTAGACTGATGCAAATGTCGAAGATATCGTTGTATGCGGATGATAGACAGAAAGCAGGACTGGATGCAATATCAGACACATACTCCATCATCAGAGACGAAGCTGCAAGATCGAACAAGACCCATGTGAGCTACGCAAATGCGCTTAACTGGATCTCCAGAAAGGTTTGTTACTTCTTCATCTTCTTCTATTTCTAATGGATGATAATGATTGATCACTGAGACTGAGTGGTGATTTTGGATGTAAAACAGGGATACAGTGAGGCTCAGCTAAAGGAGTGTTTGGAGGAGTATGCAGCTTTGAATGTGTGGCAGATTGATCCCAACACCTTTGACATCCGTTTTATCTAAATCCATTTTCTTTATAAAAACACCAGTAACACCGTACCAAAAAGGATTTTGGTAACCAAGTATGTCGTCCTTTATTATAGGATTTTATTGTAGAACTAGATTTTGAACCGCCTTTAAAAGGGCGGGTATATTTTTTTTTTACATTTTTTTATAAATTTAATTTTTATATTTATGTTTTTATTTACGTTTTTCTCATTATATAATATCAATATACTAAAACATGAATATGACCTATTGATATATGTGTAGTCAAATTATTTTATGATAATTATTAAACCCTCTTATTAATTATTTAAAAGAAATATTATACAAAGAAAAATATAAATATGATTCAAAACATAAATATAAAAATTAAATTTCTAAAATATGTAAAACAAAAAAATATACCAGTTCTTTTTAAAGCCGAATCCGAATCTAGTCAATACTATTAAAATAGAAACATAACATATTGATATGTATATGGTAAAACTATTTTAATACAATGATTAAAACCTCCTATTAATTATTTAAGAGAAATATTATACAATGAAAAACACAAATATGACTAAAACATATAAATATAAAAATTAAATTTCTAAAAGAATATAAAACTAAAAAATATAAAAAGGCGGGTCCAAATGTAGAAATCTATTTAAAACCCGTTAAACTAAAATCTGTAGAATATCGGATCATGATAATAATTTTAATTTTAATTTTAGTTGTTTAGTTTTAGTTTTAATTTTATTTTTTAAAGAAACATAATTTTTATGTTTATGTGTTTGTATAATCATATTCTGTATGATATGAATTTAATAGAATAGATAAGTTTTGTAAGTATGTACATGTATCATATGGTAAGGCTTCGTTTTTTTGTCAATATTCTGTCCAAATTATTTGTTTTTTTTATTTGAACATAAAAACAGGAATATAGGGAAGTTACGAACGGTTAACAATATTCGAAGCCCAAATTATCGTTTCATATGCCGAGGGAAGTTACGAACGGTTAACAATGCTCTAAAAGACCTTTTATTAATTGGTCATACAGGATAATTAATAGAATAGATTTTGACCCGCCCTTAAAAGGGCGGGTAAATTTTTTGTTTTAAATTTTTTAAAAGTTTAATTTTTATATTTGTGTTTTTAATTATTTTTGTTTTTAATTTGTATAATATATTTTTAAAATGATTTATAAGAGGCTTTAATAATTATAATCTTTGTATAATATCTTTTTAACCAGTTACGTGATTAATGACCATGATTAAGAAATTAAGAAATATAATTATGCAGTAATGGGCGTTCACAAAAAATATGATATCAAATCATATTGAATCATACACCATTTTGGACCGTTACGTGATTAATAGCCAGTTACGTGATTTGCCAGTTATATTAATACAAAAAGGTATATTAAAGATATATTTAGTGGCAATTATAAAAATTAAAAAGTGGACATAACTCCATATCAATTGGACATGTTGAAGAATTAATAGAATAGATTACCTGACTTGAGCAAAAACTGTTGTTGTGTACTTGTTGGAAAATGTGAACATTTGAATGATGTATTCGAGTTAATTGCGGACAGTACACGGATAAATCTTGAAAACCAAAACATAAAACAAGATTATAACATAGAGCAAATCACAAAGCTTATAACATAGAACAAGATTATAACATAGCGCAAATCACAAAAGTTATCTTTAAAAAAAAAGAAAAAAAAAATCACAAAGCTTAATAACTAAACATCTCTAGAGCTACAGGAAGAAGCAACCAAGAGAAAGGAAGAATGAAATGGAGAAAAGAAACTATTTACCGAAATTCCAGGTTAGTTTTTTCCGGTTTAGTTAGATTAAGTTCTAGAAAATTATAAGAAACAAACGGATCGGTTCAACCTTCACCGGTTATTGTATTCGATAATTAGAAGAACTAATGGGCCCTGGTGAGCCCCATTTTGATGTCACCCTGGCTCTGGAACAACGGCTTCATTTTCGAGATAAACATTCGCAGCAGCAGGGCACCTACCTTAATTATTTTAGTCTAATAACTAGGCGTTGTTTCCCGCCATTACATAAGCGTCGCCGGCGTCTTTTTCCCGGTGAAAATTCCCGCGCAATCTGTACACTATATTCCCTAAACATCCCAGTTCTCAATCACCACACCCTCTCACTTTCCCTCTCTCTCTCTCTATCGATCCTCGTCTCTTCCCCCTTCCTGTTTCCTCTTCCGCATGGCGCCGTCTCGCCGTCAGACCAGCGGGAGGTCTCCCCTGGTGAATCCTCAGCGTCAAATCACTTCCTTCTTCGGAAAATCCGCTTCATCTTCTTCTCCCTCTCCATCACCACTCTCCAATACCAAAACCCCCAAATCTAATCCCAACCCTAACCCTAATTCTCCCTCTCCATCGCCGCCACTCTCCAATACCAAACCCTCCAAATCTAACCCTAATTCTCCGACTCTCTCCAATAACAAAGCCCCCAAACCCATTCCTCCTTCTCGTAGCCCCAGCCCTAGTCCGGCGACTCCTTCTCCAGTACATCCCAAGCTCAAGAAGCCACTCCTCGTCATCGGACAGACACCTAGGCCTCCGAAATCGGCGGAAGCAACTACGTACGGAGACGAGGTGGTGGGGAAGCAAGTTAGGGTTTATTGGCCGTTGGATAAGAAATGGTACGATGGGAGCGTGACATCGTACGATAAGAGTGGAGGTAAGCATATGGTTGAGTATGAAGACGGGGAAGAGGAGTCTTTGGATTTGGGGAAGGAGAAGATCGAATGGGTTGTTGTTGGGGAGGAATCAGTAAAGAAGAGGTTTAAGCGATTGAGACGAGGCGCTTCTTCTTTCAGAAGAGTTGTGTTGGATGATGAGGATGAAGACGTGGAGATGGGTAGTGTGGAAGAAGAGAAAGAAGATAAAAGTGAAGCTGATGATTCTAGCGATGAAGACTGGGGAAAGAACGTGGGGAAGGAGGTGTGTGAGAGTGAAGAAGATGATGTGGAGTCGGATGCTGAGGATGAAACGATGGATGAAGAAGAGGAAGATGAAGAAACTCCTTCCAAAACTGACTCTAGAAAGCGGAAGAAGACTAGTGAAGTAGCGAAACCTGGTGGTGAGAAGAAAAGCAAGACTGATAAAGATGCTACCTTGAAAGGTTTCAAGGCTTCTGTTGTGGAGCCTGTGAAGAAGATTGGGGAAGGTAATACAAATGTTCTCTTGTTACAAAGGTTTATTTATATTTGCATTTTTTTGGTTTGTAATACTTAAAAGGTTTTTATCTTGTTTTACTGCAGCTGATAGGGTGGTCAAGGGTTTGGATGATAACGTGTTGGATGGGGAGGCTCTGGCTAGATTTGGTGCGCGTGAATCTGAGAAGTTTCGCTTCATGGGAGTGTAAGTCTTTGGTCCATCATTGTAGAGGCTATTTGATACGGTGGTTAGGAGCAGAAATAATGTAGAATAGGCACCCTCTTAAACAATAATATCAGGAACATTTTTTGTATGATCCCTGTTTTAGCTAATTTTTAATGTGTTTGTTCTGGAACATTATTTCTGGCGAGCAGAGACCGACGTGATGCAAAAAGGAGACGCCCTACTGATGAGAACTATGATCCGAGGACACTCTACCTTCCTCCTGATTTTGTCAAGAGATTAACAGGAGGCCAGGTAAGAGGACATGGATATCTGCATCATGATATTTTATTAAGCTATTCAAAGTTTCGCTTATTTGATTTTGTGATCTCCTCTTTTCAGAGACAATGGTGGGAGTTTAAATCAAAACATATGGACAAAGTTCTTTTCTTCAAGGTAGATCAATAAGTGGTCATTTAATCATAACTTATTTATTGATGGGGGATTTGGTGATCTATATTGTTTTCTTTTGATGACAAGCAGATGGGTAAATTCTATGAGCTTTATGAGATGGATGCGCACGTAGGAACCAAGGAACTTGATTTACGTTACATGAAGGTAACTGATTTCTTATAGCTCATAACTATTGGTGCTTTTCGATGCATCTTGTAAAAGTTTATAAAATACCAACGGATTGACATCAAATCATGCTAAAAACGCCCCTTCCAATTTCATTTGTATGGCACTATGTATTTAGTATTTGCTCTCTCTGTGTAATGTTTTTTTCTTTGAAAGCACCTGATGTAGATTTAGTGTTTAGGGGTTGGTTTCAAGTTTTTAAATGTAAAATCCAAATCTTTGATAAGAAATATAGTATTTGCATAAAGATTTAACAATAAATATATTTTTATAACATGATTTAACACAACAACATTTTTTTGTAGTGTAAGATTATAAATATGATTGTATAAGTATATGAATGTTAAGATGAGATGTTGTGAAAACAATGATATGCATACATAAATATTTAAATGAGTTGTTATATTTGAACGGTTGCGATCTAATACTATACTAAAGACTTATCATGTGTTATTTTCATACTTTTGACATATAAATTTGTAGATTTTCATGTTTGAAATTTTGTAGAAACACATGTCCTCGGTAATCCGTCAGAAAATACCGACGACATTACGACGGACTGGACTCTGACGGATTACCGAGGACATATCGAAAATTCAATGAAACCATATGTCCTCAGTAATCCGTCAGAAAATACTGACGACATTCCGACGGACATGTCCAGTCCGTCAGAATGTTCGGTATTTTCTGACGGATTACCGAGGACATATCGAAACTTTTATGAAATCTTATGTCGTCGGTATTCCGTCAGAATACACCGACGAATTTCCGACGACCCCAACGGTTATATATGTTGATTGAAATATCGTCTGTATTCCATCAGTATATTCTGACGGAATACCGACGAACCATGTTTTATCAGAATGTCGTCGTAATGTCGTCGGAATATACCGACAGACCTCTTTTCCTCGGTATTCCGTCAGAATATATTGACGGAATACCGACGACTTCATATTTTTCGTTTTCGTCGGAAATCGGTCTGAAAGTCGTCAAAAACATCCGACGACTTTTGTGTCCGTCGGAATTCCGGGTGTTTTCTTGTAGTGCAAGAAGTTGGACGAATTCTGGTAGACGGGAACTAGCTAGTTCTGTCTCTCTTTTCTATTTATTTTCATGAAATTGTAATTGCCTGAGACGTATTACATGCTAAAAAGGACTAAAGTCGAATAGAATGAGAATCACACACAAATCAAAATCATAATGAAAGCTCACCAGACAAAAAGATGATGAGATAATGTGTCTTAGGATATGAGTGAAGAAGAAAGACATACCACAAATAAGGAGGAGGAAGATGAATGTGATCCAGCTAGCTTTACACACAAAATTTATGAGAGAATGAGTGGTAGGAGATGTGTAAGTAGAAAGATATACCACAATGAGGAGAAAGATCATGCATGTGGTCCGATCCAGCTTTACACACAAAGTTTGTGGGAGGGTGACTCGTACAGGAGATGTGTAAGTTGAAAGAAATACCACAATGAAGGAAGCTTTCCACACAAAGTTAATGGGAGAATGAGTCGTAGGGGATGTGTAATTAGAAATGAATACCACAATAAGATGAACGAATGTGACACGCTTTGTCCACTTTTGCTATATAACGAAAATGTTATATAAAATCAGACTATTTTGGAAACAAATAATTGTTAATTTGTTATAACGTTTTCATAAGTAATAGAAACTGTAAGAGACATATATAACAACAAAGTGGCTGTAGTGTAGTGGTTAGTATTCCACGTTGTGGCCGTGGAGACCCGAGCTCGAATCTCGGCAGCCACACTTCTCTTTTTCATATAGTTTTTCTGGTTGGGGTATTGTCGACATTTTGTATTACTTACCATAACATTACATGCATTTATAAATTATTACAAAGTCGTTTGTAACAACAAAGTGGCTGTAGTATAGTGGTTAGTATTCCACGTTGTGGCCGTGGAGACCCGAGCTCGAATCTCGGCAGCCACACTTACTTTTTTTTTCCCGTACCATTGATCTGAGCCGTCCATTTAACCCCGCCCTTCCTCATTCTGCAATTTTCCCGCCTAAACCTCATCTCCATCTACATAGCTTTGCCGCCTAATTTGCATTCACTCGTCAATCATTTCACTCTCTCTCGTTCTCTCTCGCTAGTCTGAGTTTTCAACCATGAAAGAACATGATTTCGAAGCCGATAAAGGTATAAGTAAAATTACTGCTTCGTTTCTCGTTTATATCTTCCGTTTTTTTTTTTGTTTTAACCACTCTCTTCTTCTGTTATTGCAGCGCTCGCGAAGGAGTTTCTCGCGAATTTCACCGACGCTAACGGCGGATCTAAGTACTTGGAGATCCTCGTGAGTTTCTCTTCTCCTCATTTTTTTTGTTAGGGTTTACCCGAATCTCCCTCAGTTTAGGGCTCTTTATTCGATTGAAATTTCGTAGATTCATATTTATTATTTCCTCATCTAGGGTTTAGCGAAATCTCCCTCAGCTAGGGTTTATTCGATTCAATTAGTGAAATTGGTAGATTCATTCATTGTGTGTCTGTAGCAAGAAGTTGCGAATCGTAAGACTCGGGCTATTCAGGTCGATCTCCAGGACCTAATCAATGTGAGTTGTTATTCTTTTATCTCCTGCTGTTTCGGTTTTTAGATGAAGTGAGTGAGTGATAGAGAAGAGAAGCTTACCCGTCTCTCTTTGTTGTTGTGGTTGCAGTACAAGGGTTTTGATGAGTTTCATGAGTTTATGACACGCTTGACTGAGAACACACGCCGTTATGTTTCCATTTTCTCCTCTGCTATTGACGAGCTTCTACCTGAACCCACCGAGGCGTTCCCAGATGATGACCATGACATTCTCATGACCCAGAGAGCCGAGGATGGAACTGATAATGCAGATGTCTCTGATCCCCGTCAGCAAATCCCTTCGGAGATCAAAAGATTTTAGTAAGTTTTGTATACAAATTATCTGGTCTGTTTATGTGATGAGAGGTTATGCATTGTTTCTGGATTTCTGCTGAATCAAAAGCTTGACTAATGAATCTACTTTTTATTCAGCGAGGTTAATTTCAAAGCTCCTTCAAAGGGACGGCCATCTACCATAAGGGAGGTTAAGGCTTCACACATTGGGCAACTTGTTAGGATTGCTGGTATTGTGACCCGATGTTCAGATGTCAAGCCATTGATGGCGGTTGCTGTATACACATGTGAGGATTGCGGTCATGAAATCTACCAGGTACTTAACCTTGCCTGCCAGTTCCTAGTTTCTGTTTTTTTATCTAATAACTGCTAGTTCTGATAATTGTTCTCTTACATGCTAAATCAGGAAGTTACATCAAGAGTTTTCATGCCTTTGTTTAAGTGCCCCTCCAGCCGCTGTCGCGTTAACAGCAAAGCAGGAAATCCTATTCTTCAGCTCAGGGCATCAAAGTTTCTTAAGTTTCAGGAGGTTCTGTTCTGGGTTCAGGGTTGTTCATTTTTATGTGAATGCTGCATCTTCTATCAAATTAATGAGTCAAGTTATTCATTATATTGCAGGCTAAGATGCAAGAGTTGGCTGAGCACGTACCTAAAGGGCATATTCCGAGGTCAATGACTGTTCATCTAAGAGGAGAGTTAACAAGAAAGGTTGTTTTTCCTGACCTTGCTTTCATGCTACCATTGGAGTCAATCTGTACTTCTTTCTGAATAAGTAGCTATGTTGCCTCGGAATAGTTCAAGGTGGTAGTATTATGCGGCTTAGAAGCATAGGTTCAGGAGTGACTGAATTAAGCGAATATTGTATCTTAATGGCTACAAAAAGGTCTTAGCCGAACAGTGGACTCGATCAATATATTGTTTGTTTTCAGTAGAATTGTTAATTTCTTACTATGCTTCCTTTAACCCTTGTAGGTAGCACCTGGTGACGTTGTTGAATTCTCAGGAATTTTCCTTCCCATTCCTTACACTGGGTTTAAGGCACTTCGGGCTGGACTAGTAGCAGACACATATCTGGAAGCGACAGCTGTGACTCATTTCAAGAAGAAATACGAGGAGTAAGCCAAATACTACACCTTTGACTCTGAATAAGTATCTGATATAGTAAACATATGTTTTTGGCATTTTTTAAGTTACAAAGTTGATCTGTTGTGCCCACAATATGAGAAAGCATCTTGACCTTTTCTACTATAACCTACAGGTATGAGTTCCAGAAAGATGAGGAAGAACAGATTGCACGTTTGGCTGAAGATGGTGACATTTACAATAAGCTATCGCGATCTCTGGCCCCTGAGATTTATGGACATGAAGATATCAAAAAAGCTTTGCTTCTCTTGCTTGTGGGTGCTCCTCACAGGCAGTTAAAGGATGGGATGAAGGTGAAGTCTTCTTTCCTCTAGTATCTTTGTTTACTTCATCTCCAACTCATACCTCTTTCCACTCACTTGATGTGTCCATAGTCTTCGTTCACTGAGTTATATTTACGTACAGATGTTCTGAAGCACATTGCATTTGTTTACTTACAACTCAAATCAGCCATGCATGAATTATCTTGCAGATCAGAGGAGATGTGCATATATGCTTGATGGGTGATCCTGGAGTTGCTAAAAGTCAGCTTCTCAAGCACATAATAAATGTTGCTCCAAGGGGAGTCTACACAACAGGAAAAGGTAGCAGTGGAGTTGGTCTAACCGCCGCCGTTATGAGAGATCAAGTAACAAATGAGATGGTTTTAGAAGGTGGAGCACTGGTGAGTGAGATACAATGATTCTTTGCTAAGAGCTATGTCATTTAGAACCATTTGATACAATTTCTTGTTTCAGGTCCTGGCTGACATGGGAATCTGTGCAATCGATGAGTTTGATAAGATGGATGAATCGGATCGTACTGCAATTCATGAGGTCATGGAGCAGCAAACTGTAAGCATTGCGAAAGCTGGGATTACCACGTCTTTGAACGCTAGAACAGCTGTTCTTGCTGCAGCCAATCCAGCCTGGTAACTGGCTTTTTTCAACATGATTTTTTTAAAAAAAAATTCTGCTGAACAGTGCTATCAGTTATTAAGTTTATGCATCTTTGTGTTTTATGAAGGGGAAGATATGATTTGCGAAGAACCCCAGCTGAAAACATAAACCTTCCACCAGCCCTTCTTTCAAGATTCGATCTTCTCTGGTTGATCTTAGATCGAGCTGATATGGACAGCGACCTTGAACTGGCTAAACACGTGCTTCATGTGCACCAGACACAAGAATCTCCTGCGCTTGGCTTCGAGCCGCTAGAACCTAACATCCTCCGGTAAGTTGAATCACTTGTATAACATTCTTCTTGTTCTGCAGTCTCTTAACATGAGCGTCTTTGGTTTCTCTAGTGCGTACATTTCAGCTGCAAGGAGATTATCCCCATACGTTCCAGCGGAGTTAGAGGAATACATAGCAACAGCTTACTCCAGCATCAGGCAAGAAGAAGCAAAATCAAACACTCCTCATTCTTACACAACAGTGAGAACTCTGCTCAGCATTCTGCGCATATCCGCTGTAAGTAAAACAAGACTTGGAATCTTGGATTGAGTTGTGGCAAAATCTGAGTAAATGATTTTGCTTTTGGTTGTTGTAAAGGCACTAGCAAGGTTGAGATTCTCAGAATCAGTGGCACAAAGTGACGTGGATGAGGCGCTTAGACTGATGCAAATGTCGAAGATATCGTTGTATGCGGATGATAGACAGAAAGCAGGACTGGATGCAATATCAGACACATACTCCATCATCAGAGACGAAGCTGCAAGATCGAACAAGACCCATGTGAGCTACGCAAATGCGCTTAACTGGATCTCCAGAAAGGTTTGTTACTTCTTCATCTTCTTCTATTTCTAATGGATGATAATGATTGATCACTGAGACTGAGTGGTGATTTTGGATGTAAAACAGGGATACAGTGAGGCTCAGCTAAAGGAGTGTTTGGAGGAGTATGCAGCTTTGAATGTGTGGCAGATTGATCCCAACACCTTTGACATCCGTTTTATCTAAATCCATTTTCTTTATAAAAACACCAGTAACACCGTACCAAAAAGGATTTTGGTAACCAAGTATGTCGTCCTTTATTATCTTAGGATTTTATTGTAGAATTACCTGACTTCAGCAAAAACTGCTGTTGTGTACTTGTTGGAAAATGTGAACATTTGAATGATGTATTACGAGTTAATTGCGGACAGTACACGGATAAATCTTGAAACCAAAACATAAAACAAGATTATAACATAGAGCAAATCACAAAGCTTATAACATAGAACAAGATTATAACATAGAGCAAATCACAAAAGTTATCTTTAAAAAAAAAGAAAAAAAAAAATCACAAAGCTTAATAACTAAACATCTCTAGAGCTACAGGAAGAAGCAACCATGAGAAAGGAAGGATGAAATGGAGAAAAGAAACTATTTACCGAAATTCCAGGTTAGTTTTTTTCCGGTTTAGTTAGATTAAGTTCTAGGAAATTATAAGAAACAAACGGATCGGTTCAACCTTCACCGGTTATTGTATTCGATAATTAGAAGAACTAATGGGCCTTGGTGAGCCCATTTTGATGTCTATCTATGGCTCTGCAACAACGGCTTCATTTTCGAGATAAACATTCGCAGCAGCAGGGCACCTACCTTAATTATTTTAGTCTAACTAGGCGTTGTTTCCCGCCATTTCACAAGCGTCGCCGGCGTCTTTCCCGGTGAAAGTTCCCGCGCAATCCGTACGCTATATTTCACTAACCTCCCAGTTCCCAGTCACCACACTCTCTCACTTTCCCTCTCTCTCTCTCTCTCTCTCTCTCTCTCTCTCTCTCTCTCTCTCTCTCTCTCTCTCTCTCTCTCTCTCTCTTTATCGATCCTCGTCTCCTCACCCTTCCTGTTTCCTCTCGGCATGGCGCCGTCTCGCCGTCAGACCAGCGGGAGGTCTCCCCTGGTGAATCCTCAGCGTCAAATCACCTCCTTCTTCGGCAAATCCGCTTCATCTACTTCTCCATCTCCATCGCCACTCTCCAATCAGAAAACCCCCAAATCTAACCCAAACCCTAATTCCCCGTCTCCATCGCCACTCTCCAATACCAAAACCCCCAAATCTAACCCTAACCCTAATTCTCCGCCCCTCTCCAATAACAAAGCCTCCAAACCCATCCCTCCTTCTCGTAGTCCCAGTCCCGTTCCGGCGACTCCTTCTCCTGTGCATCCCAAGCTTAAGAAGCCACTCCTCGTCATCGGACAGACACCTTCGCCTCCGAAATCGGCGGAAGCAACTACGTACGGAGACGAGGTGGTGGGGAAGCAAGTTAGGGTTTATTGGCCGTTGGATAAGAAATGGTACGATGGGAGCGTTACATCGTACGATAAGAGTGGAGGTAAGCATATGGTTGAGTATGAAGACGGGGAAGAGGAGTCTTTGGATTTGGGGAAGGAGAAGATCGAATGGGTTGTTGTTGGGGAGGAATCAGTAAAGAGGTTTAAGCGATTGAGACGAGGCGCTTCTTCTTTCAGAAGAGTTGTGTTGGATGATGAGGATGAGGACGTGGAGATGGGTAGTGTGGAAGAAGAGAAAGAAGATAAAAGTGAAGCTGATGATTCTAGCGATGAAGACTGGGGAAAGAACGTGGGGAAGGAGGTGTGTGAGAGTGAAGAAGATGATGTGGAGTTGGATGCTGAGGATGAAACGATGGATGAAGAAGAGGAAGATGAAGAAACTCCTTCCAAAACTGACTCTAGAAAGCGGAAGAAGACTAGTGAAGCAGCGAAACCTGGTGGTGAGAAGAAAAGCAAGACTGATAAAGATACTACCTTGAAAGGTTTCAAGGCTTCTGTTGTGGAACCTGTGAAGAAGATTGGAGAAGGTAATACAAATGTTCTCTTGTTCTAAAGGTTTATTTATATTTGCCTTTTTTGGTTTGTAATACTTAAAAGGTTTTTATCTTGTCTTACTGCAGCTGATAGGGTGGTCAAGGCTTTGGATGATAACGTGTTGGATGGGGATGCTCTGGCTAGATTTGGTGCGCGTGAATCTGAGAAGTTTCGCTTCATGGGAGTGTAAGTCTTTGGTCCATTCATTATAGAGGCTATTTGATACGGTGGTTAGGAGCGGAAATAATGTAGAATATGCACCCTCTTAATCAATAATTATCAGGAACATCTTTGTATGATCCTTGTTTTAGCTAAGTTTTAATGTGTTTGTTCTGGAACATTATTTCTGGTGAGCAGAGACCGACGTGATGCGAAAAGGAGACGCCCTACCGATGATAATTATGATCCGAGGACACTTTACCTTCCTCCCGATTTTGTCAAGAGATTAACAGGAGGCCAGGTAAGAGGACATGGATATCTGCATCATGATATTTGATTAAGCTATTCAAGTATCAGTTATTTGATTTTGTGATCTCTTTTTTCAGAGACAATGGTGGGAGTTTAAATCAAAACATATGGACAAAGTTCTTTTCTTCAAGGTAGATCAATCAGTGGTTACTTAATCAGTACTTATTTATTGGTAGGAGATTTGGGGATTAAATGTTTTTTTTTTCTTTTGATGACAAGCAGATGGGTAAATTCTATGAGCTTTATGAGATGGATGCGCACGTAGGAGCCAAGGAACTTGATTTACGTTACATGAAGGTGACTGATTTCTTATAGCTCATAATTATTGGTGCTTTTCGATGCATCTTTTAAAAGTCTAAAAAGGCCTCTTTCAATTTCATTTGTATGGCACTATGTATATAATATTTGCTCTCTCTGTATAATGTTTTTTTCTTTGAAAGCACCTGATGTAGATTTTTGTTTGTAGGGAGAACAACCTCATTGTGGATTTCCTGAGAAGAATTTCTCTGTAAACATCGAGAAATTAGTTCAAAAGGTTTGTTTCCTGAAACATAGCAAATCCAATCTAAGTATGATTTATTTATTCTTATACGTGGGAAAATTCACATTCATGGGCATAAGTTATATTGTAAAGTTTGATTGAATTGATTGGAACAGGGCTATCGGGTTTTAGTGGTGGAGCAAACAGAAACACCTGATCAGCTGGAGCGACGCCGAAAAGAGAAAGGCTCCAAGGATAAAGTAAGACCTTGTTGTAGTAGACATCATCACTTTCTAGCCAATCAATTTGATTGCTAATGGAATGAAAATTCGTTTACTGCGGCTGGTGCTATTTTAAGAAAACTATGACACGGATGATTCCTAGTGAGTCACTAGTAGTGACATTATTCCTGTTTTTGTAGGTTGTGAAGCGTGAAATATGTGCAGTTGTTACAAGAGGCACGCTGACAGATGGGGAGATGGTATTAACTAATCCAGATGCATCTTATCTGATGGCGTTGACTGAAGGAGGAGAGAGTTTAACCGACGAGAAAGCAGAGCGCAATTTTGGTGTATGTTTGGTTGATGTTGCTACAAAGAAGATCATCCTGGGGCAGGTGGGTTCTTGTCATTGAATTGATTGAAAGAAAAGCGATGCATGTTTAGCATATGTAGCATTTCATGAATCATCTATCGTAGTAACCGTGTCTATTTTGACTTTTTTACTCTAATTTATGGAATTTGTTTTCCAATTCCTACCAGTTCAAGGATGATCAAGATTGCAGTGCATTGTCTTGCGTGCTTTCTGAGATAAGGCCGGTGGAAATTATTAAACCAGCTAATGTGTTGAGTTCTGCGACAGAGAGAACAATTGTTAGGTACACCAGAAATCCATTGGTAAACAATCTGATTCCCCTCTCTGAGTTCTGGGATGCAGAGAAGACCATACATGAAGTTGGAACTTTCTACAAGGGAATCAGTTGTCAACCGTCTTATGCTTATTCCAGTGAGGGAAAGATTGTAGGGGATTCATCCCTTAACAATGAAAGTGGTTCAGGCTTCCTACCAAAAATGTTGGCTGAATTAGCGAATGGAGATAAAAACGGTAGCCTGGCACTCTCTGCTCTTGGTGGTGCCATTTACTACCTGAGACAAGCTTTCTTGGATGAAAGTCTACTTAGATATGCCAAGTTTGAATCCCTGCCATACTCTGATTTCCGCAACTTTACTGAGAAACAGCACATGGTTCTTGATGCTGCTGCTCTTGAAAACCTTGAGATATTTGAAAACAGCAGAAATGGAGGCGTTTCGGGGTAAAGTATCTCACAATCTTGCTATATATTATCAAACGTAACTGATGTGTTCCAAAACTAATATTGTTTGACTGTTGTCTTTTGAAGAACGCTGTATGCACAATTGAATCAATGTATCACTGCGTCTGGGAAACGGTTGCTGAAAACATGGCTGGCAAGACCTTTATATAATCCAGAACTGATCAAAGAACGCCAAGATGCTGTAGCAATTCTTCGGGTGAGTCTTTAAATTATTGCTTGACTTTATACGCTGCTGACATGTGTGTGTGTTACAAGCAATGAGATATATTTATCCTCTTCTCAAGTAGACAATAACCGGTCCTTTTGGTTTCCCATTTCGCCCTTTTCATTTCTTTTTCCCAATCCATGAACAAATCTCTTACGAACTACTCTATTTTCCCATTGTGGGGATCATGCTATGCCAGTGTGCCACTATATTTCAATGGCAAATCTGATATTTTGATGTGTTTTCAAACTAAACATCTATTTCTGGAAATAAATTCCTTAATAATACGAAGCTTACTCTGCATGCAAAGTTAAGACTCTATTTATGCTATCCGTCTGACAACTCTGTGTGTTATGGTACTGTCCTTACTTTCAGGGGGAAAATCTCCCATACTCGCTGGAATTCCGGAAGGCGCTGTCAAGACTTCCAGACATGGAGCGGTTGATTGCACGTATCTTTTCTAGCATGTAAGTGATTAGCTGGATTGAGATGTTATTTCTTGCATTTCATGTTATATCAGTGATCTACTAAAGATTTCTGTTAAAAGTAAAATCGATGTGTTACATGGTCCAGTGAAGCTAGTGGAAGAAATGGAGATAAAGTGGTTCTATATGAGGATGTAGCAAAGAAGCAGCTACAAGAGTTCATATCAACTCTGCGTGGTTGTGAAACAATGGTAGAAGCATGTTCTTCCCTTCGTGCTAGTTTGGAGCATGATAAATCCAGACGCCTGCGTCATTTACTTACTCCTGGTATCATCAATACTCTCCTTATTCACATTCTTATGCTGGTAAATCGACAGCGTCTTAAATACTTTTTATGGCAGGTCAAAGTCTTCCAAACATTTCACCCTTCATTAAGTATTTCAAGGATGCTTTTGACTGGGTAGAAGCTCACAGTTCTGGACGTATAGTACCTCATGAAGGAGCTGATGAAGAATATGATCTTACCTGCAAAACGGTAAAAGAGTTGGAGTTCAGTTTGACAAAACATCTGAAGGAGCAACGAAAATTACTCGGAGATGCATCAGTAAGAATATACTTCCATATATGTTTTTCCCATTAAATCCCTAATCAACTGAGGGTGCTGATCAGAGCGTTGGTGATATTGTCCAGATAAAGTATGTTACAGTTGGGAAAGACGAATACCTTTTGGAAATTCCTGAAAGTTTAAGTGGGAGTGTTCCTCAGGATTATGAACTATGCTCATCCAAAAAGGTAAACAAAATAGTGATATATCCGCACTATAAAGAGCTTTATTTTAATCACGGGATCTTCTAACTTTTCACGTCCATCTTTTCAGGGTGTCTTTCGATATTGGACTCCTACCATCAAGAAATTATTGAAAGAGCTAGCACAAGCGAAATCTGAAAAAGAGTCAGCTCTAAAGACCATTTCGCAAAGATTGATTGGACGTTTCTGCGAGCATCAAGAAGAATGGAGACAATTGGTTTCCGCAACAGCTGGTATGGACAAATTCATGTTTTGAAGTTTAGTTTGTGTTTTCTTTTAAATCAGTATCTTCCTTCAAAAAATGACTTGTTCCCTAATCAATACCTGTTAGTTACTGCCACTACCCCTGGTGTTAGCTTTGTGTGTCATGGTTGTGAGCATTTGTCGAGCCAGTTAGAATTTAATTTGATTCCACAGTTAGTAAACTGGGTTAGAAAGTAGACATGCACAGAATAAAAGTGAATTTGTGAGCTCCCTGCAATTTATTGTGTAAAATGCTACAGATGTAAAACATCTTATAAGCAAAAGATACTTGGGTAGAAGATAGCTTAACAGAATTAGGCATGCAAACAAAGTGTGGGCTTATATCTTTCTGTGGATTTGTTGCTAACATGAATCCATTCTATTGCAGAGCTAGACGTGTTGATCAGCCTCGCTTTTGCAAGTGATTCTTACGAAGGAGGAAGATGCCGCCCAGTAATATCAGGCTCTACATCTGATGGTGTTCCACACTTGTCCACCACTGGTCTAGGGCATCCAGTTCTGAGGGGTGATTCATTAGGCAGAGGCTCTTTTGTACCAAATGATGTAAAGATTGGTGGTTCTAGGCAGTCCAGCTTCATCCTCCTTACAGGCCCTAATATGGGTGGAAAATCAACTCTTCTTCGCCAAGTTTGCTTGGCTGTGATCTTGGCCCAGGTAACGCCATCATTTACTTGGGTGTATCTTAACCCATTTAATCTCTGATGAAAATGATTTCAAGCAATGATGATATTTTTGTCACAGATTGGAGCAGATGTCCCAGCAGAAACCTTTGAGCTTTCGCCTGTTGACAGAATTTTTGTCCGGATGGGTGCAAAAGATCATATTATGGCAGGACAAAGCACGTTCTTAACAGAACTTTCAGAAACTGCTGTAATGCTGGTAAGTAATGTTCATATACTGTTTGTCAACTTTGTTTACATGAAGCTTCCCTCAGATTAATGTGATACCTGAGTTTTCATTACATGCCTTGTTAAACTATGCGAACCAACTCTCACACTAACAGAAAGTTTGTAAATATCATAATATATGCAGACATCAGCAACTCGAAATTCTCTGGTGGTACTAGATGAGCTTGGCCGAGGAACAGCCACATCAGATGGACAAGCCATTGCGTATGTTGAACCATTACTGCGTATCTTGTTGCTGAGACATAACTGCTAGTGTTCACCCTTATCTAAAAATTTATCTTTTTTACAGGGAATCGGTACTTGAGCACTTCATAGACAAAGTGCAGTGCAGAGGAATGTTCTCTACTCATTATCATCGTCTCTCTATGGATTATCAAACCATTCCACAGGTATTGTGGAAAGTGTCTGATTAAGATAGTTGATCAAGATCAGTGTTAAACTAAATGATTCTGCTTATGGAAAACTTTTTGAGACTATCAGTCAATCTGATGGATGGGTTCATGATATTATTTGGATAATAGGTATCGCTTTGCCATATGGGATGTCAAGTGGGAGAAGGAACTGGTGGAGTGGAAGAAGTTACATTTCTCTACAGATTGACGCCTGGTGCATGTCCTAAAAGCTATGGAGTTAACGTTGCTCGCTTAGCTGGTAAAAACAACATCTCCTCGAAGCTTTTCACTTGAAACAAAAGCATTCAGTGATACATTGTTCTTTTTCTTTTTTTCTGGGTTTCAATCAATATCTATAGGTCTTCCAGATGATTTACTTCAGAGAGCCGTGATTAAATCCCAAGAATTCGAAGGCTTATATGGTAAAAACCATAAAAAGGCTGATCATAAAATGGTAGAAATGATAAAGCAGATCATCAGTGGTGTTGGATCAGATTCTGATACTGCAACTTTAAAGCTTTTGCTGTCTGAGCTACACTACAAGGCTAACGCGTATCTCCGGTTATTAACCAATTGATTTTAGTCTTCTAGATGCTATGGAGGCATTTCTGGTGTTATCTTTCTTCTTTTTTTAACCCTTAACCAAAGCTTATCTATGAGATTTTTCTCATGTCGAAAACTAAAATCTCCGAGTATAGACACCATGGGTTGAGGTTTTTGCTCTTTTTGTGAAGTTTTAGGGTTTTCAGACTCTTTGCTGTAGTAGGAACCTTCAGTTTTTTGTGTATATAATGATGAGAGTTCTCGCAGTTTCTGTTTGAATGCCTTCTGTTTATTTGGTTTTATACCCAAATATTTTTTTTTTCTTTCATGAGAACTAAAAAAATCATTAAAACAACATTTTTACTTGCAACAAAAACCACCAGTAAATTAAAGAAGAGACTAAGGTTTACCAACGATACTCTGTAATCACACCTTTTGCAATAAAAAGTTCAAATATTTGCTTTTCTTTGATTGGATTATTAATGGATTTAGAAAGAAAATTGATGGATGGTCAAACAGGAGGACGAATTACAGCTCTAAAATGATCCACTGCTACAGAGATTCCATATTCAGAATAGCTCATCTCCACAACATAAAGTTAAGCATCACTGAAGGAGTCAGTGTTCAACAAAGATGTTCTGGCTATGCATTAGAAGCGTCCCTTTTGATCTCTAAGCAACCAAGACCACCCTCCCAGTATCCTCAGGAGCAGAAATGCCAGTGAGGACTCATTAACAAAAGAGGTTGGATTTCAATTATTATAAATAAAAAAATCAAATTCCTAACATTGTGCTAAGTTGGCATTTGTTGCTGAGTATGAAAATTACCTTAAAGCAAGAGTTTGTTTTGATATTTATTAGTTTTTTAGTAACATAAAAAGAGATAGTTTGTTTTGATAATAGTCGAAGAATGAAATATTACTCTTTATTTAGATATAGCAAGTAGAAGGGAAAAACAATCTAGGGATCAATGATGACTTCTACGTTACATAGAAAACCAGGAAATAGCATTTTGTCACATACACGATAATTATTGAAAACGAGGAGAACAACAGCACACGCAACACATAGATCGTGGATATGCTTTTTAAGCAGTTTCAACTGCATTAGCCGAGTTCTTGCTGCAGAAATTAGAACATGCCTTGGTGCATTGTGCAACCGCTCCATTCACAGTTTCACTTGCATCTAATTCACCAAAACAATATTAGGTATTAATGGTTTATTCTCTTATTCCAACAATCTTATAATTGTAATAATAATGAGGTTTCGTGTTACCGGAGTTCTGGAGAATGGTTAAGGCACCACACACAGAGGATGCACACCCCAACTTGCAGTATTCATTGACAGCATCAGCTTGAGACAAACATAAAAATTCATACAACCAGCATCAAAATCTTGATTCAACTTGTAAAAGATATAACTTAATAAAACCAAAGAAATTAATTTACCAGAGTTTTCGAAAATGTCATGTAGACATCCCTGAGGACATGTTGTCCCAGAAACAATTTTGCATCCACTCATTTTTGCACAAGTTCGCCTAGAGGCTCCAGTAAGACGGCATATGTTATACGAGTTTCTGGCACTGGTGCTCGGGCAAAAAATCTTTGCTTCAACTTGGTTCTGCGCCATGACAAGACTCATTATGAGCACACTTAAAATCACAGTTTTGCCTTCCATCTCTAGACTGATTATTTGTTTGGTACGTAGAGAGAGAGAGAGAGAGCACTTAAAGTATAAACTTGTATTGATGAAATGGTGATCAAACAAGACTCGTTTAAATAGTAGTTGTTCCACAGTTTACCACCACAAACATAAAACATTTTTTTTCCTTTTTCTTCAGCAAACATCTTTTCACACTTTTATCACATGTATGCTCTCTACTGAACCTAATAATGATGTCTACCCACAAAGCCGTGCTTCCTTTATGGAAAAAGATACATTGGCTTAAGGCATCATTTAAAAATAACAATAACATGCATATTATTAATTACTAATATATTCTTAACTAATAAAAAATGGCTAAAACTATATGGGATTTTGGCCGAAAAACAAAACTATATGGGATTAATTTTAAAATTTCTAAAAACTCAAATAACCATAATGAAATAAATAATAAAATACTTTCACTTTTTGAACTTTTCTCGTTAATCATCCAAAAAAAACAGGGCAACAAAATAACATAACACTATTTTCGACGTACGTCTTCTTCTTAAAGATCACTTTCATAAATTTAATTTCTTAGACCATCAACAATGGTTTCAACACCCTACTCACTTTCTACACTCTCATTTTCTCTTTTTAACATTCCACATCATCTTTTCTTTCCTCTACCTTATTTATTCAACACCCACTTCATTTTAAATTTCTACAATGATTTGTTTTAAAAATTCAACACCATACCTCACAACTCTTAATTCATTTTTTTACAATTAACTTAAAAACTAAAATAACATAACTTTTAATAATATTTATTTTTAATTATTATACTTAGCTTAATTTTTAAATAATATCAAAATCAGTATTAATAAAATAATTAAAATTAAGAACATATTTATTTTTTAAATAAGATATTTACCTAATTTATTTAAAAAAGAGATTAAAACACTAAAATAGTTGATTATAATAAAAATGACGTTTTTCTGTATCCAAATAAAATGAGAGTAGTCTCTATTTATAGATAAAAAGAAATCTTGAATTTTGATATAATTTTTCTATATTTTTAAAAAAGTTTTATTATATAAAAATGTATTTGAATTATTGGGTAAGGATAAAAAACAAAAGAAATCAGCACAGCCAATCAGAACACAACATTTAAATTTTATCCAGATTTAGAAAAATAAATAAATAAATAAAGTCCAGCGCTTGCACCTTTTCTGCCCATTAAGAAGGCGACATGTGGTTCTTATAATTATTTTACAACACCCTCAATGTATTGACAAATTTTTTCATATAATTAAGCTAATGTTCTTTTTCTTCTTTCTAATTATTTTGTTATTTACTTTTATTTGCTTCAATAATTTCATATGGTTTACCAAGTGGTGAATAATTATCAAATCTTATATGTTGATAATAAGATTTCAGTTTCGGTTGCATGTGTGGAAAAGAGTTTTTCAAAACATAAACTGATAAAATCTTATACTCATTCAAGTATGTCACAAGAAAATTAAGATGATGAAAAAAGTGTTTAAAATATACTTTTGTTTGTTAATTTTTGGTAACAATAATATTTTTAATATTTTTTATATGAATGAGGGCATATATTTTGTTTATCGCTTATGTATACAAAGTTCCATCCCAATAAATTTGGTGGCCTAAAGCATATTTATATATGGTAACAGAATAATTTAAAATATATATAATATTTTCTCTTTTTTAAATACAAAGAGATATAATATTTAGTTCTTTTTTACTCATATATAGTAGTTTAGTTAGCTGAGATGAATATTATATTATTAGTAGATATTTTAACAAAATAAAAATCACTAGTTTGTTTGACTATTATTATTTGTAATGTTAAGTAACATAAAGAAAAGAAATAGAAACAAACAAGTTATTCAAACTAAAAAGGAACAAACATGTCAAAATAGAAAGAAAAAAAAAAGAAACATTAACCATTTAAGAGCATCATTATTGGTTGTATGTTAATCAAGTGTCCTTAAGTTATTTTATTGTTATGCTAAGGGACTTTGCTAAGGACATGGCTTAAAAAAAGAGATTATTGGTGAGACCCTTTTTGTATCTTAAGTTAAATAATTATTTATTTGAAGAAGTAATGATATAAATAAAACATATAAAAGAGAATTTTAACATTAAAATTGAAAATATCTAAAAATTACAAACTTAAAAAAAAATATTACAAACATCATAATTTAAAATAAACATTACAAACATTAAAAAAAGAAAACATATGAAAATTACAATCATTTTATTCAATTCATAAATACTTATAAATTATATGTTATTTGGAAGATGTCCAAATTTATTCCATATATTTTTAATCAAATCATGTTTTAATCGTTGATGGGTTTGTTTATCCCTAATTCTTTTCTTAGGATCAATTGTATTGCCGGGATTTGAAGGCAAACCGACGGAATATGAACGATCCACACCTTCTCCTTCTCCTTCTCTTTCATTAAATTCGGAAATGTTACGGAGAGTGTATGATCCTCGTTCATCTTCGACAATCATATTATGGAGTATGATACATGCTTTTATAATAATTTTATCAATTTTTTATCCCATAAATTAGATGGGTTTTTAACAACGGCGAATCTAGCTTGTAGGACTCCAAAGGCGCGTTCAATATCTTTTCGCACAGATTCTTGGGTTTTAGCAAATAAATCATTTTTCGGACTCTGATGCTCCTATGTTTACAGTAGAAGGAAAACTCTCGTAAGAGAAGTTTTGATGGAAAAGACCTTCGTGTAGACTGTTAAGATGGACTAGATAACTAGAATTATGACTAGATGAATTCCTTGAATCCATCACTATAAGAACAGAGAAGGGACTAAAGAAGAGAAAGCGGATTGCTAACTGGTTTTAATATAGAAGAGGGAAAGAAGATTATGGAGATTTATATGATAGAATGAAGATGATGTTTGTGGTTTAATAGGCGAATCAAAAACAAGTAGTTACTACTACCTAACCATTGTACTATAGTTATTAAAGCAAACACAAGTATCCTTTACAAGTTCATTAAATTAAAATGCTTCTGGTTTCAAATAAACTTCTCTTTAGTCAGGCTTAGCAATTCATTTTACTAACTATCCAATATATTTTTAAAAGTATTTGGTTGCAAACAAACTACACTACAACTAATTGCTTCAATCCGCGAAAACATATCTAACAAAGCATTAAAAACTACTGTCATATCACAACCAATTAATCACCACCTACAATTGGAGCTATAATTGAAGCAACCATTAATCGGAGCTTAACAATGTCATATCACAAGAACATTAAAGATGATTACAGCATAGAAGAGCAAACAATCAAGAAAGACATTCATTATTTTCAACAACACTAAACCAACAATTTCTTACTGTCAATTTCAATTTTAAACGACTACACTAGCTCTCTATTCTCTCAGTGAAGACAAAGACAATATTCAAGATATTTAAAACCCTCAATCTAGACCAAAGTTCAGTTTATAATTCTTTAAAAACAATACAAGTATTATCGCGGAAGACAAACACAGAACAAGAACAGTTACAACAATTGTTTTCAGTTTATAATTCCTCAAAAACATATAATTACAACAATCAATCAAACGAAAATGCATGTCATAGGCAGATGAGAACAATCACAACAATGACCCAGACACAGACCGATAATCCTAAATCAAAGACACTCATTTCGGTTTGAGAGAATCCGATTCGGTTTCAGATGCAATCGTTGAGGACACTCCTAAAACAAAGGATGAGGAAGACTAACCGGTTCTCGGCGAGGTGTGAAGGAAAGAAAAGAGGCTGTCTCGGTTTGAGATGCAATCGCCGGAGATCGGTGGCGGAGATCCGTCACGAATGACCTGAGTAATGGAGACTCGTTTTGATTCCTTCTCGCTTGGGGTAGCAATCGCCGGTGAACCGTGAGGACTGATCGATTTAGCTTCACAAATCCGCCCAGACCCACCGCCGAATCGTATCGAGCTCAAGAGAGAAGAAGAGAAGAAAGTGATTGGAATCAAAGAAAAATGTCGTAACCCTACACCGCTCACATTAACTTCTCCCCTCCTGACGCGTGTCGTTAACAAACGGCCCAAGAGATCTCTTAATTAACAAATATTTGCTTCGTATTTTAGCCTTTTTCATTTATTTTAAATACTTTAATTACTAACATATCTATCTACCATACCCCAATAATGATGCTCTAACATTGAAGATGACTCCAATTGAAACAAAAACAAAAGGTGAAAGTAATGATTTTTACTACTTAACTATAATCATTTTTTAGAAAATGTGGCCTCAAATTTTGTAATAATTTTGTGGCCTAAAACTCTAGGGCCCTACAATTTGTGCTCGCACGGCTCTGTCTACCCACGTAATTGAACAGAACAGATGAGGCTGCAGTCCGTCACGTGTTTTTGGTTTCTTGCTTTAGCTTAATTATATTTATGGGAACCTTTGCGTACGTTGATGTTACACAATCTGTTATATAATATTTAAGATACTATTAAAAAAAAATTTGTTTGGGATGGTTAACATTACGATTATGTCTTACACAATACTTTACTTAATAAAACTTTTGAGACAAGGTAGCTGTAAAAGTTAATCAATGGAAACCATAAGCATTGGTCGAATACTAACATTGGCAGTCAATACCATTGGCCCTTTTGCTTTTTCCTGCTGGCAGAGCCAGACTTGCACATATAAACTTTTGAATCGCCCCCATTTTGTGGGATTTCCATTTTTTTTGTATATGTATATAATATTATCATAATGCTAAATGTACAAAAGGAAAGACAAGTTAACAAAAGTATTATGTTTATATCTATGAAAATATTATGTGTTAAATTGTTAGGATTTAGATAATAGTAAATTGAACACAAAAATAGATAAACAAATAAAAATCATCTTGTTTCCAAAAAAAAAAAAAATCATCTTCTCTATAGTTCAGTCACCACTCACGACATACAATGACTTTTAGTTTCCAATGAAACAATTTTCTAGAGAAAAGTGCTTCCTTGCACGTTTTTGTTCTGGTTACCTAACTTATAACTAAAAATTGATGAATGGCACTTTAGAGCATTTCCATCGGTACAAACTTGATGAGTGTCTAAGCAATTAAGAAAAAGAAAAAATTAAAGAGATTAGGAAACTAACAGCAATCAATGGAGAATTACACATGAGTGTTTGGTAAAGGAGCAAAGCAAAAATCCGAACAATAATTGATGAAATTTTACGAGTAACTGAGACATGAATATCAAGGAATAGGAGAATGAAATAATTAACCAAGGAACGAGAAACGAATTCCAAGTTGGGAGATCCACGGCTGATGGATCAGCGGTGGACAAGAAACGATCTTACAGTTTGTTCAAGAAAATAATATTTTGTATGCCTCCAACATCAATGAGTCACCTCAAAAGAGAGTATTCAACAAAATAGTCGTATCGTTAGTAAAAAGACTTCTAATTGGTTTACTTAATTAGTTTTCTTCTCCTCCAAATAAATTTTTTGATGAGACAAGATAGTTGTAATCAACGGAAACCCTAAGCCATGGACGAATACTACCATTGGAAGTCAATACCACAGGCCATTTTGCTACAAGAATTCTATTGTTAGCTTAGTAGATTTAAAACATAAGTAGATTTGGATCCGTAGATTCTAAGTGAAATTTTTTCTTTTACAAATTATATTGGTATTGTTGGTTTGCATTGATTTTGCATCCACTGAGTACGTACTGCACAACTTTGGGACAAGGTAGCTGTAAAGTTAATCAATGGAAACCATAAGCCTTGGACGAACCATAGAACCATAAGCCATTGCGTATGTTGAACCATTACTGCGTATCTTGTTGCTGAGACATAACTGCTAGTGTTCACCCTTATCTAAAAATTTATCTTTTTTACAGGGAATCGGTACTTGAGCACTTCATAGACAAAGTGCAGTGCAGAGGAATGTTCTCTACTCATTATCATCGTCTCTCTATGGATTATCAAACCATTCCACAGGTATTGTGGAAAGTGTCTGATTAAGATAGTTGATCAAGATCAGTGTTAAACTAAATGATTCTGCTTATGGAAAACTTTTTGAGACTATCAGTCAATCTGATGGATGGGTTCATGATATTATTTGGATAATAGGTATCGCTTTGCCATATGGGATGTCAAGTGGGAGAAGGAACTGGTGGAGTGGAAGAAGTTACATTTCTCTACAGATTGACGCCTGGTGCATGTCCTAAAAGCTATGGAGTTAACGTTGCTCGCTTAGCTGGTAAAAACAACATCTCCTCGAAGCTTTTCACTTGAAACAAAAGCATTCAGTGATACATTGTTCTTTTCCCTCCACAGGTCTTCCAGATGATGTACTCCAGAGAGCTATGATTAAATCCCAAGATTTTGAAGGCTTATATGGTAAAAAACATAAAAAGGGCGATCATAAAATGGTAGAAATGATAAGTCAGATCATCAGTGGTGTTGCATCAGATTCTGATACTGCAACTTCAAAGCACTTGCTGTCTGAGCTACACTACAAGGCTAACACTTATCTCCGGTTAACCAATTGATTTCAAGTCAAGTGTTTTAGATGCTATATACGCATGTCTGGTGTATCGTTCTTTCTTTCTTAACCCTTAACCAAAGGTCGATAGATGAGATTTCTCTCATGTCAGAAACCAAAAGCTCCTAGTATAGACACTCTTTGGGTGAGGATTTTAGTTCCTTTTGTGAAGTTTTTGGGTTTTCAGACTCTTTGTTGTAGTAGGAACGTTCAGTTTTGTATATAACGATGAGAGTTCTCGCAGATTCTGTTTGAACGCCTTCTCTTTTATCTGGTTTTATACCAAAAATCTTTTTTTCGTCAGAACCAAAAATTCTTTAAAAAAACAACAATTTTGTTTGCAACAAAAACGCCAGTAAAGAAGAGACATCAAACTAACCACAATGTTCATATTAGCACACAATCATTCTTCAAAAGATCTTTGAGCCAAAAAATTTAAAACTAAATAAGGTTACCAACGACTCTTTAATCACACCTTTTGCAATAAACAGCTCAAACATTTGCTTTTCTTGATTGGATGATTAATGTGGATTTAGAAAGAAAATTGAAGGATGATTGTGTGCTAAACAAGAAAGAAAATTGAAGGATGGCTAAACAAGAGGACGAATTACAGCTCTAAAAAAAATCCCACTGCTACAGAGATTCCATATTCAAAATAGCTCATCTCCACATCATAAAGTTAGCATCACTGAAGGAGTCAGTGTTCACAAAAGATATTCTGCTATGCATTATAATCGTCCCTCTTGATCTCTAAGAAATGCTAGTGAGGACTCATATTAACAAAAGAGATTAGTTTTTTTCCCTTTTGCTGTTAATTTTTGTCTCTCATAAATTACTAGTGATAGGCCTAATCTATTTGTAAGCATCACTATTTCACATCTATCTTATTAAAACAGAAGTACACATATAGAATACTTCTTAGTTTTCAGTATTATTTACAATTACATGCCATTGAGAATTAAATTGAATTTCCTATTTTAATGTTTGTTTTTCAGTTATATTAATGTGTTTTTTTTTTCTTTTCTATTTTAATGTTTGTATTTTTTGAGTTAGATTAATGTTTTTCTTTTTTTTCCTATTTTAATGTTTGTCTTTTAAATTAGACTAATGTATTTTGTTTTTTATTCTTCAACAACTAATGATATTTTAAAGTTGTCTTTTTTGTTAACTTAAAGTTGTCTAAACTATTTAAAATATAAAAAATAGTCAAAAGTAAACATATAAAATAGATAAACAATAATCAAATACCAAAAATATTTAAAATATATATTTATTCTTCATCCAAATATTGAAATTCAACCTATTTTTTTAATTTAGATATTTTGGCTTACATTGGAACTAGTTTTCTGTCCATCGATTGTTAGGTATTGCCGAGAGTAGAGAGAGAAAGAGAGAGAGAAAGTAGATCGCGGTGGTTTTTCTGGCCGACGGCGGTGGTCTCTTTCAGACACGTCGTCGGTCGGGATACTTTGTCGGTATGGTGATAGTAAGTCCGGTGTGTTCTCCTTTTGTCTCCGTCGGTGCTCTGTCTTCTTGGTGGCCGGTCGGTTTAGCTCCCGTCGTTGCTCCTGTTCCGTTAAAGGGGGACGATCGGCTTAAGTTCCCGCGTCACCATCTCGTCGGTTGACGGCGGCTCTGTTATTTTTGTTTGTTTTTCTTTTTATGGTTTTGTTTGTGTTTTTCGATCTGCAGTTGTTTATTTGTCCGGTTCGGATGAGACTTCGACTTTGGTCGATTGTAGCTCTCCGACGGTTTCTTGAGAAGCAGATGAGAAGATTGATGTGTGGGTAATGGATTTGTAGTCGAAAGAGTAGTGAGACTCTTCAATGGTAACGAGGTTGGTTCACGCGAAGTCTTTCTCTCGGTATGTGCGTTTGAATCGTGGTGGATGAGATCTCGCATCTGCGATTGAATCTCTCTGATTAGAAGACTGACTGAGTTGAAGACGTTTTGCGGTGAAGAAGGAGTGACCGGTCGGACTCTGGTAAGGGCTTCCGGTGAGTCACGAACTCGGAGGAGTGGTGGTTGCGGCGGCAACACCTTTGGTTGTTCCTAGGGTTTCTGGTTTGGGCCTTCGGGCCTGAGTTTGTGCTTGGACTTTGTTGTCCTTTAGTCTTTGGGTTTTGTCCCTTTTGTAACATGTTGGGCTAGGCCCTTTTTCTAATATAATTCTTGACGGAAAAAAAAATTTGGCTTACATTACTCAAATTTATATGTTTTGAGAAATTTAAAGTATTTATAAATTTTGAAAATTTTAAAATAATTCAAACGGGTTATCCGAACCGAACCCGCAAATACCCGAATCAAATCGAAACCAAAATTTATAAATATTTGAATGTTGCTGAAATCTTTAAACTCGGGAATCTCAAACCCAAATAGATTTTAACTGAATCAGTGGATATCCAAATACACATCCCTAACATAGTCAATGTAAAAAACCGATCAAGTATTACAAATACATCATTTAGTATAAATAAATAAAAACTAAAAGAGAAAATTAATATCCGTGCGATCGCACGGATCAAAATCTAGTCTAATACATTAAAAGGGAAGTACAAATTTGAATTAACCATAAATTTTTCTAAATAATTACCACTGATTTAAACACAATAGTTTTAATAATAATTAAAAACCCTTTAGTCGATTGACCAGCCCATTACGATTGACCAGCCCTTCAGTCAATTAACCAACCCTTTCTCTAAAAGGGGAACTAACCATATCTAAATACTTTTAAAAATATCATTATCAGTTTCAAGCAAAAAAAAATCATTATCGGTTACTAATTATTCAACATACGTGCATTTCACGCCAAACTATATATTTAGATCTACTACTGTATCTTCACATCCACACTAACAATATATATATAATTCTATTTTTTTTTAAACACAAAAATATATAGAATTCCCATATAGTTTCGTTTTTACTCATATTCAGAAAAGAAAAAACAAGACGTACTTAGAAAAACCAGTATTACTCTTAGGACTGGTCGTTTGGTTGGGCCCATCGAATTCGGTTCGGTTCATACAGATTTTCGAATTTTTAATGTGATACTCATGAGTTCCGTTCAGGTTTTACTAATTATCGAATAGGGTTTGGTTCGGTTCCTTCTACATTCGATGCAGATCAGATTATAACCAATGTTTGAAATCATCCTAAAATAGATTTTAAAATCTAAAAAAGCTGAAAAAATCAAAAAATATATTTTCACAAATCTAATTAAAATTAGTTAAAGTACCTGCAGTAGCTAAAAAATTTACAAAATAACAAATAAAAAATGACAAAATAAATTTAGAATAAAAATACATTTGTGCTGACGCACAAACTATACTCTAGAAATGTGGCTAAAACAATTGACGGTTCAAAAACAAAATAAAATAATTTAATATAAACTATAAAGTTATTGTGTTTAGGAATTTTATATTATACACTTATTTAATATAGATAAATTTTAAAATATATTACCATTTTGTAAAATAAAATATTCATTTATAAAAAAATAAAAAATAAACACCCGCACAAGCGTGCGGGTCAAACTCTAGTTATGGCTTATTTTCAGTTATTATAATTTTTTTTTCAAGCCCTAGCAGTGTGCCAAATTGGTATTTGTTGCTGTCACGAGTAAGAAAATTACATTGAAGCAAGAGTTCGTTTTGATAATAGTCGAGAATGAAACATTATTCTTTATTTAGATATAGCAAGCAGGAGGGATAAACACAATCTAGGGATCGATGACCTTCTACGATACATAGAAAACCAGGAAATAGCATCTGGTCACATAACACGACAATTATTGAAAACAAGGAGAACAACAGCAAACACAATTAAATCGGTTCTTCAAGCCAAACCGGTTTATCCGATGAGTTGTTTTCTGTTTCCAAAAACAACATGTGATGAGATCAATTCAATCCTTTCTGAGTTTTGGTGGGGAAAAGGAGATGAAAGAAGGAAGATATCATGGGTTTCTTGGCAGAGATTAAATCTACCAAAAAAGGAGGGAAGCATGGGTTTTAGAGATCTATACAACTTTAATAAGGCATTGCTTGCCAAGCAAGCTTGGAAAATATGCCAAAACCCAAACTCTCTTCTTAGTAAAATTTATAAGGGTAGATACCATCATTCGTCGACATTTTTACAGTCTTCAAATTTTAAGCATGCCTCTTATGGCTATAAGTCTATTCAAGTAGGTAAAGAACTACTTCAACGCGGGATGTGCGTTAAGATAGGTGATGGAAAAACGACAAATGTTTGGCTTGATCACTGGATTCCAGTAGTTCCCCCTCGCAAAGTGATACAAGTTTCTTACAATAGAAACATGAGAGTAGAGGAGCTTATTGATAAGGATACTTCTACTTGGAAAGTAACTCTGTTAGAACAATACCTTCAACCAGTGGATGTGCAGCAGGTTTTGAAGATAAAGCTTTCTAAATTTGCTCTTGAAGATAAATTGATCTGGCCATTTACGAAGGATATGAAATATACAGTCAAGTCGGGATATTGGACAGCTACTCATTGTTATCATGATGGTGATGTGATTATGAGACCTGTTGATTCTTTGGATATAAAGCGGAAGATTTGGAAACTCAATATTTTGCCAAAGATCAAACAATTCTTATGGAGGGTGGTCTCTGGAGCTCTTCCTACATATACTAAGCTATGTACTCGTGGAGTAAATATTGATCCTACTTGCCAGAGATGTTGTCAAGATGAAGAGACAATTAATCATGTTTTCTTTATGTGTCCTCATGCTATAGCTATGTGGAGATGCTCAGATATTTTGCCTTTTTATGTCTTTACACAGAACTTGGAGGATAATATTAATGCTCTTTTCGGCTTCATGGAATCATTATCTGAGAACGAGAGTACTAGGTTGTTGGTGTTCTGGATTCTCTGGTTATTATGGAAGTCCAGAAATGAGTTCATTTTTAATAAAAGAAATGTCCATCCTGTAGAAGATCTTCGGAGAGCTATTGATGCTAATGTTGAATGGCATAAAAATGTTGTTAGTAAAGTTGGTGGGTTACGTTGTCCAGTAATCAAATCGTCATGTTGGGAACCTCCACCAGTGGATTGGGTGAAATGCAATTTTGACTTTAGCTCAAGATCAGGAGGAAATCTAGATGGTGTAGGTTGGATTGTAAGAGATGATAAAGGAGGCTTTTTGGGAGCTGGAGGGGCTCAAATACAAAAGACGAACACATCATTAGAAGGGGAAGCCATAAGCTTTTTGATTGCGTTACAACAAGTATGGATTCGTGGATGGCGTAGAGTTTGGTTTGAAGGAGATAATAGAGAGCTCTGCAAAATTATTAATCAAGTACAGGAACACTTGGATTTGGGAAATCTTTTATGTGATATTCGATATTGGATGCAACTTCTTCCGGAAAGCTCTTTGGATTATGTGAATCGGGAAAGAAATCAAGCAGCAGATGCTATTGCTAAGGAAGTTAATCGGAGAAGATGCTCTTCTGTTTTTTATAATATACCTCCTTATTGGTTGATTAACTTCTTGTATTTTCCGTTTACGGTTTAATTCTAATAAAATTTGTGGTTAAAAAAAAAATAGATAGGGGATATGCTTGTAATTAGGCAGTTTTAACTGCATTAGCCGAGCCCTTGGTGCAGAAACTAGAACATGCATTGGTGCATTGTGCAACCGCTCCATTCACATTTTCATTCGCATCTAATTCACCGAGACAATATTAGTATTAATGGTTTATTCTCTTACTCCAACAATCTTATAATTGTAATAATAATGAGCATTTGTGTTACCGGAGTTCGGGAGAATAGTTAAGGCACCACACACAGAGGCTGCACACCCCAACTTGCAGTATTCATTGACAGTATTACCTTTGAGTCAAAAATAAATATCCATGCAACTTGCATCAAAATCTTGATCCAACTTTTGAAACATATAACTTAATAAAACCACCACGAAAAAGGAAAAATTAAAGTACCATAGTTTTTGAAACTGTCATATGGATATCCCGAAGGACATGTCGTCTCAGAGACGAATATGCATCCACTGATTCTTGCACATGTTTCTTCGGTTGCAACATAACTGCATGCATTAAACACGTTTCTGGCAGAGAGGCTCGGGCAACAACTATTTGCTTCGACTTGATTCTGCACCATGACAAGACTCATTATGAGCACACTTAAAATCACAGTTTTGCCTTCCATCTTTAGACTGATTATTTGTTTGGTACGTAGAGAGTGAGAGAGAGAGCACTTGAAAGTATATTTTAACTTGTATTGATGAAATGGTGATGAAACAAGACTCATTTAGATACTAGTTGTTCTGCAGTTTACCACCACAATATCATCTATTCACACCTTTATCACATGTCTACTGAGCCTCATAAATTGACAGAAAATAAGACTTGTAAGTGAACAGAACAGATGAGGCAGTGGTCCAAGCAACGTGTTTTTTGGTTTCTTGCTCTTAATTTATTATGGGGACCCATGCGTACGTTAATGATGTTCCACAATCTGCTATATAATATTTGAGTTGCTACTAAGTTTATTTCTGGGATGGTTAATATTACGACTATGTCTTACAATTGAGTGTTTGGTGGTGAAATAATTAACCAAGCAACGAGACATGAATCCCAAGTTGATGGATCAGCGGTGGACAAGAGACGAACTCTTACAGTTTGTTCAAGAAAATGATAATTTGTATGCCTCCAACATCAATGATCGACCTAGTCGTCGTTAGTAAAAAGACTTTTAACTGGTTTACTTAATTAGTTTTCTTCTCCTCCAGATAACATTTTTGAGACAAGGTAGCTGTAATCAACGGAAACCCTAAGCCATGGACGAATACTACCATTGGAAGTCAATACCACAGGCCATTTTGCTACAAGAATTCTATTGTTAGCTTAGTAGATTTAAAACATAAGTAGATTTGGATCCGTAGATTCTAAGTCAAAAATTTTCTTTCACAAATTTTATTTAATACAAATTATATTGGTATTGTTGGTTTGCATTGATTTTGCATCCACTTAGGTGCCGACTGGTTTTCCCGCTACCACCCGCAAACGCAGCTTTTGCGGTTTATAGCGGTTGTTGGCTTTTCGAAACAATCACAGAAAACGCTACAAATCGCTTCAAACCGCTCCGAATCTCTTAAAATCAAAAGCTGGTTCCAGCTAGCGTTTGCGGTTGCGGGCGGTTGCGGTAGGGTAAATTATTTTTCTTTAAAAACAGAATAAATAAAAATAATACTAAAAATGTCCAATAAAAATTTTCAATTGAAATAATAGAAATTGTAAAATGTATTCATATTATATTTCAATTTATATTATAAAAATCAAAACTAAAATATTTTCTATAAATTTTTAAAATTGAATAATATGATTTTATAAATATAAATTTTATATTTATCATATTATTATGATTTTTAATATTTTTATAATTACATAAAATGTAAATATTATTAAATTATTATTTAACAGATGTTGCGTTTTGTAGTTTACCAGTCATAAGAGTCCCGCAAACGCAACAATTTCTAACAGCTATACCAGTCGTACAAATCTCTAAAAAACGCTTAAAACCGCAACCACCCGCACCCGCAAACTCCCGCAACCGCAACCGCAACCGCTGCGGTTACACCAGTCAGGCCCTAGTACTGCACAACTTTGAGATAAGGTAGCTGTAAAGTTAATCAATGGAAACACATACGCCTTGGACGAACCATAGGACCTTTTGCTTTCTCATCAATCTACTGGATAACAAATTATTTTTGTTGTTTCCAGAGAAGTCCTTCGTTGCACGTTTTTGTTGTGGTTACCAAACTTATAACTAAAAGTTGATGAATGGCACCATAACGCATCTCTGTCATGGTATCACACGAAGCACGGACGTAACATTTATGTCATATCTGTAACGATTCAATTCACGTCCTCATCCGTCACTCGTTTAGGTTAAATCTTAGTACCTGCTTGTTGTTGTTTGAGAACGACTAAACAATAAACTAAAACTACCTCTGAGATGAACGCAATGATGTAAAGACGGATTTAGGCATATCGGTAACAGTTCCAAACCATTTTACTTCTCCTTTGTCCATCACAACAACCATGTCTGCACTGCACAAGATATCGCCTGTCGTAATAGAAAGAGCTCCACAGTATGAGAAGACATTATACCACAACACCATATGTGGAATCTTGATATATTTTCATTGTAAGAGAGAGTTGAAGTGTACCTGAACGCTGTGAGCACACATAATGCGAGTCTTTTTGTGCAACAGAGGAAGCAAAAGTGCTATTTGCAAGATACACAGCCTACTTTTCAATCCACTGCACTTAGTACATCATCAAGCAGATACATGTCTGAACCATGATAAACAGCCTTGTTGATTATGCGTAGAAACGACAACATTAGAACACAACACTCAATCTATAGATGGTGAAAAAGAGAACTAATGAGAGAAAGCAAACCTGGTCAAAGCACGCCGAGCTATATGTCCTACAGTAAGTTAGCTCCTTTATCGCCTAAGTGCCATATAACCTCCATTTT